>CM053027.1:106225007-106613351 GCA_028564925.1 Lithobates sylvaticus
CATATCTGATTGCTTCCTAAACAGAGGGGGGAAATTGGTCTGGTAGAGTCCCTCGTATGTCGGAGTGAGCCTAATCCCTAGGTAAGGCAGAGAAGTGAGCCATTGAAATGAAAAAGTGTTTTTTAGGGTTGCCAGCTCCAAGGGTGGAAGATTAAGAGACATAGCTTTCAATTTGGTAGGGTTAACAGATAATCCAGAAAATAACGCAAAGGTATCAGGGAGGGAGAACAGACTAGGCAAGGCGATGCATGGGGTTAGTTAGGGACATCAGGATATCGTCCGCAAAAAATTATATCTTATGAGAAGTACCCGCTATATCTATATCTACTACTGTTATGTCTGGGTGAGAGCGTATCGCCTCCGCTAAGGGTTCTAATGCTAGGATAAATAGAAGTGGGGAGAGTGGGCAGCCTTGCCTGGTCCCCCTCCTGATGGGAAAAAGAGGCAATTCAAACCTGTAGTACTTGACCTTTGCCTGGGAAAAGTCATATAATGCCGAGATCCAGCTCAAAAATAAGGTACCAAAGCCGTAGTGGCGGAGTACCGTCATCAAGTAAGGCCAAGACAAGGTGTCAAAGGCTTTAGTTACGTCGAGGGATAAGAACATCGTCACCAAGGATCTGCTATGTTCTATATGTTGGATTTGAAGCAGCCATCTAATGGCGTCTCCTGCCTGTCTTCTCGGGACGAAGCCCATCTGATCCCCTTTAATCAGACGTGGTAAAAAGGAGTTCAAGCGGTTGGCCAGAATTTTTGTTAAAATTGTCATGTCTATATTTATAAGGGAGATCGGCCTAAAATTGGCCCAAGAGGAATGGTCCCGTTCAGGTTTAGAAATCATCACTATATTGGTGGTTAGGAGGGTAGAAGTCAAGGTTTGACCATCTTTTACACAGTTAAACATGGTCGTTAAGTGGGGGGATACAATGTCAGCCATTTTCCTATAGAAAAGTGCCATAAAGCCATTCGGGCCTGGTCTCTTGCCCACTTTCAGTTCTTTAATACATTGTAAAACTTTAACGACATGTGGGTTTCAGATAAGGAGGCTAATGTCAGGCCATCCAGAAAGGTGTCCAATCCCTGGGTGGAGGACTGGCTAGGGGGCGAGTATAGAGTGGTAAGGCAATGTCGAAATTCGTCCAGGACCCGCATGGGGTTGCCTGTGAGGGTATTATGGCGAGTGCGTAAGGTAATGGGGTCATGGCCTGGAGAGAAGACATGCAACCTATTGGCCAACTGTTTATTAGGTTTATTCGTCTTGGCAGACCACTTCTGACGAGCCCAGCGAAGTGTGCGTTCCGCCTCATCCGTCAAACATAAGTCCAATTCCGTACGGGCTTGGTCTAGTAATTTGCTATTAGCAGGAGTAGGGGGTTGCTTAAAAGTTGTAATAATGATTCCAAGCGCGTCTCCAGGGTTCGCAGAGTCAATAAGCATTCCCTCTTGCGCTTTGATGCCCGTTGAATAACATGTCCCCTAAGGACCGCTTTGTATGCCTCCCATAGGGTTGCAGGGGATGGATACTGTTTATAGGCAGGGGCGGACTGACAACCCATGGGGCCCCTGGGCAATAGGAGATTATGGGGCCCCCAGGCAATCAGAGATTATGGGGTCACACAGTATACACATACACAGTATACAATCACACAATATATACATACATGTACACACAGTATACACAGACATGTTTCTATTGTCTGAGAAGGTACTGGAGAGGTGGGGCAGCTATAATCTCTGGATTTTTAGACCAAAATGATGTCGGTAAGGGACATTTCAGAAACAGAAAAAAAAAAAACACAGATTTTTACATACTGTCCCTGGTTTTACTGAGGCTGGCAACCCTGATGTGGCCCCCTAGTGGCCTGGGGCCCTTGGGCAGTGCCCGAGTGGCCAAATGGTCAGTCCGCCCCTGTTTATAGGTAAAGTTGATCAAGGGAATATGATTGCCTCTTGGGGAATCAGGAAGGATTTTTTTCCCCGCTGGAGCAAATTGGATCATGCTTTGCTGTTTTTTTTTAGCCTTCTTCTGGATCAACTGTGGGTATCGTATAATTTATGTGTTTTTTGTTTAAATTTTGTATATGTTTGTGTTTTTTGTTTCTTTCTTGGTTGAACTTGTCTCTTTTTTCAACCAGATTAACTATATAACACTATAAAAAGTGCATCTGAGCTTGCACGTTTTTCTGCTTTCTCGCGTGGTGTGTTTAGCGAAATCCAGTCATTTCAATGGGCTGCAAAATATGTAGGAATGCGCAAAAAGTAATGCAGGCACAATTTTTTAAATCGTGCTGCACCAAACCACATGGTACTGTGATACCATGCATTTTGGTAGCTGCCAATGCACCCACATTTGCTAGATGCGTGAGCAGCACTTTCCCCACACAGCAAGTGATGTGAACCAGTTCTTAAAGTGGTCTGGCAGTGGTAAGTTAACATGGCAAATCTAAAAAAAATAAATCAATAAATATTTTTTCCTCTGCTAAGGGTCATCTTTTATACTCATCATTTATCTAACCTGCTTTTGACCTCATAGAGCAGTTGGCAGTGCTACAGTTTGTCTTAATAGCACTTCCAAGTTTATGGTTTGGTCACCTTTATATAAGGATACTGTAAGTTAAAGAAAAGGGAATATATGCTTCTATGCCAGACAAATACTTAATTCTGTCCACATAGATAACGGAATGCATTTAGGTGCTGTTCTTAATTAAACACGTATAAAGACTTCAAATTTGTGTCAGTCATTTGGGTCGCCAGCTCTTTATGCCATTTCATCTCCCAGTGTAGATATTCCCACTGTCAGTTTTAGAAATTTTAATAAAAATTGTCTCCTGGGGCCATATAACATTTTATATCATAAATAGAAAAAAGACAATCAAAAAAGGATATTAAAAACAGACATAGCATAGAGCAGAGAAGGGTTAGACCCCCTCTGTGCTCCTCTCCCAGTGACACCTAGGGCTTTGCTGTTAATTGAGCTTTCTTTTTACCCTCTTTGATGTGTATAGTAAATTTCTTTCTTTGAGGCTCGGTTCACACCTAAACCGGCCACGGATCGCACAGCAACGCTGTCCGTCCCTGTTCTCCATTTCAGGGACGAATCCGGGCCTGAAACGGAGGTGTGCCCTCCGCAGCCATCCCAGAGACATGCGGGGAAAACTCGCATAGGTGTGAACCCAGAATTAGGGATTCTCCTGGGAGTCAGTGATTGGAAATGGTTTCCATAGAGCACAGATATAAAGCTCAGTGCACAGGATGTGACCAGGACAGGAAGTGAGGGAAAATCTCTGCAATATAAATAAAGACAGAAAAAAATAAAACCTAAACAGCGGATCTAGCCTTTGTCCACTCTCTACATAGGTAAATATACATTTTGTCTGGAATTCCAATTGAAAGAACAATATTTGAAAAATTAAACTACACTATTCATTGAATAGACTCATTTACCAAGAAAACAGAAAACACAAATAATAATAGATGTAATAGAAGCTAAGCCCTTGGTAGCCACCAAACACCAGTCGAATTTAAAAAAAAATGAGGGTAAGACATAGTCACATATAGCACAACTTTTTTTGATGTCATAATGTAGAGAATACTATTTCCTTTCATTTGAGCCCAGTCTTGCCACACAGATTTACTCCAGCCCTAAGAAATCCTCGTTTATTGTTCAGTTAGAAAGATCTTGACAAAGTGCTGAAAACTTTGTCAAAAACACCCCCTTGCTGTGAGTGACAGGTGATTTACATATCTAATGCACTAGCCTGAGACAGGCACATCCTGTGTAATTATAAAAAGTGAGAAATTCACCCCTCCCCCACATAACATTCCTTTCCATCACCCAGGATTTGTTATCTGTGATCAGGTGACCTCAGACACACACACTGCACTATAACCAATCATCAGATCACTGGATGTTCTACTCTGCCCAACTCTGACTGCATACATCTCCCCTATATTCTTCTTGTTGTTCGCTCGAGAATACATTTTCTTTCACTCTGGTCTGTGGATCTGTGGTCTGTGCCTGTCTCAGGCTAGTGCATGAGATATGTAAATCACCTGTCACTCACAGCAAGTTTTTGACAAAGTTTTCAGCACTTTGTCAAGATATTTCTAACTGAACAATAAAAGAGGATTTCTCAGGGCTGGAGTAAATCTGTGTGGCAAGACTGTGCTCAAATGAAAGGAAATATTATTCTCTACATTATGACATCAACATTTTTTGGGGGTTTACATCCACTTTAAGTTTAGGCACTTTTAATGAAGATTTATGTAATAATAATAATAATAATAATAATAATAGATTAAAACTGGGCTTCAGCCAGACATAAAAAATGGCAATCAGTGCAGCAATTTATTTAAAAAATATGAAATCTATTTGAAATGCGACTAGTATAAATACCTAAAATTTCCTCAGCCTCAGCTCCCCTGAATCCCCTGTAGAGCAATACTCAGACTGGAAGAGGGAAGAGCAGCCAATCAGCAGTCCTGCACTCACCTATACTAGAGATATGCAATTAGCGGACCTCCAGCTGTTGCAAAACTACAAGTCCCATCATGCCTCTACCTCTGGGTGTCATGCTTGTGGCTGTCAGAGTCTTGCTATGACTCATGGGACTTGTAGTTCTGCAACAGCTGGAGGTCCACTAATTGCATATCCCTGACCTATGCCAACAGGGAAGCTGTTTACAGAAGGAGAGATCAGAGAGAGGACCTTATGAGACTGTTGCTACTCCTTCGCAATCCAGATCCTTCAGCAGTGGAGGAGACTTAGCTGTATTGCTTAACTGCAGCAGAAAAAGTCAGGTCTTTAGACTGGCAAAGCTTGTAAATGAGGTGCAGCAATAACTCACACAGTCCATGTGCAATGAAAGAACGTGTATTGAAACAATGCAGACAGTTCACAATAGACCTGGTGGGAAGACAACCCAACTGGGAACACTCACAGGTCCAACAGCATGCAAAGAGCAGGTTTTAGCCAAAGTGACAGCACCTGTTTGAAGGGGCAGAGTGCAGCCTGGCTGTCTCTTGCCCAAGTGGGAAGATGTCCAGAGAAGTTTGGTATGCTTTCCCTCCACATCAGGAACCTTTCCCTGCTGCTAGTTCTGTCTCTACTAGGCAGGGTACCTGTTCTTACTCTACCAACTTGCAAAAATGCATGCCAAGCCTGGGAGCCAGTGCCTTAAACGGGCTCTACCTCCACAGTGACCAAGGAAACCATAGAGGAGCCATGTTCCTCTTGACTTCCTCTCCAACTGCAGTACCACTGCGGAAGAGTGCCACCTGCAGTGGAGAAAGTAGACTGCACCTGCCTACAAGCTGTTAATCAGGGATGTAAAGTTAACCACTTCCCGACCGCCCCCTGTATATATACGTCGGCAGAATGGCACGTACAGGCAGAACCACGTACCTGTACGTGCCATTCTTCCAGCGGGTGGGGGGTCCGATCGGACCCCCCCCCGGCCGGCGGGGACGGTCGGGATCGCTTCAGGAGCGATCCGGGATGAGGGGACGGCCAGTGGTTTCTGGCCACCCCCTCGCGATCGCTCCTGGCGAATCAGATGCTTCCTCTGTCTGTGTCAATCAAAACACAGGCAGAGGAAGTGATGTCACGCTCGGTGCGCCGGTCTATGTGACCGGAACGCCGAGCTGTGAACATCTAAAGGTTAGTGCACCAACAGTACACTGACACCAGTACACATAGGCACACAAAACACCCCCCTGTCACCCCCAGATCACCCCCCAGATCACCCCCTCCCCCCCCAGTCACAGTGTCACTAATTGCAGTGATCATTTTTTT
The DNA here is from genome assembly GCA_028564925.1 of Lithobates sylvaticus. Lineage (NCBI taxonomy): Eukaryota > Metazoa > Chordata > Amphibia > Anura > Ranidae > Lithobates > Lithobates sylvaticus. The sequence goes on from CM053027.1 coordinate 106,230,802, forward strand.
ACTGATCACTGCATTTAGTGTCAGTGTGACTGTAATAACTGTCAGTGCAGTTAGTTTTAGGTCCAAGGTAGCCCCCCACCCCCCCCTAATAAAGGTTTAACCCCTTGATTGCCCCCCAGGTAACCCTTTCACCCCCTTTTGCCAGTGTCACTAAGCGATCGTTTTTCTGATCGCTGTATTAGTGTCACTGCTGTCGCTAGGTAACCATTTTTTTTTTTTAGGTAACCGCCATGTTTATATAGGTTCATAAATAGGTTTATAGGTCAGGTACCCCCATATTACAACCTAAATAAAGGTTTTAACCCCTTGATTGCCCCTAGAGTTAACCCTTTCACCAGTGATCACTGTATAACTGTCACTGGTGACGCTGGTTAGCCAGTTAGTTATTTCGTTATTTAGGTTCCCCGTCAGGTTTTTATATAGCGTCAGGTACCCCCATATATTACCTAATAAAGGTTTTAACCCCCTGATTGCCCCTAGTTAACCCTTTCACCCCCTTTTGCCAGTGTCACTAAGCGATCGTTTTTCTGATCGCTGCATTAGTGTCGCTAGGTAACCATTTTTTTTTTTTAGGTAACCGCCATGTTTATATAGGTTCATAAATAGGTTTATAGGTCAGGTACCCCCATATTACAACCTAAATAACGGTTTTAACCCCCTGATTGCCCCTAGAGTTAACCCTTTCACCAGTGATCACTGTATAACTGTCACTGGTGACGCTGGTTAGCCAGTTAGTTATTTCGTTATTTAGGTTCCCCGTCAGGTTTTTATATAGCGTCAGGTACCCCCATATATTACCTAATAAAGGTTTTAACCCCCTGATTGCCCCTAGTTAACCCTTTCACCCCCTTTTGCCAGTGTCACTAAGCGATCGTTTTTCTGATCGCTGCATTAGTGTCGCTAGGTAACCAGTTTTTTTTTGTATTACTGTTACGGGTGACGCTGGTTAGTTAGCTTGTTTTTTATACTGTCAGGGCACCCGCCATTTATTACCCAATAACGGTTTAACCCCCTGATCGCCCGGCGGGTGATATCAATTAGGTTTTAGGGTCAAATAAGGTCTGCGTCGCCCCAGGTTAGTGCCAGTACCGCAAACACCCACGCGCAAAGCATACACCTCCCTTAGTGGCACAGTATCTGAACAGATCAATATCTGATCTGATCAGATCTATACTAGCGTCCCAGCAGTTTAGGGTTCCAAAAAAAAACGCATTGTTAGCGGGATCAGCCCAGATACCTGCTAGCACCTGCGTTTTCCCCCTCCGCCCAGCCCAGCCCAGCCCACCCAAGTGCAGTATCGATCGATCACTGTCACTTACAAAACACTAAGCACACATAACTGCAGCGTTCGCAGAGTCAGGCCTGATTCCTGCGATCGCTAACATTTTTTTTGTGGTAGCGTTTTGATTCAGTCGCTTCAGTCAGGAGCTTTTTTACCTGTGAATCTCAAAAAAATAAAAAAAAATAAAATAGTTGTGGTTTTATTGTTCTCTCTCTCACTCTATTCTCTCTCTATTGTTGCTCTTTTTTTACTCCATTCTATTCTGCAATGTTTTATTATGTTTTATTATGTTTTATTATGTTTTATCATGCTTGCTTTTCAGGTATGTAATTTTGTTTACTGTGTGTTTTAGTGTTGAGCATTTTTTTGTTTTCAGGTGCGCCATTCAGTTGCAACGCGGATTTATTTATCTTGACAGCAACAGCGTTTGCTCCCACGATACATAAAGCCGCGACTCCAACGCTGTAGGAGGTGATTTCACCACCACAGTTAAAAAAAAGAGCATATATGCCGAAGCATGGGGGCAGCAGGGGGGGGGGGGAGGAGCGATTGGCTCCTAATGCCACGTACATACGGTCGAAATTCCGACCGTGTGTACACGGCATAACTTTTGCGGGAGGATGCCCCCATGCATCGGCATATATAAATGGTGCATGTATGCCCATCATTAGAAGTGGGTGGATGAAGGGAGGTATTCTAATGGTGGGCATACCCACCAATCAATCTCTTTTTTTCGTTCAGCCAAGAGGCTGCATGAAAAAAAAAAGATTACAATATATGTCCAGTATGTTGCTGGACTTTGAATGGTTATACCAGAATGATGCCTGCAGGTTTAGGTATCATCTTGGTATCATTCTTTTCAGCCAGTGATCGGCTTTCATGTAAAAGCAATTCTAGCGGGTAATTAGCCTCTAGACTGCTTTTACAAGCAGTGGGAGGGAATGTCCCCCCTCCCGGATATAAACCGCGCCATTGGGAAATTGGGAAAGCATTTTATCACACCAATCTTGGTGTGGTCAGATGCTTTGAGGGCAGAGGAAAGATCTAGGGTCTAATAGACCCCAATTTTTTCAAAAAAAGAGTACCTGTCACTGCCTATTGCTATCATAGGGGATATTTACATTCCCTGAGATAACAATAAAAATCATAACAAAGAAAAAAAATGGAAGGAACAGTTTAAAAATAAAATAAAAAAGCTAAATAAATAAAAAAAAAAACAAAAAAAAAAAAAAAAGCACCCCTGCCCCCCCTTCTCTTGCGCAAAGGCGTACACAAGCGTTGGTCTGGCGTCATATGTAAACAGCAATTGCACCATGCATGTGAGGTATCACCGCGAAGGTCAGATCGAGGGCAGTAATTTTAGCAGTAGACCTCCTCCGTGAATCTAATGTGGTATCATGTAAAGGCTTTTAAAGGCTTTTAAAAATGTATGTAGTTTGTCGCCACTGCGTGTTTGTGCGCAATTTTAAAGCATGTCGTGTTTGGTATCCATGTACTCGGCCTAAGATCATATTTTTTATTTCATCAAAAATTTGAGCAATATAGTGTGTTTTAGTGCATTAAAATAAAAAAAAAGTGTATTTTTTCCACAAAAAATGCGTTTGAAAAATCGCTGCGCAAATACTGTGTGGAAAAAAAAAAATGCAACACCCACCATTTTAATCTGTAGGGCCTTTGCTTTAACAATATATATAGTGTTTGGGGGTTCAACGTAATTTTCTTGCAAAAAAAAAATGTTTTCATGTAAACAAAAAGTGTCAGAAAGGGCTTTGTCTACAAGTGGTTAGAAGAGTGGGTGACGTGTGACATAGGCTTCTAAATGTTGTGCATAAAATGCCAGGACAGTTCAAACCCCCCCCAAATGACCCCATTTTGGAAAGTAGACACCCCAAGCTATTTGATGAGAGCAATGTTGAGCCCATTAAATATTTTTTTTTTTTGTCCCAAGAGATTGAATAATGAAAAAAAAAATATATATATATATTTTTTTTTACAAAAAGTTGTCACTAAATGATATATTGCTCAAACATGTCATGGGCATATGTGGAAATACACCCCAAAATACATTCTGTTGCTTCTCCTGAGTACGGGGATACCACATGTGTGGGACTTTTTGGGAGCCTAGCTGCGTACGGAACCCCAAAAACCAATCACCGCCTTCAGGCTTTCTAAGGGTGTAATTTTTTTATTTCACTTCTCACTGCCAATCACAGTTTCGGAGGCCATGGAATGCCCAGATGGCATAAAACCCCCCAAAATGACCCCATTTTGGAAAGTAGACACCCCAAGCTATTTGCTGAGAGGTATGGTGAGTATTTTGCAGATCTCGCTTTTTGTCACAAAGTTTTGAAAATTGAAAAAAAGAAAAAAAAATGTTTTTTTCTTTACTTTCTTCATTTTCAAAACAAATGAGAGCTGTAAAATACTCACCATGCCTCTCAACAAATAGCTTGGGGTGTCTACTTTCCAAAATGGGGTCATTTGGGGGGGGTTTTGTGCTATTTTGGCATTTTATGGCCTTCGAAACGGTGATAGGTAGTGAGGAGTGAAATCAAAAATTTGCACCCTTAGAAATCCTGAAGGCGGTGCTTGGGTTTCGGGGCCCCGTACGCGGCTAGGCTCCCAAAAAGTCCCACACATGTGGTATCCCCATACTCAGGAGAAGCAGCAAAATGTATTTTGGGGTGCAATTCCACATATAACTATGGCATGTGTGAGCAATATATCATTTAGTGACAACTTTTTGAAAAAAAAAAAAATCTTTTTTATTTTTGTCTTTTATTCAATCACTTGGGACTAAAAAAAAAATATTCAATGGGCTCAACATGCCTCTCAGAAAATAGCTTGGGGTGTCTACTTTCCAAAATGGGGTCATTTGGGGGGGTTTTGTACTTCTCTGCCATTTTAGCACCTCAAGAAATGAAATAGGCAGTCATAAATTAAAAGCGGTGTAAATTCCAGAAAATGTACTCTAGTTTGTAGACGCTATAACTTTTGCGCAAACCAATAAATATACGCTTATTGGCATTTTTTTTACTAAAGACATGTGGCTGAATACATTTTGGCCCAAATGTTTGACTAAAATTGAGTTTATTAGATTTTTTTTATAACAAAAAGTAGAAAATCTCTTTTTTTTTCAAAATTTTCGCTCTTTTTCCGTTTATATCGCAAAAAAATAAAAATCACAGAGGCAATCAAATACCATCAAAAGAAAGCTCTATTTGTGGGAAGAAAAGGACGCAAATTTCGTTTGGTTACAAAATTGCATGACCGCGCAATTACCAGTTAAAGTAGTGCAGTGCGAAATTGAAAAAAGACCTCTGGTCCTTTGGCTGCCAAATGGTCCGGGGCTGAAGTGGTTAAGATCAGATGGATAAAAATACAAATTCTTCGGCACATAAATTGCTGACTATAGCTGGTTCTACGTTAGTAGAAGTTTGTGTTTGAACGTTCAATCAATTTTCTAATGGGTAATGGGATCAAATAAACAAATGTTGTAATTAATAAAACTAAGGAGCAGTATGGAAATTTGCTCTAGAACAACTCAAATTCTAATTGTGAATATGATTTTTGTTTGGGAAAAATTGTACATATTGTAATGCGCTTGCTCTATTCACAAATAAAACCCGTTAATTACTTCTGGGATTCCATTCAAGTAGCAAATCTGGCTGAAATTTTAAGGGCCTTCAAATGAAAATAATTGACTCGATGGCAAGATCAAATGCTCTGAGGAATGATTTTTCAGAATTTCTATATGAACATTTCAACAAAACTCTACTGGTGTATGGACAGCTTATGCAGCTCACTACTTTTGATACAATCTGGAGAGCCAAAGAATGTCAGCACCATGCCAATAGCTAGGGATGAGCCGAACACCCCCGGGTTCGGTTCGAACCAGAACCTTCGAACGGACCGAAAGTTCGCGCGAATTTTCGAACCCTATACGTTATAATGGACGCGAACGTTCGAAATCAAAAGTGCTAATTACAACGGCCAATATGCATGTTAATGTCATAAAACAGGTTTGGGGACCCGGGTCCTGCCCCAGGGGACATATATCAATGCAAAAAGAACTTTTAAAAACTAACGTTTTTTCGGGAGCAGTCATTTTAATGATGCATAAAGTGAAAAAAAAAAAGTGAAATTTTCCTTTAAATATGGTACCTGGGGGGTGTCTAAAGTATGCCTGTGAAGTGGCATGTGTTTCCCGTGTTTAGAACTGTCCTTGCACAAAATGACATTTGTAAAGGAAAAAAAGAAGCCATTTAAAACCACTTGCGGCTTTAGGTTTGATCTTAAGTAGAATCTGAACAGGTACATTATGAAGTGTAGCTCCATCCCAAAAAAATCTATTTTTAAGCTTTTTGGAGAACATAGGGAGGGGTTATCACCCCTGTAACATTTGCTGTCTTTGCACATCTGTTCAGAACATGTCACCTCACTTTCCGTCCCAATGACAAATGTTTTTGGAAAAGTGGGGTTTTAATTGAAACAAGGATTGGTGATAAAGTATCAGTAGAGAGGAGATACCTTTTTCCCAAATTAAGTCTAACAGGATAGAATTTTAAGTTAATAGATCAAGATTTGTAATTGCATGCACCTGTTGAACAGGGCAGAAAAATTGGGGGTGGTGGTGGTGGTGGTGGACGGTTTTGCCACAAGACTGTAAGCTCTCACAGTTACTCTTGGTGGGCGCAGGAATGGGCCCTGCTGTGAGTTATTAGATCAAGATTTGTAATTGCAAGCACCTGATGAACAGGGCAGAAAAATTGGGCCTTTGGCGGTGGTGGTGGACGGTGTTGCCACAAGACTGTAGGCCCTCATAGTTACTCTTGGTGGGCGCAGGAATGGGCCCTGCTGTAAGTTATTAGATCAAGATTTGTAATTGCAAGCACCTGATGAACAGGGCAGAAAAATTGGGCCTTTGGCGGTGGTGGTGGACGGTGTTGCCACAAGACTGCAGGCCCTCATAGTTACTCTTGGTGGGCGCAGGAATGGGCCCTGCTGTGAACTATTAGATCAAGATTTGTAATTACCCGCCCCTGTTAAACAGGGGCTGAAAAATTGTGCCTTAGGCACTGGTGCTGGTGCCACAACACTGCAACCCCTCACAGAGACTGTACTTGGAGCACAGCAGTCACACGTGTTGCGAAGCATTTTTTTAAAAAAATTGTAAGTACACGCCCCTGTTAAACAGGGGCTGAAAAATTGTGCCTTAGGCACTGGTGCTGGTGCCACAACACTGCAACCCGGCCCTCACAGATACTGTACTTGGAGCACAGCAGTCACACGTGTTGCGAAGCATTTTTTTAAAAAATTGTAAGTACACGCCCCTGTTAAACAGGGGCTGAAAAATTGTGCCTTAGGCACTGGTGCTGGTGCCACAACACTGCAACCCGGCCCTCACAGAGACTGTACTTGGAGCACAGCAGTCACACGTGTTGCGAAGCATTTTTTTTTAAAAAATTGTAAGTACACGCCCCTGTTAAACAGGGGCTGAAAAATTGTGCCTTAGGCACTGGTGCTGGTGCCACAACACTGCAACACGGCCCTCACAGAGACTGTACTTGGAGCACAGCAGTCACACGTGTTGCGAAGCATTTTTTTAAAAAATTGTAAGTACACGCCCCTGTTAAACAGGGGCTGAAAAATTGTGCCTTAGGCACTGGTGCTGGTGCCACAACACTGCAACACGGCCCTCACAGAGACTGTACTTGGAGCACAGCAGTCACACGTGTTGCGAAGCATTTTTTTAAAAAAATTGTAAGTACACGCCCCTGTTAAACAGGGGCTGAAAAATTGTGCCTTAGGCACTGGTGTGGTGGCATGGATCATTGAGGAGGAGGAAGAGGATAGTCAGTGAACATAAGAGGACAGTCACTCAGCATCAGCATAGGCAGTCTTGAAGGGATGTGACATTAAAAATTATTCGGTTATATCCGCCTCAGGTGCCTGGTAGCTGGTGGTGATCCAAGACTGATTCATTTTGATGAATGTCAGTCGATCAACCGAGGCGGTGGACAGGCGCACCCTATGATCAGTCACAAATCCTCCAGCAGCACTGAATGTGCGTTCGGAAAGAACGCTGGAGGCAGGACAGGCCAGTAGCTCAATTGCATACTGTGCAAGCTCTGGCCAGTGATCCATCCTCAGGACCCAGTAAGCCAGAGGATTTTCGGTGGGAAAGGTGTCCAAGTCTGACCTTGCCCCAAGGTATTCCTGCACCATGTATATCAGACGCTGGCGATGGTTGCTGGAACCGATCATACCTTGGGGCTGCGGACTAAAAAATTGTCTGAACGCATCGGTCAGACGTCCACCTTCCCCACCGCTCCTTCTGCCACTGACCGAAGCCTCAGCAACTCGTCGCCCAGGACCAGGAGTTTGTAGCCTCCCAGTTTCTGGGAACGCGTTGCACAGACCTTTCTGCAAGGCCTCCCTGAGATGTCTCATCCTCTGCTCCCTCTGCGACGGCAAGATAAGGTCCGCAACCTTACCCTTGTACCGCGGATCAAGGAGAGTGGCCAGCCAGTAATGGTCCCTCTCCTTGATCCGAAGAACACGAGGATCCTTCCGCAGGCTTTGCAGGATCAGGGAGGCCATGCAGCGTAGGTTAGCTGAGGCATTCGGTCCGGAGTCTTCTGGGTCACTGAGGATGACATGATCGCCAGCCACCTCCTCCCAGCCACGTACAAGTCCACTGGCTTGTTGGGACTGTACATCATCCCTAAAAGACTGCTGCTGCTGATGCTGAGTGCCAGGCTCCACCTCCATGCTCACACAATCCTCCTCCTCCTCCTCCTCCTCCTCCTCCTCATCCTCTTCCTGTGTGATGGGTGGGACAGAAGGAACACTGTCCGGATAAAGGGGGCCTTGAGAGGCAAGGAAGTCCTCCTCTTCCTGCCTCTGTTCTGCCTCAAGTGCCCTGTCCATTATCCCACGCAGCGTATGCTCCAACAGGTGGACAAGAGGGACAGTGTCACTGATGCATGCACTGTCACTGCTCACCATCCTCGTGGCCTCCTCAAATGGTGAGAGGACAGTGCATGCATCCCTGATCATGCTCCACTGACGTGGGGAAAAAAAACCAAGCTCCCCTGACCCTGTCCTGGTGCCGTAGTCGCAAAGGTACTCATTGATGGCCCTCTGCTGCGTGTGCAGTCGCTGCAGCATGGCCAACGTTGAGTTCCACCTGGTGGGCATGTCAGATATTAGGCGGTTCTTGGGCAGGTTCAGCTCCTTTTGCAGCTCAGTCAGCCGAGCACTGGCATTATAAGATCGGCGGAAATGCACACAGACTTTCCTGGCCTGCCTCAGGACATCCTGTAAGCCTGGGAACCTGCCCAAGAACCGCTGCACCACCAGGTTGAGGACGTGAGCCATGCAGGGCACATGGGTGAGCTGCCCCTGTCGCAGGGCGGAGAGGAGGTTGGTGCCATTGTCAGAAACGACCATTCCTGGCTTAAGCTGACGTGGCGTCAACCACCTCTCGGCCTGCCCCTGCAGAGCTGCCAGAACCTCTGGCCCAGTGTGGCTCCTGTCCCCCAAACACACCAGCGCAAGCACGGCATGGCATCTTTTTGCCTGCGTACTTGCGTAGCCCCTTGTACGCCTACGGAGCACCGCTGGTTCCAAGGACAGAGCACTGGAGGAAGAAGAAGAGGAGGGGGTGGAGGAGAGAGGTGTGTCACAACCAGTAGCAGTAGTCGCGTTTTGGAGGCGTGGTGGCGGAACAACCTCCAACACTACTGCACCTTGTCCTGCATCCCTCCCAGCTGCCAATAGAGTGACCCAATGGGCCGTGAAAGAAAGGTACCGTCCCTGTCCATGCCTGCTGGACCATGAGTCAGCGGTAATATGCACCTTACCGCTGACCGCCCTGTCCAGCGAGGCATGGACATTGCCCTCCACATGCCGGTAGAGAGACGGAATCGCCTTCCGCGAGAAAAAGTGGCGTTTGGGAACCTGCCACTGAGGAACCGCACATTGAACAAACTCACGGAAGGGGGCCGAGTCTACCAACTGAAAAGGCAGCAGTTGAAGTGCTAGCAATTTAGCAAGGCTAGCATTCAACCGCTGGGCATGTGGATGGCTGGGAGTGTACTTCTTTCTACGGTCCAGCAGCTGGGGCAGGGAAATTTGCCTGCTGCATTCGGACGTCGGTGTACTGCAAGTACTTGGTTGTGACACACCGAATTCTACACCTTCAGTCCTCTCAGAGCAGCTTTCAGAGAGGACTGAAGGTGTAGTGGGGATGGAGATCCCAGCTGAGGAGGAGCAAGGAGAGGTCCGCTTAGTTCTTTGGTGTGGGTCTTTTATGTGTGCCTGCCAACGAGCTGCATGGCAGGTCGCCATATGTCTGGTCATGCTTGTCGTGCCCAAGCGGCTGATGTTTTGGCCACGCGAGATACGCTTGAGACAAATATTGCAAATAGCAGTGGTGCGATCTGCTGCACTCGTCTCAAAAAAGGCCCACACCAAAGAACTTTTCTGATAACGTGCAGAGGCAGCGCCCTGCACAGGCGGAGCTCTGCGGTGTTGTACAGTTGCTGTGCTGGCCTCTACCTGGCCTCCAGGGGGCATCCTGCCTCGTTGGACATGTGACGCCGCATCCTCCTCCTCCTCGTCCTCCTCCTCATCCTCTCTCCCTTGAGGCACCCACGTGGAGTCAGTGACCTCATCATCCCCTCCCTCTTCACCACTAGAGCAAACCTGACAGTAAGCTGCAGCTGGTGGAACTGTACTGCCAGATTCCTCAAGCTGGGTATCGTCATCCGAGCCTTCGAATCGTTGGGCATCCTCCTGGAGCATGTACCCAACACTGTGCTCAAAGAGTTCGGGGGACTCCTCAGGAGGACATGGTGGGTCTAGGGAAGGGGTGGCTGATGATGCTCTGTCAGTACCCTGAGCCTGGGTGAGAGAGGATGAGGAGGATGAGGAGGGCTTGGTCATCCATTCTACCAAGCCTTCAGCATGATGCGGCTCCACATGTCCAGCTGCCGAAAACAAAGACGCGCGTGTCCCATGGCCACGTGCTGATGACGATGCACGACCACGTCCACGTCCACGGCCACGTCCACTAGAAACAGAGCCTGCCTGCCCTGTGTTCTTGGCTCTGCACGCTCTGCCTCCCCTTGGCGGTCTTCCAGCCATTGTAGTCGGTAGTCCTGTGGGTGCTGCTGAGAAAGAAAATATAGGAGCTCTGTGTGATGCCACTAACACACTAGAAGTCCTATGGGTGCTTCTGCAAAGAAAATAGAGGAGCTCTGTGTGATGCCACTAACACACTAGAAGTCCTGTGGGTGCTTCTGCAAAGAAAATAGAGGAGCTCTGTGTGATGCCACTAACACACTAGAAGTCCTGTGGGTGCTTCAGCAAAGAAAATAGAGGAGCTCTGTGTGATGCCACTAACACACTAGAAGTCCTGTGGGTGCTGCTGAGAAGAATATATAGGAGCTCTGTGTGATGCCACTAACACACTAGAAGTCCTATGGGTGCTTCTGCAAAGAAAATAGAGGAGCTCTGTGTGATGCCACTAACACACTAGAAGTCCTATGGGTGCTTCTGCAAAGAAAATAGAGGAGCTCTGTGTGATGCCACTAAAACACTAGAAGTCCTGTGGGTGCTTCTGCAAAGAAAATAGAGGAGCTCTGTGTGATGCCACTAACACACTAGAAGTCCTGTGGGTGCTTCTGCAATGAAAAAAGAGGAGCTCTGTGTGATGCCACTAACACACTAGAAGTCCTGTGGGTGCTGCTGAGAAGAATATATAGGAGCTCTGTGTGATGCCACTAACACACTAGAAGTCCTGTGGGTGCTGCTGAGAAGAATATATAGGAGCTCTGTGTGATGCCACTAACACACTAGAAGTCCTATGGGTGCTTCTGCAAAGAAAATAGAGGAGCTCTGTGTGATGCCACTAACACACTAGAAGTCCTGTGGGTGCTTATGCAAAGAAAATAGAGGAGCTCTGTGTGATGCCACTAACACACTAGAAGTCCTGTGGGTGCTTCTGCAAAGAAAATAGAGGAGCTCTGTGTGATGCCACTAACACACTAGAAGTCCTGTGGGTGCTTCTGCAAAGAAAATAGAGGAGCTCTGTGTGATGCCACTAACACACTAGAAGTCCTGTGGGTGCTTATGCAAAGAAAATAGAGGAGCTCTGTGTGATGCCACTAACACACTAGAAGTCCTGTGGGTGCTGCTGAGAAGAATATATAGGAGCTCTGTGTGATGCCACTAACACACTAGAAGTCCTGTGGGTGCTTCTGCAAAGAAAATAGAGGAGCTCTGTGTGATGCCACTAAAACACTAGAAGTCCTGTGGGTGCTTATGCAAAGAAAATAGAGGAGCTCTGTGTGATGCCACTAACACACTAGAAGTCCTGTGGGTGCTTCTGCAAAGAAAATAGAGGAGCTCTGTGTGATGCCACTAACACACTAGAAGTCCTGTGGGTGCTGCTGAGAAGAATATATAGGAGCTCTGTGTGATGCCACTAACACACTAGAAGTCCTGTGGGTGCTGCTGAGAAGAATATATAGGAGCTCTGTGTGATGCCACTAACACACTAGAAGTCCTATGGGTGCTTCTGCAAAGAAAATAGAGGAGCTCTGTGTGATGCCACTAACACACTAGAAGTCCTGTGGGTGCTTATGCAAAGAAAATAGAGGAGCTCTGTGTGATGCCACTAACACACTAGAAGTCCTGTGGGGTGCTTCTGCAAAGAAAATAGAGGAGCTCTGTGTGATGCCACTAACACACTAGAAGTCCTGTGGGTGCTTCTGCAAAGAAAATAGAGGAGCTCTGTGTGATGCCACTAACACACTAGAAGTCCTGTGGGTGCTTATGCAAAGAAAATAGAGGAGCTCTGTGTGATGCCACTAACACACTAGAAGTCCTGTGGGTGCTGCTGAGAAAATATATAGGAGCTCTGTGTGATGCCACTAACACACTAGAAGTCCTATGGGTGCTTCTGCAAAGAAAATAGAGGAGCTCTGTGTGATGGGACTAACACACTTCAAGTCCTATAGGTGCTTCTGGGAAGAAAATATAGCTCTGTGTGTGTAATGGGACTAACACACTTCAAGTCCTATAGGTGCTTCTGGGAACAAAATATAGCTCTGTGTGTGTAATGGGACTAACACACTTCAAGTCCTATAGGTGCTTCTGGGAAGAAAATATAGCTCTGTGTGTGTAATGGGAATAACACACTTCAAGTCCTATAGGTGCTTCTGGGAAGAAAATATAGCTCTGTGTGTGTAATGGGACTAACACACTTCAAGTCCTATAGGTGCTTCTGGGAACAAAATATAGCTCTGTGTGTGTGATGGGACTAACACACTTCAAGTCCTATAGGTGCTTCTGGGAACAAAATATAGCTCTGTGTGTGTGATGGGACTAACACACTTCAAGTCCTATAGGTGCTTCTGGGAAGAAAATATAGCTCTGTGTGTGTAATGGGACTAACACACTTCAAGTCCTATAGGTGCTTCTGGGAACAAAATATAGCTCTGTGTGTGTAATGGGACTAACACACTTCAAGTCCTATAGGTGCTTCTGGGAAGAAAATATAGCTCTGTGTGTGTAATGGGATAACACACTTCAAGTCCTATAGGTGCTTCTGGGAAGAAAATATAGCTCTGTGTGTGTAATGGGACTAACACACTTCAAGTCCTATAGGTGCTTCTGGGAAGAAAATATAGCTCTGTGTGTGTAATGGGACTAACACACTTCAAGTCCTATAGGTGCTTCTGGGAAGAAAATATAGCTCTGTGTGTGTAATGGGAATAACACACTTCAAGTCCTATAGGTGCTTCTGGGAAGAAAATATAGCTCTGTGTGTGTAATGGGACTAACACACTTCAAGTCCTATAGGTGCTTCTGGGAACAAAATATAGCTCTGTGTGTGTGATGGGACTAACACACTTCAAGTCCTATAGGTGCTTCTGGGAACAAAATATAGCTCTGTGTGTGTGATGGGACTAACACACTTCAAGTCCTATAGGTGCTTCTGGGAAGAAAAATATAGCTCTGTGTGTGTAATGGGACTAACACACTTCAAGTCCTATAGGTGCTTCTGGGAACAAAATATAGCTCTGTGTGTGTAATGGGACTAACACACTTCAAGTCCTATAGGTGCTTCTGGGAAGAAAATATAGCTCTGTGTGTGTAATGGGAATAACACACTTCAAGTCCTATAGGTGCTTCTGGGAACAAAATATAGCTCTGTGTGTGTGATGGGACTAACACACTTCAAGTCCTATAGGTGCTTCTGGGAACAAAATATAGCTCTGTGTGTGTGATGGGACTAACACACTTCAAGTCCTATAGGTGCTTCTGGGAACAAAATATAGCTCTGTGTGTGTGATGGGACTAACACACTTCAAGTCCTATAGGTGCTTCTGGGAAGAAAATATAGCTCTGTGTGTGTAATGGGACTAACACACTTCAAGTCCTATAGGTGCTTCTGGGAACAAAATATAGCTCTGTGTGTGTAATGGGACTAACACACTTCAAGTCCTATAGGTGCTTCTGGGAACAAAATATAGCTCTGTGTGTGTAATGGGACTAACACACTTCAAGTCCTATAGGTGCTTCTGGGAAGAAAATATAGCTCTGTGTGTGTAATGGGAATAACACACTTCAAGTCCTATAGGTGCTTCTGGGAAGAAAATATAGCTCTGTGTGTGTAATGGGACTAACACACTTCAAGTCCTATAGGTGCTTCTGGGAACAAAATATAGCTCTGTGTGTGTAATGGGACTAACACACTTCAAGTCCTATAGGTGCTTCTGGGAACAAAATATAGCTCTGTGTGTGTGATGGGACTAACACACTTCAAGTCCTATAGGTGCTTCTGGGAACAAAATATAGCTCTGTGTGTGTGATGGGACTAACACACTTCAAGTCCTATAGGTGCTTCTGGGAACAAAATATAGCTCTGTGTGTGTGATGGGACTAACACACTTCAAGTCCTATAGGTGCTTCTGGGAACAAAATATAGCTCTGTGTGTGTGATGGGACTAACACACTTCAAGTCCTATAGGTGCTTCTGGGAACAAAAATATAGCTCTGTGTGTGTAATGGGACTAACACACTTCAAGTCCTATAGGTGCTTCTGGGAACAAAATATAGCTCTGTGTGTGTAATGGGACTAACACACTTCAAGTCCTATAGGTGCTTCTGGGAAGAAAATATAGCTCTGTGTGTGTAATGGGACTAACACACTTCAAGTCCTATAGGTGCTTCTGGGAAGAAAATATAGCTCTGTGTGTGTAATGGGACTAACACACTTCAAGTCCTATAGGTGCCTCTGGGAACAAAATGAAGGAGCTCTGCCTGCCTGCCACGAACACACTACAAGTCCTATAGGTGCTTCTGGTAACAAAATATAGGAGCTCTGCCTGCCTGCCACGAACACACTACAAGTCCTATAGGTGCTTCTGGTAACAAAATATAGGAGCTCTGCCTGCCTGCCACGAACACACTACAAGTCCTATAGGTGCTTCTGGTAACAAAATATAGGAGCTCTGCCTGCCTGCCACGAACACACTACAAGTCCTATAGGTGCTTCTGGTAACAAAATATAGGAGCTCTGCCTGCCTGCCACGAGCACACTACAAGCCCCTCTTTCTCAATCAATCTTTGTAACTGAATCTATCTAACTCAATCTCTGTAAGTGAATCTCTCTAACTATCTAAATGCAGCAGAGTGTCACAGAATCTGCCTGCTCAATCTGCGCCGGAACAGCATGTGACCGGCGCAGACGGCGTGGCGGCGTTTTATAGGGGGGGGCGTGTACTACAGCCCCTGAGCTGTAATTGGCTACAGGCGTCCTGCCTGTAGCCAATTATGGCTCTTCGAGTTTCCGGGGCTGTGATTGGCCAAGCATGCGGGGTCACAGTGCATGCTTGGCCAATCATCAGCCAGCAATGCACTGCGTCGGCCGTGCCGGCCGCAATGCATTGCGGGGCCGCGCGCATCACACCAACGTGATGCGAGCGGCCAAAATAGTTCTGGGCTCGCCGAGCGAGCGAACGCCCGGTGCTCGATGCGAACGTGGGTTCGCATCGAGCACCGGGCCCATCCTTACCAATAGCTAAGAAACATTTTTACTACTACTCCAAAAATATTTAGAATTTGATGGAGTATTTGCTGTCTATTACTGCCCTGATTTTTATTTATTTTTTACCGAACTACAGACATATAAAAATTATTTCCTTACATTTCCTATAATTGCTAAAACAACATTCTTTGCTAGCAAGTATATGAACTATTTTCTCATTATAACGGTTTCCTATTTTGTCTGTAATTTTTGCTGCTATGAACAGAACAATAAAATAAAAAATGATTTTCTTCTCTAGAAACAAACATGTTTTTGTCTAAAAATAAAAAAAAGGTAAACAAATTATTTGCACATATAATGCTTTCTTTTCAAAAGATTTTATGTGCTGCTAGGTGACACCAAGAGATTCCACAGACTGATGGGGCCTTGTGCTTTTAGCATTTCCAGTAATCAAAGCAATATAATATGAGAACTTAAATCAGCTATCTGTCAGAAATATGATCTTTGAGGCCAATGCAATGTCAAATGGGCCCTTATACTACCACTTAAACATTGTCATATTATTTTTGTTACAAATAGCTTACACAAAGATTTAACAGCATGCAATATTGTTGGTGGTTTTCTTTTTTGTTAGCTGATCTTAACCGCTTGTGGACCACCTACCTCAGATTTACCTCAGATTTACTGCGGCAGAATGGCCCTGCTGCACTTGATCACATACATGTATGTGATCCAGCACTTCCGTGTAGGGGGTGCGCTACAGCACAAGCTGATCAGTGGGTTCCGGCCATAAATCATTAAAATCAATGATTTATGGCCGGAACGCACTGATCTGCTGAGCAAATGACGGAAGAGAGCTCAGTGTTGGTAAATAACATAGAGCTCTCTACAGACAGCAGTGATGTGCCAGTTTTACCCATACTAAACATTGTTAGGCACACAGTTAAAGCGTTTGTTACCCTAAAAAAAAAAAAAAAAAAAGGATCCTGTTCCTTTAATGCATGAATAACAGCACAGTGCTGTGTAATTTGCCCCCCCCCCCGTATCACATAAAATACCTGGCTGATCCTGCCTGGCTATGTCCTCCCTCCTGTAAACTGACCATTGTTTATCATGGCTTCTGAGCCCTGACACGTGGTCAGTTTAAGTGCCTACTTCATCTGCAGATCTCCTCTCTGCTCTCCTGTGTCCTCCTGTGTCCTTCTCCCCTCCCTGCCTGTCAGCTCTGTGTGTGAGCCTCCACTCCCCTTCTAGCACTGTTCCGAGCAGTGCAAACATTACTGCTCACATCCACTGCCAGCCTCCCTGGTAGGACATCCTGTAGTATATACTGTATGCCATTTTGTAAAATTCATCTTCTACATACCTTATTCCTTCTCCCCGATCAACGGTCTCGTCACCATATAGCTATGGAAATGATCAGTACCAGCTGAGAAAAAATATAAAATTGAAAGGAGGAAAAATCACAAAAAAAAAAAGAGGAAGAACTGCTGCCCCTACTGATTACTCCCACCTTAATGGGGTAAATGAGTAGAAGAGAATATAGAAGTAGGTGTGGCGCTGTTCATTAAAAAAAAAAATTATATTACAGGTATATTTAAAGTACAAATTCTTCGTTGAAAAATAAGTGCAATATGTCTATAAAGATAAAAAAATGATAGAGTGATACAAATGCTTACAATACAGGATGATATGTGGATATGTGCAATCCGTAAATTGAGTGGAAAAATAAAAAAATAAATATATCACAATTTAAATATGCAAATTAGTTGTTCAACATAAGGTGTACCGTATTCCATGCAAATATACAAATAAAATCATAAAAAATTCATAGAAATTCCTTAAAAGTGTGGACTGTAATACTGTGCAAAGTTAATGAATTAGTGAAATACTGATGTGCAGAAAAAAAAAATATATATAAAAATAGGTATTATTGTCCTTTTTAAATAAAAATATATATAAATTTACTACTGTGCAAAAAGAAGCTCAAATGTCCCCGAAGGGCAAAAACATAATTAAACCAAGCAAAAAATTTGCTAATAACGTTCATAGTCCCAATCGAAAAAATAATAATAATAATAAAAGATCCCACATTGATCTAGTCCCTCTTGAAAAACCTGATCACAGCATACGTGGCTTATCCGTGCTCCTATTGTGACTGCACTCACCAGAGAAAATTACCCCTCCAGGGGTAGAAGGCATTCACAGTTTTTGCCACTGTGTAGCACTCAATTACCAATCCTTAGATCTCCTGTTTAGTATTTCCCTTGTAGGTCATACAAAAGAGAGAAGGATCCCAATAGTTTCATATTATATGGAAAATGTTTTTATTATAAGAATATGTGGAATGTACTCACATTTGCCAATAAGTTTAAAAGCATGTACTGCTGACAGCTGGAAATGACACAGGTACGTCCGTTATCCCAGCTCTACTAGTTTAGTCTGTTGACTTCTTCTGGAGCAGAGGGAGGTCACGTGACTGTCCAGCAAAGGTCAGAGGGAAATCTTGGCCCCTACCTCTGTAGTACATACATTGGAGGAAGACGGTGACGGTCGGTCACGTGAGCGCTGAAGGTATTTAGAAGATGAATTTTACAAAACGGCATACAGTATATACAGGTTATCCTAGCAAAGGGGCTAGCAGTGATTGTGTGAACTGCCTCAGCAACCCCTTTAACTCCTTGATTACCCCTAAATTTTAACCCCTTCCCAGCCAGTGTCATTAGTACAGTGACAGTGTATATTAGCACTGATCACTATATTAGTGTCACTGGTGATGTCAGTGTCAGTTAATCAGTTCCCCCCTGGCCTCAAACCGCACTATCGCACTTCCACTATAAGTTGCTGATCACCGCCATTACTATTATAGAAAATAAATAAATAAAAATTCCAGTATATATCCGATCATTTGTACAACAAAGAGATAGCCATGCGGGGTCCTCATTAGAATGCGATAGACGTTTAATTTATAAAAACAAATAGTATGCTTACTTGTCAAATTCGTAGCAATCAGCACGAGTAGATAAGAACACCATAGGGCTGTCAGCAGAGTATTAGGCCTGGTAAACTACATTTATATATATATATATATATATATATATATATATATATTATATATACATATACACAAAATATGGCAACAAGTAAACAATTGAAATGAGCCCTGTTCAAAAGTCTGCATACCCTTAGTTCCTAATACTGTGTATCGCCTCCTTTAGCGTCCCATTTGTCATTGGAAAAAGGCCTCCAGGTCTTGCAAAGTCTTTGGTCGTCTTGCATAAACTGCAAGTCTGAGATCTCCCCAGAGTGTCTCAATGGTATTAAGGTCAGGAGACTGTGATGGCCACTACAGAACCTTCACCTTTTTCTGCTGTAACTACTGGAGGATCAACTTGGTCACCACAATGCTTCACAGTGCGGCTGGTGTATTCTTGTCGCCATAGGCCTTGTTGACCTATCTCCAAACATAGCGCTTATGATTGTGACCATAAAGCTCTATTTTGGTTTTGTCACTCCAGATTACAGTTTGCCATAAGCTGTGAGGCATGTCAAGGTGCTGTCAGGCATATTATAGCAGGGCTTTTTTGTGGCATTGTCACAGGAAAGGCTTCTTTCCGTCAACTCGACCATGCAGCTAATTTTTGTAAATAAAAATATATTTTTGTTAAAGCATCGTCGTATTTTGAAATTAAATGACTCTACATCTTTTAATTATATGAGTATGAATAAGGCAGTACCTTCAAATAATTAAGAAAAGATAAAAACAAGGATTCCAAAACACATGCGGAACTGGCACCACAAACATGAGCACCAAATTAGCTTCCAAAGATGATACAGGCATAAACTTCCTAATTTGTCCGCTTCTGCTGCCAAAGTCCAAAAGCAATCCATCTGTAAAAGACAAAGAATCTGTTATTTCATTATACTTTCCTGAAAGAAAGCATGCTTTCATCTAAATTTTAAATTCTAGACACAAAAAAAAATAATTGCTTAAGTATTTTTTAAACCAGGTAGAGACTTACAGGACAATTGATTGCGTACACTACACCCTTGTTATTACAATGGGGAAAAACAATTACAAAAATTAGCTCTCCAAAGCTCAATGACAATCAAGACAGGAAACAACTTCAATTATGCAATGTTTTTTTTTTTTTAATAAAGTAATTGTCCAAAACTGTCTCCTGTCATTTTTACATGCATTCACATGGGGGGGGGGGATCTGGGGCTCCAGATTCCGATAAGGCCCCCGCCCACAGACCCCCACAACCACTGAGCAAGGGTTGTGGGCATGAAGCCCTTGTGGGGGACCCCAAAGCACCCTCCTCATGTTTAGGGCATGTGGCCTGGTACGGTTCAGGAAGGGGGTGCTCTCTCGTCCCCCCCCTTTTCCTGTGGCCTGCCAGGTTGCGTGCTTGGATAAGGGTCTGGTATGGATTTTGGGGGGAACCCCATGCCATTTTTTTACATTTTGGCATGGGGTTCCCTTTTAAAATTCATACCAGACCTGAAGGGCCTGGTATGGATTTTGGGGGGGACCAACACCGCATTTAAAAAAAAAATTGATGTGGGGTTCCCCTTAATATCCATACCAGACCCGAAGGGCCTGGTAATGGACTGGGGGGGAACAGACGCTTTTTTTTTAATGATTTTTTAGTCATATTGCTGGGATCCGGCAATACATTACAGCCGCAAGCAATTTTAAGTGACATTTTTTCCTTTAGAAATGTAATTTTGCTGTGGGACTGTTATGAACATGGGAAAGATGCGCTACTTCACAGGCAGACTAAGGGGACCCCCCAGGCACGATATTTAAAGGAATATTTCATTTTTATTGTTTCACTTTAAGCATTATTAAAATCACTGCTCCTGAAAAAACAGACATTTCCAAAACTTTTTTTTCGCATTGATAAATGTCCCCTGGGGCAGTAACCGGGTCCCCATACACTTTTTATGGCAATAACATGCATATAAGCAGTTAATATGAGCACTTTGGATTTTTCATGGTTGCGTCTCATAGACTTTAACAGTGTTTGCATGTTCGCACAAATTTTAACTGTTCGCATATTCTGCTGCGAACCAAACCGGGGGGTGTTCGGCTCATGCCTAATAGAAAGGCACATAGACATACAACAAGCTGATTACCATAATGTACAGTACAGTATAACAAGGATCTCAAAGAAGTGAATGTTGTGTGCATATTCCATACATGTTAAAATAAGATGCCTAACACAAAACAAAAAATAAATAAATAAAGAAGCTGGTGACATTAGTACATAAAGGATATTTACCATAAAGAGGAATAATCCATAAGGGGGCAGAAAGCACAGACATGTATCTCACAAAGTGCAAAAGATCCAATTACGGAGTCACATTTTTAAGAGATGACATAGAATTCCTTCATATAAGGATAGGGTAACATACATTTATTCCTCTATACTGCCAGAAACTGACCAACCAACCAACCTGACCAACGTTATTCACATTTCTTTTGACAGCCTCTAGAGGAGTATGTAATTTTATATGTAGGTAGTGCATTTTTTATAAGGTTTATCCAGGGTAGGAGGATCTAATTATACTTAAGAGAGCTTTTTTCCAATAAAAGAAGAGAAATTGAAGCAATGCTTTTTGAAAGCCATGCAGACCCTCCTCAGCAATGTCTCCCAACAGACAATAGTTGGGGGTACAAATATTTGAAAAAGCCAACTTCTCCACCATACATTTAGTAATATTCGACAAAAAACATCTTACCCTCAAACATGTCCACGTCAAATAAAAAAAATTGTCAGAACTATTATGACATTGTTGAAATTCTGCAGAGATTAAGTCTCCTCATTTTATGCAGTCTACTGGGCATGTAATAGATTATATGCAGATATTTAAGCTGAATCAATTTGCCTCCAGGTGAAATGACCATTGGAAGTTGCGTCTCAACAATTTCTTCCCAAGCCTCATCATTCAGTGATGGAATATCAGTTTGTCTTTGTATCTTTATTTTCTCGAGGAGGAGGAGGAGTACAATAGCAGCAAGTAGTATCAAGAGATCAATTTAGAATGGTCATCCTCAAGTAAAATACTTTCAAGCTTAGAGGGCTGCAAGGAAACATCCTTCAGTCCAAACAGTGTAGCAACCGTATGATGCAGCTGCATATCAAGAAACAGATAGACATTTGAGACTCCTAACTCCACCTGGAGGGTCGAGAAGGTTTTGAAGGTATTATTAGCAAATAGATGGTGGGCATACTTAAGGCCATGCCTCCTCACACAGCAATTCTCTTCAGAAAGTTTATATAATACCCCTAAATTCCGGTTATACCACAATAGAGCATTCAGAGACCTAGTAAGGGATGTACCTTTCACCCTCTGGTTACAAATATGAAAAATCCTATGGGATAATTTCAGTATATCTGCACCTGCAATAGGATACAGACTGTTTCTATAGGTGAAATGTATCAATGCCTTAAAGGAGTGCATAAGGGCATCCTGCGTGGTCACAGAAGCATTGTTTAGATTTGGAAAGAACCACCAATGGATATGCATAACCGGAGCCACTAGATATTAGCACTGAAGATTGGGAATCGCCAGCCCCCCTCCCTGTATTGATAATTGCAGAGTTTCAAGAGATATTCTGGGAGGACTGTGACGCCAGTGGAAGGAGGTAGCCAGTTTTTTAAACTGCATGGCACTGGGTAAGACCTGGCACAGTGGGCTTATATTTACAAGAATTTGACCTTCATTAAAACTAAAATGCAGACTCTTTTTTATGATATAGGTAAAGTGGAATTTTGTGGTTTATTTGTAACCACAAATTTATTGGGATTCAGCTATTATCATGTCTTTACTGTACCATTTTAAAATATAGAATAACAAAGGTTTTTAAAAGAAAGAGTAACCAAAGCAAAACTATGATAAATACTTATTTGTATACACTTCCAATATTACCTCCACATATTCAAACAAGCCACTGCATTCTTCAGGATGTTTTTTCACCCATAACACTGGTGTAAATGCAGAATGTTTTCAACCAGTTTTTAAATGAATGAGGAAAATGTCTGCACTTATCTTTATCACCTTTAACAAAATCTTTCTTGTCAAATCTATTATCACTGGGGAAGATAATAAGAAAAAGGATGTCAATGTACTCACCTTGGCATCTTTTTTTATGTTAGTACTTAAAGTGTTACCAAACCCACATCATAAAAACTACCAATAAATGCTGTATTACATACTCACTATGAGATTTGTATTCTGCAAAAAACCTGGTTGATCTTGCTGATCACTATCTCCACCTTCTGTTAACCGCTTCCCGACCGGCGCACGACGATATACGTCGACAGAATGGCACGGACAGGCATAATGGCGTATATACGTCCCCTTTAAGATGCCGCCGTGCCATCGGGCGCCATCGGGCTTGCGCCGGTCCGGACCCCCGTGAGGCCGGGGACACTCGCGATCGCCTCACGGGAAGGCTGAATGTGGAGACGCGGAAATAAACAGCATCTCCCCGTTCTGCCTAGCAACTAGTGACGCCGATCTCTGCTCCATGTGATTGGAGCAGAGATCAGCATTCACTAGGGGACAGCCCCCCCCCCACAGTAAGAAACACACCTCTAGGCATACTTAACCCCTACACTGCCCCCTTGGGGTTAACCCCTTCACTGCCAGTGTCATTTATACATTATACAGGAATCAATGCATTTAAATAGCATTGATTGCTGTATAAATGACAATGCTCCCAAAAATGTGTCAAAAATGTCTGATGTGTCCGCCATAATGTCGCAGTCACAATAAAAATCACTGATCGCCGTCATTACTAATAAAAAAAAATTATTATCCCCTATCTTGTAAACGCTATAACTTCTGCGCAAACCAATCAATAATCGCTTATTGCGATTTTTTTTACCAAAAATATGTAGAAGAATACATGGTAAGGGGAAGAAAACTGCGCTCGGAGCGGGGGGGGGGATATATGGATTCTCGATAGACAACCAATATAAGTAATTAATTAAATAATTAAAAAAGAAAAAAAAAGAAAAAAAAAGAAAAAAAAGGAAAAAAGCTGCAACTTATTGTGGGATATACACAAAATAAACAGTAAAAAAGAAAAGTTGGGCTAATAATTGATGAATATTGACCTGTGATGTCACACTTTTTTTTACAAATTTCATGCGGAGAAAAAAATATGCATAAAAAATTGCACAGTGAATATATTATTCCAAATTTATCCTATTTGGTGAATATAGTAATAAAAAATTATGAAATAAATATTAAAGTCCCAATTTAAGGTTTTCTATTAATAGTCCACAAATTGAGCATATAAGGACAATGTGTACAAATGTGCAGAAGCCTCGATCCTTCCAGAGGGATTCTGGAGTGATGAAAATATTTCTAACAAGTAAACGTCTCAACCTTCCAAATAATATGCTTACCAAAAATAAGCAAAAATTGCGCAGTTGGCTTATACCCAGCCTGGGCCTTTTGATGAATCAAGATCCCGGAACTTTGAATGCTCAAGAATGACGTATGACCCAGTATGTGTGTATCAAAAAGAAAAAAAGGAGACAAACATAGCGTAATATTGTCAAGAAAAAATAAAAATAAAATAAAAATAAAAATAAATATAAAATTTAAAATAAAAAATAAAAAATAAAAACACCCTGTGTAGTCAACCAAAAAAATAGAGCGTGTTCCAATGAAGGACTCCTCCACCATTTGAGTAATGCGCTTACCAGAAAACAACAAATGAAACAATTGGCATTATCCCAGCAAGCAGGTGTATCCTAAAACGTGCACCAGTGATCCAAAAAACAAACGACTAACACGTGTCCCGTCACCACACAGAGGGGCTCCTTACCAGAGACTAGAGCCAATCAATGCATAAAATCTCCCATATATAATAGGCAAGTGGTTAATAGTAACGGTCCTGGTCCACTTCGAAGATCGGTACTCCCTCTCCTATGCCCAGCGGCTCATTTAAACCCAAAAGGAGAAAAAGCGGCAGACCATAGTGGAGTACGTTTGGCAAATTTATTTGTATAAAAAAGTAGAATTTACACTTACAAAAATGAAGATCGTTTAAGCATAAAACAGAAGCCGGCCGGCAACATGAAACAGAAAATCCTGTCCTCGTCGATGGCGTGGTGACGTCAGCACGTACGTCCCAGACGCGTTACGTCATAGGTTGACGTTTTCAATGGGAACGGGTAGCGTGCTGATTCACCACCATTATATAGACAAAAACAAGCCTCGTTCTGAGCTCCGTGTTGGGAAACACAGACAACCATTTTAAGTGTGGGCAAAACATTGCTATATTGAGCCAGGTATTGGAAACTTGTTCGTTACGAAAAAATATATTAAAACAACATGGAAACTGTCAGTCTTAGCCGCAGCAAACATTATGCCCAGCTAATATATATCACTAATACCGAAAAGGATGCCCGATTCGTTATGAATAAAGCTAAAAAGGACATTAAAGTTTGAGGATTGCTAGCGCTGAACTCGGGAAGGTCTCCCGCTCTTTGATGGAGCAGCGAAGCATAATATACAGAGAAAAATTACAAAATAAAAATGAAACGAAGAATTAACACCTTACTTCTCTATAGCGTATTTAAAATGTCAGCCATAGATAAGAAATAAACTCCATAGGCCATTGGAATCCATATTGGTGACTTAAAAAAATAATAATATTAATAATAAAAAAAATGTAAAAAAAAATTTTTTGAATTAAAATATAAACAAAAACAAAAAGAATTGTTAAAAATTAACCATCATTTCCTTAGGCTAACAAGATTTCGATGGTTTAAGGGATCTTATTTGCAGAAAACAAAATAAGAATTTGTATAGTATGCGTTTGACACATGCAGCTCAGAACTGGTTCGTATCAACATTAATCAAGGACTAACAGTATCATGAATTGTCAATGAATGCGTTAACATCCACATCTATGTTTAACCCATAGGGGACATATGTTTTGACCTTATGGATCCAAGACATTTCAGATTTGGATATTTCTCGAACTAGAGAGCTCCCCCTCCAATTAGCACTAAACTTATCGATCCCTAGGAAGAGTGTATTTGAGGGGTCCCTATTATGTTTAAAGAGGTAGTGCTTTGAAACCGAATGATTCCTAAATCCAGCCTTGATGTTCGTAATGTGCTCATTCAATCTTATTTGTAATGGGCGTTTGGTCCGACCAATGTACTGAAGGCCACAAGGGCACTGTAGTAAATATACTACCCCTACTGTACAGCAAGTAATGAACGGGGTTATGGTGTGTTGTATTTGAGTGTTAGTTGATAAGAAATTTTGTGTCCTTCTATTTTTGCAACTATTGAATGAGCACACTCTACACTTTCTGCATTGATAAAAGCCAGTTAGTTGATCAAAAAAAGTTAATTTTTTAGTAGGGGGGTCGAAAATATTAGGAGCCACTCGGTTTCTAAGCGAAGGGGCCCCCCTAAAAACCACTTGAGGCCTTTCGGGTAAGATTTTACTTAATACTCTATCATTGTTGACAATGTGCCAATGTTTGGAAATTATTTGCTTAATATTTTTATGTTGGAGTGAATAGGTGGTTACAAAAGGCACCATTGAGTCACAAAATTTATCCTGGGGGACTTTTTCTTTAAGGAGAGACCCTCTATCCATCTCATCCACTTCCTTAAGGGTCGGTAGAAGAGAGTTCAAAGTGTAGCCCTTTTCGAGGAACCTTTCAGTGAGTATGTTAGCCTGACTCAAAAACTCCTGTTGGTTTGAACAATTTCTACGCAACCTCATATATTGGCTTTTCGGTACACCGTTAAGCCAGGGCCGGTGATGACAGCTGTCTAATGCAATATACGAGTTGCGGTCAGTACTTTTAAAGTACGTCGATGTAGAGAAAGACCCATTTTTTATAGATAGAGTCAGATCTAGAAAATTAATCTGTGTCTGGCTCATCTCAAAGTTAAGATGGATCCCGCGATCATTCAGATTTAAAGATGTTATAAAATCTTGTAGATCTTGACCATCCCCATCCCATAGGAGGAGGATGTCATCAATATATCTAGCCCACAGGACCAATTGGGGGGTCCTGTGGGCATAGATGACATCCTCCTCCCATTTGGCCATGAATAAATTGGCCAAACTGGGGGCATACTTAGCCCCCATAGCCACTCCACGGCTCTGACGGAAAAATTTTCCAGAAAACCAAAAATAATTATGGGAGGCAGCATATATAAGTAACTCCATAATAAAGAATATCTGACCTTCAAGGAGTCCCGAATCCCTGTCTAGAAAGATCTTAACTGCCTCTAGACCTTTATCGTGTGGTATAATGGTATAAAGGGAGGTGACGTCAGCGGTCACCATCCACATACCTGGTCTTGGGTTCACCTCTGACAAGAGATTCAAAACCTGACGGGAATCCTTTAAATAGGATGGCATCTTGCGGACCAAAGGCTGCAGGTAGAAATCAATATATCTGCCCACCCGGGATGTGATTGAATCTATGCCACTAACGATAGGGCGTCCCGGGGGGCAGATAGGATTCTTATGCACCTTTGGGAGGTAATATATCGTTGGTGTTCTAGGGGCCCTAGGGATCAGATAGAGACTCTCTCTCTTATTTAAGATCCCCCGTGTTAATCCATTTCTGCCATATAATCCTTGCGGTCAAGAACAACAATCCCACCCCCCTTATCTGCAGGCCTAATGACAATATTTTTGTTCTCACATAAAGAGTCTAGGTCTTCCTGTATAATCTTAGAGTTCCTGGCTTTTTTGATTTCCAAAGCATCAAGGTCTCTCAAGATAACATCCCTAAACACCTTCAGAGATGGTGCAAGGGCACCTGGAGGGTTAAATAGGGAAGCGTTAGCCAATCCTGAATGTACAATGTCATTATGAACTGGTGTAGAAATATTTCGTGGTTGGTTAGACATATATCTTTTTATATTTAATTTCCTCACGAACCTGTGAACATCCATGTATGTCTCAAACTTGTTCATACTTTTGGGGGGTACAAACTTCAAACCCTTGGCTAAAACAGCCTTTTCTGGTTCTGTTAAAACCTGGGTACTCAAATTAAATATACCTTTATCATTTACATTCTGGACCTTTTTAGTTCGCATGCGCCTCCCCCCTCTAGTTCCTCGCTTTTTTCTACTGGCCTTTTTATGCCCTGATTGGGTTTGGAAAAACCCCAACTTCCTTGGCCATTAGGGCCTAAGCGTCTAGAATTAGGCGTGCCTCCATTTTGGGTTTGGGATGGGAATGAAGGGGGAAAATTTTCTCTGGTTTGGTAATCATGGGCATCACTTTGGTTATAACCCTCGTCTAGGCCCCTATCCCTCAAAGGGAAGAATTTATTTTGGGTGGGTACATTATATTCCCAAGCAGGGTTTTGAGGGTCCTGATATGGTAGACCCGCAAATGAATCACTGGTCTGTCCATATCTCCACCAATCTGAATGATCATTACTATGACCATAACCCCTATTGTTGGTTTGATATCCTCTCCCTCTACCCATTGGATTCTTTTTTTTTCTTTTTTAATTATTTAATTAATTGCTTATATTGGTTGTCTATCGAGAATCCATATATCCCCCCCACTCCGAGCGCAGTTTTCTTCCCCTTACCATTTGTTTCTGATAACATTACTGCAGCTGGTTTTTTGATTGTTCTCAAAGTGTCCATTGATTGCCAATCATGGACATCTTTGAGTTTAGGGCCAAAAAAGTCGTTAACATTGAAGGTGTTTTTGAATCATATAAAGAGAACGAGAATGATCTTGGTGGTTTGTTTATGAGGTTAAAGAACCTCATGATCTCCGAAACCCATACTCAATGGGATATAGCGTACCTTGAAACATATATTAAAAGTTCCATGGTCCCAAGAAGTTTGAGATGGGAAATTTGCCCTCAGAAAGGAGATACGGAGCTAGAGGAATGGTTCAGCTATTTCAACCAAGCTGGAATTTCATTCCTACGGTTTCTGATTGAGAGAAAAACCACGAAATTAACCAAATTAGATACGGAAATTAAGATCATTAAGGACAAACTTGGTCCAAGTAAAGAAAGTGACGAATATAGAGAGAGATCCCAGAACCCTTTTAAGAATTTTGGAAAAAGAGGATAAAGAGCAAAGACTAAAGAAAAAGAAAAAATATAATCGAGATCTTATTGATTATCAAAATAATCTGGTGTTTGAATGGCAGAAAAAGCTGCTTGAGGATTTGGCAGGACAAACTGATAATGAAATGGAAATTTCTACTCAGGTCCCTGTTGCCACCACTGGGACTGTACCAAAGGTGTCCCAAATCCCCAAGCAGAATCCAACTACAAAAAAAGCTCCATCTGGGTCAAAACCCCAAAGAGGTCAAGCATCCCATTCGAATCAGTCTCCCTTCAGGAATTTAGGAGCAGGGAAGTTTAAAACTACCCAACCTAATTCATATCAAACTTCAGCCCCCATGCGCTACAATTATAACCAACCTATGGAGAATTTCCGTCCCAACCCTCCTCCCCCCGCCTTGGATAACCACACAGAATCCAATGGGTTATGATAATGAGAGGATATCAAACCAACAATAGGGGTTATGGTCATAGTAATGATCATTCAGATTGGTGGAGATATGGACAGACCAGTGATTCATTTGCGGGTCTACCATATCAGGACCCTCAAAACCCTGCTTGGGAATATAATGTACCCACCCAAAATAATTTCTTCCCTTTGAGGGATAGGGGCCTAGACGAGGGTTATAACCAAAGTGATGCCCATGATTACCAAACCAGAGAAAATTTTCCCCCTTCATTCCCATCCCAAACCCAAAATGGAGGCACGCCTAATTCTAGACGCTTAGGCCCTAATGGCCAAGGAAGTTGGGGTTTTTCCAAACCCAATCAGGGCATAAAAAGGCCAGTAGAAAAAAGCGAGGAACTAGAGGGGGGAGGCGCATGCGAACTAAAAAGGTCCAGAATGTAAATGATAAAGGTATATTTAATTTGAGTACCAAGGTTTTAACAGAACCAGAAAAGGCTGTTTTAGCCAAGGGTTTGAAGTTTGTACCCCCCAAAAGTATGAACAAGTTTGAGACATACATGGATGTTCACAGGTTCGTGAGGAAATTAAATATAAAAAGATATGTGTCTAACCAACCACGAAATATTTCTACACCAGTTCATAATGACATTGTACATTCAGGATTGGCTAACGCTTCCCTATTTAACCCTCCAGGTGCCCTTGCACCATCTCTGAAGGTGTTTAGGGATGTTATCTTGAGAGACCTTGATGCTTTGGAAATCAAAAAAGCCAGGAACTCTAAGATTATACAGGAAGGCCTAGACTCTTTATGTGAGAACAAAAATATTGTCATTAGGCCTGCAGATAAGGGGGGTGGGATTGTGGTTCTTGACCGCAAGGATTATATGGCAGAAATGGATGTAAT
The DNA here is from genome assembly GCA_028564925.1 of Lithobates sylvaticus. NCBI lineage: Eukaryota > Metazoa > Chordata > Amphibia > Anura > Ranidae > Lithobates > Lithobates sylvaticus. The sequence continues at coordinate 106,260,570 of CM053027.1, forward strand.
TCTTGGTGATGTTGACACCTACACCCCACTCCCCTGCGATCCAAAACTTAAATATCAAAAATAATTGGAGACCATCGTATCAAGGGGATTAACACGGGGGATCTTAAATAAGAGAGAGAGTCTCTATCTGATCCCTAGGGCCCCTAGAACACCAACGATATATTACCTCCCAAAGGTGCATAAGAATCCTATCTGCCCCCCGGGACGCCCTATCGTTAGTGGCATAGATTCAATCACATCCCGGGTGGGCAGATATATTGATTTCTACCTGCAGCCTTTGGTCCGCAAGATGCCATCCTATTTAAAGGATTCCCGTCAGGTTTTGAATCTCTTGTCAGAGGTGAACCCAAGACCAGGTATGTGGATGGTGACCGCTGACGTCACCTCCCTTTATACCATTATACCACACGATAAAGGTCTAGAGGCAGTTAAGATCTTTCTAGACAGGGATTCGGGACTCCTTGAAGGTCAGATATTCTTTATTATGGAGTTACTTATATATGCTGCCTCCCATAATTATTTTTGGTTTTCTGGGAAATTTTTCCGTCAGAGCCGTGGAGTGGCTATGGGGGCTAAGTATGCCCCCAGTTTGGCCAATTTATTCATGGCCAAATGGGAGGAGGATGTCATCTATGCCCACAGGGCCCCCCAATTGGTCCTGTGGGCTAGATATATTGATGACATCCTCCTCCTATGGGATGGGGATGGTCAAGATCTACAAGATTTTATAACATCTTTAAATCTGAATGATCGCGGGATCCATCTTAACTTTGAGATGAGCCAGACTCAGATTAATTTTCTAGATCTGACTCTATCTATAAAAAATGGGTCTTTCTCTACATCGACGTACTTTAAAAGTACTGACCGCAACTCGTATATTGCATTAGACAGCTGTCATCACCGGCCCTGGCTTAACGGTGTACCGAAAAGCCAATATATGAGGTTGCGTAGAAATTGTTCAAACCAACAGGAGTTTTTGAGTCAGGCTAACATACTCACTGAAAGGTTCCTCGAAAAGGGCTACACTTTGAACTCTCTTCTACCAACCCTTAAGGAAGTGGATGAGATGGATAGAGGGTCTCTCCTTAAAGAAAAAGTCCCCCAAGATAAATTTTGTGACTCAATGGTGCCTTTTGTAACCACCTATTCACTCCAACATAAAAATATTAAGCAAATAATTTCCAAACATTGGCACATTGTCAACAATGATAGAGTATTAAGTAAAATCTTACCCGAAAGGCCTCAAGTGGTTTTTAGGGGGGCCCCTTCGCTTAGAAACCGAGTGGCTCCTAATATTTTCGATCCCCCTACTAAAAAATTAACTTTTTTTGATCAACTAACTGGCTTTTATCAATGCAGAAAGTGTAGAGTGTGCTCATTCAATAGTTGCAAAAATAGAAGGACACAAAATTTCTTATCAACTAGCACTCAAATACAACACACCATAACCCCGTTCATTACTTGCTGTACAGTAGGGGTAGTATATTTACTACAGTGCCCTTGTGGCCTTCAGTACATTGGTCGGACCAAACGCCCATTACAAATAAGATTGAATGAGCACATTACGAACATCAAGGCTGGATTTAGGAATTCGGTTTCAAAGCACTACCTCTTTAAACATAATAGGGACCCCTCAAATACACTCTTCCTAGGGATCGATAAGTTTAGTGCTAATTGGAGGGGGAGCTCTCTAGTTCGAGAAATATCCAAATCTGAAATGTCTTGGATCCATAAGGTCAAAACATATGTCCCCTATGGGTTAAACATAGATGTGGATGTTAACGCATTCATTGACAATTCATGATACTGTTAGTCCTTGATTAATGTTGATACGAACCAGTTCTGAGCTGCATGTGTCAAACGCATACTATACAAATTCTTATTTTGTTTTCTGCAAATAAGATCCCTTAAACCATCGAAATCTTGTTAGCCTAAGGAAATGATGGTTAATTTTTAACAATTCTTTTTGTTTTTGTTTATATTTTAATTCAAAAAATTTTTTTTTACATTTTTTTTATTATTAATATTATTATTTTTTTAAGTCACCAATATGGATTCCAATGGCCTATGGAGTTTATTTCGTATCTATGGCTGACATTTTAAATACGCTATAGAGAAGTAAGGTGTTAATTCTTCGTTTCATTTTTATTTTGTAATTTTTCTCTGTATATTATGCTTCGCTGCTCCATCAAAGAGCGGGAGACCTTCCCGAGTTCAGCGCTAGCAATCCTCAAACTTTAATGTCCTTTTTAGCTTTATTCATAACGAATCGGGCATCCTTTTCGGTATTAGTGATATATATTAGCTGGGCATAATGTTTGCTGCGGCTAAGACTGACATTTTCCATGTTGTTTTAATATATTTTTTCGTAACGAACAAGTTTCCAATACCTGGCTCAATATAGCAATGTTTTGCCCACACTTAAAATGGTTGTCTGTGTTTCCCAACACGGAGCTCAGAACGAGGCTTGTTTTTGTCTATATAATGGTGGTGAATCAGCACGCTACCCGTTCCCATTGAAAACGTCAACCTATGACGAAACGCGTCTGGGACGTACGTGCTGACGTCACCACGCCATCGACGAGGACGGGATTTTCTGTTTCATGTTGCCGGCCGGCTTCTGTTTTATGCTTAAACGATCTTCATTTTTGCAAGTGTAAATTCTACTTTTTTATACAAATAAATTTGCCAAACGTACTCCACTATGGTCTGCCGCTTTTTCTCCTTTTGGGTTTAAATGAGCCGCTGGGCATAGGAGAGGGAGTACCGATCTTCGAAGTGGACCAGGACCGTTACTATTAACCACTTGCCTATTATATATGGGAGATTTTATGCATTGATTGACTCTAGTCTCTGGTAAGGAGTCCCTCTGTGTGGTGACGGGACACGCGTTAGTCGTTTGTTTTTTGGATCACTGGTGCACAATTTAGGATACACCTGCTTGCTGGGATAATGCCAATTGTTTCATTTGTTGTTTTCTGGTAAGCGCATTACTCAAATGGTGGAGGAGTCCTTCATTGGAACACGCTCTATTTTTTTGGTTGACTACACAGGGTGTTTTTATTTTTTATTTTTTATTTAATTTTTATATTTATTTTTATTTTTATTTTATTTTTATTTTTTCTTGACAATATTACGCTATGTTTGTCTCCTTTTTTTCTTTTTGATATACACATACTGGGTCATACGTCATTCTTGAGCATTCAAAGTTCCGGGATCTTGATTCATCAAAAGGCCCAGGCTGGGTATAAGCCAACTGCGCAATTTTTGCTTATTTTTGGTAAGCATATTATTTGGAAGGTTGAGACGTTTACTTGTTAGAAATATTTTCATCACTCCAGAATCCCTCTGGAAGGATCGAGGCTTCTGCACATTTGTACACATTGTCCTTATATGCTCAATTTGTGGACTATTAATAGAAAACCTTAAATTGGGACTTTAATATTTATTTCATAATTTTTTATTACTATATTCACCAAATAGGATAAATTTGGAATAATATATTCACTGTGCAATTTTTTATGCATATTTTTTTCTCCGCATGAAATTTGTAAAAAAACATTTTATTTTTATTTTTCTGGTTTTTACTAGAGTGTGACATCACAGGTCAATATTCATCAATTATTAGCGCAACTTTTCTTCTTTTTTACTATTTTCCATGTAGAAGAATACGTATCGGCCTAAACTGAGGAAAAAATACATTTTTTATATATTTTTGGGGGATATTTATTATAGCAAAAAATAAAAAATAATGCGTTTTTTTTCAAAATTGTTGCACTTTTTTGTTTATAGCGCAAAAAATAAAAACCGCAGGGGCGATCAAATACCACCAAAAGAAAGCTCTATTTATGGGAAAAAAAGGACGTCAATTTTGTTTGGGAGCCACGTCGCACGACGGCGCAATTGTCAGTTAAAGCGACGCAGTGCCGAATCGCAAAAAGGGGCCTAGTCCTTTGGCTGCAAATTGGTCCGGTCTGAAAGTGGTTAATGCTGCATCCACCTAAGTTGTGAGTGTGAATGTTTTTTTTTTTTCATTCCCATACTTCTCTTTTAACAATAACAGGGATGTTAACATCAACAAGAATGATAGTTGGTATTTTAAAGGAAAGAAAATAGGGTGGCCAGGCAGAGAAGTTTTTGAAAAAGCAGGATGCTAGTCTCAGAAGCCATGAAATCACAGCACTCAAAAAAACTGGAGGAAACAAATACAATTTATTTCAAAAACAGGGATGGATAGAGAAGAAGGTATAGGAAGAAATTTAAAAGTGCTTTGTGGGAATACAAGGAAAGTGATTCCCCCTCATTTTGTCCACAGGGCCAGGGTGAGTGAGTCCAGTGGAGGCCACTATGCAATATGGCAGCTGGAGAGGCAGAGTCAGATTTCTGAAGCCAGGTTTCAGAAACAGCGAGTGGGTTTAAGAAATTTGAGCTAAAAAATGTCATGGACAGAGGTGAGCTTGTTACAGACAGAGTGGGCATTCCAGAGGGCACATGAGAAGTGGTGGGGAGTGGAGCTGACTCTTAAAAGCAAGGAATGAGACATTTTATTTTTTGGGGGGATTATGGCTGATGCCAGAGGAAGAAGGGTGCCCAGTGTAGGGGTGAAATTTAGCAGGCAGGGGCACCCTAAACGAATCAAGTGCAAAGTTGCAGCCGCTATACACTTTAAGTGAAATACACTTTAAAAAAATATATATATATACACATACATATATATGTAGCACTAACCCCCGAAGGAGCTGCTGGTTTGATTTGGGCTTAACGTTACCTCACCTGCTTGTAGCTTCGTCTTGGGGATTCCGTGGAAAGTGGCCCAAAGAATGTTGAAACTGACACTGAATCCACTTTTGGGTTATTTATTTAGAACAAAGACAAAGTCTCTCAATAAAGGGTAGAGGGGTAGGAGTGAGTTCAGGCACTTGGTACTGCAGGTTCAAGTTCTCTTTTAAGATCTAGAAGACAATAGTTCCTCTTGCTAGATCCAGCCATCACCGGATAAGTCCCTCTCACTGGACCTAGCAGCCGGTGGGGTATTTAACACAGTCTCTGCCACAGACGTGAATTTAAACTTTAGCGTCACTGAGAGATTGAAGAATAATTCCATGCAATACCAGTCTCTTTCAGCCAAACCGGCGGTACTGTAGGTAATGTGATCCGGGTTGCGTCCTTCAACTAAGTCTCCAGGCTCCTCCAGAGGAACTAGCCTTGCGCACAGTCTTCTTCTAAAATAATTCTCCCCTGGATCCTCCAGTTGCTGGGCCTATTCCTTCAGATGAGACGGCACCTTCCCTGGATCAATAGGCTCCAAGATCCGCTTGGGCCTATCTTCTCAGTTGCGTTGCCTCAGGCCAGCCAGTCGGTACCCTAAATACCACCCCCCAGAATTCACAGCAGAAAAACACTCCCACTGGGCTGGTTCCGAGAGATAAGTTGCACCTACGGTCAAGGAGAACCCAGTGCAACCCAGCTGGACTGGTACAGAAACCAGTAATTTATAGAAATTAGCCTGAAGCCCAACTGTGGCTTCTGGGAACTTAATTCTTGAAAAATAATAGCGCCTGCTCATCAGGAGCCAGCGATACATATATATATATATATATGTGTGTGTGTGTGTAACAAAAGTCACACACATACACACAGTACAGCGCTACTACAGTGATAATTCAATGCTATACTTAGTGCTATGTATACATGCAATAAAATTCTAATTCATAAAAAAATTCTTAATAAATGTCCCAATATAAATCTTGGTTGCTATTTCTTCCACCACACAAAAAAAGAAAAAAGTTACATCCTTTTTAAAAGGTTACAGAAACTTGATGCTGTCACAAAATCCCCTAGTATGTGCAGAAGTTTAGGTCTTTACATCACTAAACTAGCTAGATCATTGATGTTATAAATGTCGCAGAAATTAGAAAAAAAAACAGTAGAGCCAATTAAAAATGAGTGATCATTACAGCTGTCTGACTATACCAGGGACATAAGTAGGTTATAACACATTGGGCTGAAGTGTCATGGAAAGCCAGAAGTGATCAACTGCCACTGCGAGGGAGACACGTATCACAAACTACAGCTAATTAATCACAGAAATATGACAAATGCTCAGACTGATTGCAAGAACCTTTTCTGTACACACATCAATCTAGTGCAGAGGAAATTGTATTTACAACAGCTTTTGGAGGATGATACATGAATCAATATCTACTGTATGTCTCATCATTTCCCATCTACTACAAAAAACACTGCTATAAGGAAATAAAAGAAAGAATGACAGAAACTTAAAGTGCAACTCCAGTCAAAAAATGTCTTAGTTTTTGGGTAGTGTTAGAGACAATGGGAAATTCGGCCAGCAAACATCTGATGAAAGCTTTTGGTCGGAAAATGTGACCATGTGTATGCTGACAGGATACCTTAAAGGACAAGTCCAACCTGAGCTTGTTTGGCTGGGCTTCTCCTATGGGTCACAAGAGTTCGCTCTCTGCTGGTGTCACAGGAATCAGTCCAGGCACCACGTCATCCCGACAATGGAAGTCAGGATTCGCCAGGTGCCTGGACTGACACCCGTCTCAGCCTCTCAGAAAACCTCTGAGAGGCTGAGATGGCTGTTCCCTGCCCCTCCACAGCTCAGCGCTCCAGTGAGCTTGGAGGAGCGGAGCGGAGAAATACTGATTGGCAGTCAGCAGCTCTCTGCTCAGGGGCGCTGTAAGAACCAAGCCATCAGTGGTGTTCGATCGCTCAGTTCTCAGTGTAGAGGCGCTGGGGGAGAGATGCAGCATCAGACTGATGCTGTATCCACCTAGGTAAGTATGATGGGGGAAAATCCCCCAAACCCATACTTCTCTTTTAATGAAGGACACCACCTGGAAAGATCTAAGGTTGGAGAACCCAAGTTAATGGGAGTTATTCTACCTGCAAACAATTTGTATGTCTGTCCACCCAGTCCTGGCATTTAAACAATCCTGCCACACAGCACAGCCAACCTGGTGACTTGATATTTTTTTGTTGCAGTTTAGAAATTCAGCAAGAGCACCTTCTCACCCCTAGCCTGTGACTAGACAGTGAAGGAGCAGCAATAGACTGAATATGTCATCATTCTGTTCTCTCTTGCTGTTAGCATGTTCTTTGTCAGAACATAAGAATGCAGGACACCTGATTGGCCCAAATACTCCGCCAACCTCTTTATGGCTGCTGTACAGGGGATTACAATGGTTGAAACATGCTACATTTAGGCATTTATACTAGTTGCATATAAAATATACTACATTATTTTTTTTTTTAATAACTACATTCGTTGATGGATTACATTTCTGGGGTTCTGATTTAAAAGGGTCTTTAATTTAAAAAAGTGTGTTTGGAAGGCTTCCTCAGACATGGTCGCATTGTTTGCCTTCTCATACATAGATACAAATGTGGTAACTTTACATGAGTAAAAGTTCTAACAATATTGCAAAGCTTGATTACATCTGGCTTCCATATCCTTTAAATATTCATAGATCAACAATTCTCTTACCAAAATCATGCTTGTCAATTAGGGATGGGTAAATGCCCATTTATCTTTTGTTTATGGCAGGGGGTCTTCAAACTTTCTAAACAAAGGGCAAGTTTACTGTGCTTCAGACTCCAGGGGGGCCGGACTGTGGCCATCAGAAATACAAAATATCCCAGCATCAGTGGGAGTAAACAATCCCCCATCATTGGTCTCAGTGGGAGGAATTGTGCCCCATTAATGGCGCTATTGGGAGGAATTAAGCCCCATAATTGGTGTCATTGGGACCCATTGTTGGCATCTTTGGGAGGAACTGTGCCCCATCATTGGTGTCATTGGGACTCATATTTGGCATTATTGGGAGAAATTGTGACCCATCATTGGTGTCAATGGGACCTATTGCTGGTGTCATTGGGAGGAACTGTGCCCCATCGTTGATGTGATTGGTAGGAATTGTGCCCTTCATTGGTGTCAGTGAATAAAATAGTGCTCAAGGGCTGGATAAAAGCAAGCAAAGGGCCACATCTGGCCACAGGGCCATAGTTTGGAGACCACTGGTTTATGGAATACCCAAAGAAAATCAATGGTCACAGCATACCTTTTCATTTTAGAACAGCAGAATTGGAATAATAATACAAACAACATTTTTTTTGGAAATCCAATATAAGCTTACTTGAAAAATGTCCTTCCATGTTGTGCATGCTGCCCACCTGCTGGCCATGTCTTTCAACAACTTCCTAATTTCCCTGAATGCTTTGCAGCTTCTCCTCTGCTGTTTACTTTCAATTTCTACATATCCCATGGTACCTTGCTGCCTTCAAGCAGGGATTCCTGTACTGACTCCGCCTCCTGAAACTCCTCCTATCTGTCGTTCAGAAGGCAGGCTCTGTGAAATGCGTGACACAGCAGAGCCTACTAATAGGGCAAAGGGAATATGTGTCACAGAATTCAAAGAAGTAAATGTGTGGGGATCTTCACAAGGTGACTATACAGTCTTCAAGATTGTTCAGATGAATAGGAGTAGGCTAAAAATCCTTGAAATACAATGTAGAATAATTAGTTTTTACATTTTGACCATAGATACACTTTAGTCACTTACCGACCACCTAATGTACATGTACTGCGGCAAGTCGGCTCTCCTGCGCAAAATCACTTACCTGTCCATCATTTCATGCAGGAGCTCTAGGGGGTGCACGTGTGCCGCTGGAGGCGTGATCGCGCACTGATTGGCTATAGGGGAGCCAATTAGTGGGGTCCAGTGGACCCAATGTCCTCCGGCCAACCGCAATCATTTCCGAGAGACACAGAGCAGCGGTCTGCCTATGTAAACAAGGCAGATCGCTGTTCTGTCAGGGGCTAATACAGAGCTAATACAGGGCTAATACAGAGATCTTGTGTTTCTGCTAAGCAGGAACAGGGATCTCTGTTTTTCCCCAGTCAGACCATCCTCCACACAGTTAACAAGCACTCCCAGGGAACACATTTAACCCTTTGATCGCCCCTAATGTTAACCCCCTGCCAGTGTCATTAGTACAGTAACAGTGCATATTTGTAGCGCTGATCAATGTAATAATGTCACTGGTTCCCACAAAAGTGTCAGTTAGGTGTCCGATTTGTCTGCCGCAATGTCACAGTCCCACTATAAGTTGCTGATCGCCGCCATAACTAGTAAAAAAATAAATAAATAAAAATTCCATAAAAATATCTCATTGTTTGTAGACACTATGACTTTTGTGCAAACCAATCAATATACGCGGATTGGGATTTTTTTTTTTTACCAAAAATATGTAGCAGAATAAATATTGGCCTAAATTGATGAAGAAATTACACTTTTTTACATTCTTTTATTGGATGTATGTTATAGCAGAAAGTATAAAATATTGTGTTTTTTTCAAAATTGACGCTATTTTTGTTTATAGCGCAAAAAAATAAAAACCGCAGAGGTGATCAAATACCACCAAAAGAAAGCTCTATTTGTGAGAAAAAATGGACATCAATTTTATTTGGGTACAGCAGCGCACGACTGCGCGATTGTCAGTTAAAGTAACGCAGTGCCGTATCGCAAAAGATGGCCTGGTCATAAAGGGGGTAAGACCTTCCGGGGGTGAAGTGGGGTAGTGACATTTGCCAAACATTGACTGCAGGCAAATCTGCTAAATGTTTGTTTTACAATACAGTGATTCTTCACCTACAGTGCCTGTTCAGTAAATGTCCTATTTACTGCTTTATAACTAATTAACTCTACCCTGAGAAGCGATGGGATAATGCCCTTGTTAAGTTATTATTTCTCTCACTCTCTCTCTTTCCCACTGGAAAGAATTCTCCTCAATTCCTGTCCTCAAGACACGACAGGAAATAAGTAGATATCTCCCCAAAATGAAGGAAATCCTATCCTTGTCCACAGTTTTTTTCCATTGGAAGATTTCTTTATTATTTATCTTCTGGTAACAGCTCTAAATTTTGGGATTTTCCATCACTTATGTCCTGGTGACAATGGTCACCAGGACAAATACGGCAGTGAATCTGTGGAGCAGAGACACAGACAGCAAAAACATATACAGTGTCTAATCCCTACCCACGCTATCTTAAACTTGCCTTTAAATACACTTTAATCTGCACCATCCTTCCAAATCCACTTAGCTGTTTCATCAACAACTTGTAACATCTTGCAATAATCCATGCTAGGAAGAAAGCCTGAACCTCTACTGGGGGGGCATCAGACCTACCAAGTGAAGTGGAAGAATTGGCCTTCATTATCACTTGATCAATCCCAGCGTTATCATTAGAAATCATGCAGGCTCTGTATCCATTTAATCATTACTTAGAACTGAAAGTATCTCTCCAAGCATGAAACATACTGTATATTGCAGGGGTGCCACTAATTAGATTACCAACTTTGTGTAGGGCTTTGGGATAGAAAAAGAATTCCGGAGACTAGGTTGTATACAGAATGCCCCCAATCTTTCCATGGTTTTAAGAAATGGAAATAAAAAATTTGTGTTAATTTTAGAAAAAAAATGGAAAAATCATTTTATTGAATATTAACCACTTGCCTACAGCCTACAGGGCACTTACACCCCCTTCCTGCCCAGGCCATTTTTCAGCTTTCAGTGCTGTCGCACTTTGAATGACAATTGCGCGGTCATGCTACACTGTACCCAAATGCCATTTTTATAATTTTCTTCACACACATAGAGCTTTATTTTGGTGGTACTTAATCACTGCTGGGTTTTTTTTTCTACTAAAAATTTAATTTATTTTTATTTTTTATACTTAGTTTCTGTCAGTAAATTTTGTAATTAAGTAATTTTTCTCCTTCACTGATGTGCGCTGATGAGGCGGCACTGATGGGCACTGATAGGCTGAATTGGTGGGCATTCATGAGGTGGCACTTATGGGCACTGATGAGGTGGCACTTATGGGCACTGATGAGGAGGCACTAATATGCCACACTTATGGGCACTGATAGGTGGCACTGATGAGCACTGATAGGCAGCACTGATGGGCACTGTTAGGTGGCACTGATGGGCACTAATAGGCGGCATTGATAAGCAGTACTGATGGGCATTGATGGACATTGATGGGTGGCACTGATGGGCATTGATGGACAGCAGTGATGGGCATTGATGGACAGCACTGATAGGTGGGACTGATAGCCAGCACTGACTGGCATCACTAATGGACACTGATTGGTGGCACTTGTGGGCAGTGGTGGGCAATAATTGCTAGCACTGGTGGGCACTGATTGCTGGCACTGGTGGGCAATCGTGGACACTGATTGGTGACACTGTTGGCGCTATAATGTAATTAGGGTACTGATGATCAGTGCCCTGATTACATGTTTTGTTCCCTTCTGGGAGGAGATGCCGCTGATCAGCTCTCCTCGCCACACACTCTGTCAGTGTGAGGCGAGGAGCGCCGCTTACCGGCATCTCAGTGTTTACATGTGACTGACTGTGATTGGACACAGCCGATCACATGGTTAAAGAGCCGTGGACGCGGCTCTTTACAGAGAGCGGGGATCGCGGCCAAGCTGTGTGCTAGGCTGCTGCAATCGCTGCGCACTCCCGCGGGCGCACAAGAGCAGCCGTTCTGGGACGCCTTCATATGGCATCATTCCAGAACGAGAGCCGCACCTCCGTCATTTAAAAGTGGGCAGGCGGCAACTGGTTAAATAACAAATTGGCTTTTTGTAGCAATTACAGTTTTGCTCAAAAGTTTGCATACCCTGGCAGAAATTTTGACATTTTGGTATTTATATTAAAAATATGACTAATAATGCCAAAAAACTGTCTTTTATTCAAGGATAGTGATCACATGAAGCCATTTATTATCACATAGTTTTTTGTCTCCTTTTAAAATCATAATGATAACAGAAATCACCCAAATGGCCCTGATCAAAAGTTTACATACCCTGGAATGTTTGGCCTTGGTACAGACACAGAAGGTGGCACACACAGGTTAAAATAGCAATTAAAGGTTAATTTCTCATGTTTGTGGCTTTTTAAATCACAATTAATGTCGGTGTATAAATAGTACAATAGTAATTGCCGGGACCCAACATTACATTACAGCCGCAAGCAGTTTTAAATGACTTTTATTCCTTTAGAAATGTCATTTTGTGCAGGGACTGTTCTAAACATGGGAAACACACGCCACTTTACAGACATACTATAGACACCCCCCAGGTACGATATTTAAAGGAATATTTCACTTTTACTCTTTCACTTTAAGCATCATTAAAATCACTGCTCCCGAAAAAACGTCAGTTTTTAAAACTTTCTTTTGCATTGATACATGTACCCTGGGGCAGGACCCAGGTCCCCAAACCCTTTTTAGGACAATAACTTGCATATAAGCATTTCAAATTCGTACTTTTGATTTCTCATGTTCGAGTCCCATAGACTTTAACAGTGTTCTAATGTTCGCGCAAACTTTCGGTCCGTTCGTATGTTCTGGATGCAAACCGAACCGGGGGGTGTTTGGCTCATCCCTAATGAGGACCTCAATTGCCCTGTGGGGGGAGGAAAGCATCATAAAAGATGGAAGCACCCCCAATGCTACAACCTCTTAAAGTGTTAATAAACCCATAACAGTAAAATCAGTCTATATATGCAGTAAAGCAGGCTTGTTATACTCACTGTGGAACCTAATGGGATAATAATCTGCATTGTGTAAGAATGCTATTTGATCCTGTATTCTCTGATTTTTCCCTTCTTCCACAGTCCCCAATCCAGCTGTTGACAGTACAGAGCACTAGGAGGCACTCTGCACATGCTCAGTTTAGTGTGTATTGCTAAAGAGGTTTTTTTAGGTTTTTTTTGGGGAAGGTGCATGTGATCAGCACAGGGCCAATCAGCACTGTTAGTAGAAGAAGATGATCTGCAACTCCATACATGCTCTTAAATATTTCCAAATGTATTAATACTCCATAAAAGACAAATAGGGTACAGTAGGTGTTAACGCGTTTCATTCCATGATGGCGTTGTTCACAACAGATATGTACAAAAACAACACAGTATATATTGAAAATGCTCCCCCTGATCACATGAGTTTTCAATCAGGTCATTATTAGTTATAAGGATAAAACAATGAAACAATTTAAAGGGGTGAGACATTTCAGGAAAGCAATAATCATAATTAATAAAATACATAAAGAATTCTAAAAAATAATGATAATGAGCAGATAAAACAATCAGCACTGTCCAGACAGAGGGTCATGGGTCATGCAGCTTCATAGGACAGTCAGAGAATGAAAACTTTTCCTACAAGCCTTAACCAGTGCTTGGCTGAACACTGGTAGAAATCACAAGACGGCTATACACTGCTGATGAGAAAAGGTATTTAGTCGTTTATAATTACTGAAATAATTGCATTTTCGTGTTCTGTGTACAGTGGGAGACTATAGTGAATCCAGGGTCCTGGGTTTAACACTAACACTTTAAACTCTGGCAACAGATATATGTGCATAATGAAATATTTTGTTTTTTATAGTAGGGGGTTACCTAGGGTTGCCACCTGTTCAGGATTCCCCCCGACAGTCCGGGTTTTGAATTATGTGTCCAGATTTCAGTCTTCCTGAAAGCCAGACACATTATTCAGACTGGACTTTGGCTCCCCCAGTAACCGAGATAGTCAAACACAAATCTGTTGTGGTCCCACTGGGAGGTGGGATGATGATGTCAGCAGGAGCAGTTTGGCCACACCCACTGTTCGCCACAGCGATCATAGTTGCTACCCTCCTTGGGGCACCAAAAGGTGTCCCAGGACTTTAATAATCCTATAGTGTATACGACAGGGAAAAAATGAAGAAAAGGTGACAACCCTAGGGTTACACAGAGATATTCCTGTAAGGTAAAATATTTTGTATGTGGTAACAAGTACTTGACAGTTGGAAGTTATCACCTTCTAGAAGTACATTTCCTCTCTGAGACTTTATTCAAACAACAGTTGATGCATGAACCGGTGCCACTGCTTAAAAAGACTGGATCATGTATAGGGACCCTAAGTATCTCATATAAACACTAAAATCCCACAATAATTGCCTCTTTCTGTGTGTACATTTAGCCTGTGTGCTTTTCTCTCTTCTGTATGATTTTTTTTTTAACACCGAGATAAAAGATGTTTACAGAACCTCTTCACCTATGAAACGGGATTAGATTAAATCTGGATAAATAGATTTTCATTGTGTTATTGAATGCAGTGTATGGAAGCATGAAATATTCACAACATATTCCATTAGAGGAGGTTTAGAATTTATTGCAAGGTCAACTATCTATTCACTTTGGTAATTAATTGTTCTTTTCAAAAGACATCCAAGGCTAACATGGTCATAATAAGATTCAAATTCTACTAAAATTATATCCATATTAGTACAACAACACAGTTGAGTACTGTCCATGACACTTTTGATTTAAAGGACAAGCTTTTGGGGTTTAGGACCTTCTTCTCAGTCCAAACAGAATTGGTACACAAAGGTTTAGCAAAATAAAAAATCTACACGTTAAGTAATTTAAAGTATAACTAAAGGCAAGACTTTTTTTTTCGTTTTGGATAAAGTGGAGACTGATTAGAACACTTGTCAGTTTGTATTGCTGTCTGTGCCCCCATTAAGGAGATTCACCCTCTCAAATTGTCCTGATTAGTGAAAGTTAAAAAAAAAATCCTATATTTTGTGTTGTCCCCAGAATAGTAATAGAGGGAAAATCTTCCAATGGGGACACATGTCTGGTGACCTGGGGGTTTCCAATAAATCCCCTTAATTAGTAGGGATGTTTTCCCACTTCCTGTTTGGCAATGGGACAGGAAGTGTAGGAAAATCTCAAAAATGGTACACAGATGATGAAAAAAAACTTAAGCCCCATACACACGGTCGGATTTTCGCATGGATTCTGTCTGATCGGACAATGTTGTTGAAAAATCAGACCGTGTGTATGCACCATCGGACAGTGTACGTCGTATTGTCCGACGGACAAAGTCCTATCTCCTGCTGGATAGATTTTCCGACAACACGGTCCGATCACACCAAATCCGATCGTGTGTATGGTAGTCCGACCGGACAAAGTGCTACGCATGCTCAGATCACATTACAAGACCAAAGCTATTGGCTACTAGCCTCTACGTAGTCCCGTCGTAGGCAACAAACGTCACCACGTTCAGAATGATCGGATTTTCCGACAACTTTGTCCGACCGTGTGTACGCAAAACCAACATCAGACAAAGTATGATGAACATGGTCTGACGGACCTGGTCCTCGGATAATCTGCGCGTGTGTATGGGGCTTTACAGGGGTTGTAGTCCTCCCTTGCTCTCTCCAAAATGAAAAAAAAAAAAAAAAAAGATTTGCCTATAATTCTACCTTAAGAAGTTAATCATGAATCTACAAAGACAACAATCACTGGGGAACAAAGTACACAAAAAAGATATTAACTAAGAGAATGTTAAGCTGATGGATTGAAATTTGGCCAGTTCAGCAAGAACCTGCTGAATTTTGATACATCTATGGCCATTCCCACTTGATATAAGTTGATCTAACAATCGTGTTGGTAAATGTTTCTCAATCTGTGGGCTGCAGCCATTGCTGGTCAGTTTATTCTGTGTTACAGTAGTCAAAATACAATAGTACAATGGGGAGAATTCTTCCATCCGCTTCACTTATGTGTGTGGGGGAATCCATTTTTTTTTTTTTTTTCAGATCTCTGGATCATCATCAAAAAAAAAAAACATGTGTCCGGCCTAAGTCAGAGAAAAAAAGTGGGCTAAGGAGTTTTTGTTTTTTTGGGGGACGGGGGACACCGAAGTGAGAATGGTCCTAAAACTATATTTACATTTTAGAAAGTTGGGGTCTACATTTAACCCATCATCACTAGCAAACTAAATTATCATTCGTAGCTCAATGTTTTGGTTTTTCTTCATTTTTTTCTAAGTTACCTTTGAGAACCAAAACATTCAAGTCATCTATAGAGTCAGAAGCAGCACTACCTTCGTTTACGCACTGTTGATATACAGCTATAAGGAGTGCCTAGACACCCTCACAGACACAAGTTACTACTTAGGCTTTTTTTAAATGTCCCTTCTAACATAGCAAATCACTTTCTGTGTTCAGTGCCACTTTTGTTCCATTCTTTTTCTTTATGCCTATAGAACTTAAGCAGCACATGTAATAACGGTTATCTGATCCTCAACAAACATACATTAAAGTGATGCAGACAAGTCATAATGAGGCCTGAAAGCACGATTCATAAGCCCTAATGCAGATTTCCAGCCATAGATGCTGTTTTCTGCCATTTCCTCTGCAGAGCCAAGCATTACATTACCAGAATATCACATGAAAATAATGCCGTTTTCATCATTTTATTTTAAATTGCAATGTTCTAATGGGTCAACGTTTTTTCAGCTGCCTAACTCCTATGAAATCTTCATTATTATATGTTTATCCTGTGACAGGATATCACAACTGTAGAGTAATGAGTTTAAAGCTAGCTTAAAGTCGCTATTGGTTGAAGGCCAGGAAATTGTGACATTCAAATTAACATTAATTTAATGACATTAAACAATGTTAGTTGTGTTCAACAATAAGCTGATAATGTACATTCATAGTTTAAAAACCCTGACTAGGACATTAATACTGTTACATCACACTGACCTATTGTTGAGTCTGTTTATCAGACAGTACTGAAGCTATGTGGGGACGGGAAACAGTGGCATTGTACACCAGGTCTGCTTCGCCACTAGACCCCATAGTACCAGTATGAGTCACCAAAGGTGAGGTTCCACTATTGCTCTGATTTATGAACCATATAAGAGTGTTCAGCTGATATTTGGACAATGTAAGAAAATAATATTGAAGAGGGTGGGAAAGAATAAAGACTTTGTCTCAATCTTAACATGGTTCTATAGCCTAAACATTTTCAACGCTAAAATAGAGCTGCACGATCTTGTGCAGAGCAGTTCTGCTGATAATTCCACAGTGTACGGAGTTCAGGTGCACATTTTTTACATTAATATCCTCTGGACCAAGCTTCTGAGTGAAGCTAGCCCCCAGGAGTCTTAAGTTTAAAGAGAAACTTCACCAAACATGTGAAAATTAAAAGTCAGCAGCTATAGCCAATTATTTTCAGGGCTGAGGAATTTTGTTGTCGCCATCTTGGCTTTGACTTCCTAATGACTCTAATTAGATTTCGGGTGAATGTCCACTTGAAGGAGAAATCCCACCCCACACGTACAGTGGTGCAATGAATGGTATCATTGAGGCCAGGATCCCTCTGCTCTTCAAAAAAGAACAGACCTAGATGTGCTAGGCAAACAAATTGAAAAACAGTTTAATGATGTCTTTTGCCACATATTTACTTTAAAGTCCCTAAACACAAGGGCATCTGATAATATTCCTAGGAACAATTGGGAACTGTAAATGACTGTGTTTCCATCTAACTAGCACTATTTGAGATACACTTCACTGAGCACTACATGTAGTTGCAGCATATCTCTAATTAATTAGCAAAATAGAGGAAATGTCAAACGATCGAAATGGTCAGATGATGTCCCAATAGCTGCTGCTTGCTCGCTGCTATAATTTATTAGTCTATTTTGTTCAATTTTTACCCAATTAAATTGGTTTATTTCAATTATATGAGAATGCCTAGCAGTGTATGGGTTATTTTGATCTCACGAAAAAGACCAAGAGCTATAAAATAACCATTCCTAGCTGAAATGCTATTAGTATAAATTAGTCTAATCGTGGCTTTTGTTAAATAATTTTTAGCCTTGTGACAAAAACTGCCTACAGGGACTATTCAAATAAATGTATGTTTTCAATGTAGTAAGGTACAGGCTGGTTGGAAGTTGATGGGAGTGACGATGGGAGTGGGAAGTGTCCGGTTTAGTGCAAACATCACAAGGGGTTTTCTGAATTTGTTTATTGAGGAAATGTTCCCCTGCTGTGAACAAGCATTTGTAGCTGGAAACATTCCATAAAAAAAAAAAACATGATAGTTTATGCAGCCAACATGTGCTCTCCATTTCCTCTTGCTTGAGTTCTTGTATGAGAATTATAAGCTTATCTTGTCACCTCTGCACAAATATACTGGAGCTTGATATCTATCCTTTTCTCGCTTATTGTTAAGACTAGTAGAATAATGAAGGAGGTACAATATAGATTTACTGTAGATAATGTAGTACATATTATATAACAAGTTCAATGCTTGCCAGATCGATGTAACTCTGAGAATCTCAGGACGTAAAATTCTGCTGAAAGCTGTTTGACCAGGCTGGTTTTTAATCAATTTTGCAATCTTTAATGCCCAGGGGTGGCAACACCAACGTAGAACCCCTACCCCATACACATGATATCATTTTCTATTTAGTAATAGTTGATTATTCAATATGTATCTATATATGGATCATATTCTAAAGAATGAACAATATAAAACGTTTATGAGGAAATTCATTTAAAGCTGAACTTCAAGCAAGTAGCTAAAAGCATAGTAGTGGGAATTGTTTAACCTTCTAAAGTGTTTGTACTTTTGTTCTTCTAATCCCATGATATGCACAGCTATGTGAAGAGCATGGAAACGTTGGTAAACAGACTTTTCTGTAGATAATCAATACAGCCAGGTCACATCCCTGTCCCTAGCCTGAGTTGGACATTCAAGGAGCAATATCAGACTCAAGATTATCCCTCTGCTCTCTCCTTCTGTCAGTGTGTTTCTTATCAGCATAAAGTCCCCCTTTGTTGGCTTCTTATACTTAGCTTCCTTTCCCAGTCTGCTGTCTATCAGGTGGTTACAAGAGACTGATACCAGATACTTACACAAGTTGCACTTGTGACACCCTCTAGCTAGTGTGCTAGGTGTACATAGATTTAGTTGTTAATGTAGGAAAATTTAGCCTGGCTGAGAGCCAGGCCTGGGTCGTGAATCTGGGTCAGGTTTTAGTGACTCAGGGGCTGAATGACTCATCTGGCATTTTTTTCTGACACTTCCTCTTGGTCTGGAAGTTGGTAGAAACTGTTGGAGGGTGGGAGTAAGGAGGGGCTGCCATGCATATTCATGAGGTACTCCACCAATCCCCAGCAAGAAGGGGCTGGAAGGGAGAAGGCCACCTTATAAATAGACTAGAGATGGGCTGAACTACCCGCTGTTTAGTTCGCACCAGAACTCAAGAACAAATAATGAATGCCATTAAAGTCTATGGGACCCAAACTGGAAAAATCAAAAGTGCCCATTTTGAGGGCTTAGATGCAAGTTATTGGGCATGCAAAAGGTATGGGGGTCCAGGTACAGGGGGACATGTATCAATGAAAAAAAGTTTGTCAAAAACATCATTTTTAAATGAGCAGTGATTTACTGATTCTTAAAGTGAAACAATAAAAAATCAAAATTCCTCTAAATATAGTGCCGGGGGGTCCTCTAAAGGCCCGTACACACAATCTGACTTTTTGACAACAAACATGCAAATTAGCAGTTTTGTGGCAACATCCGACCGTGTGTACGCTCCATCAGACAAACTTTTCCGGTTTTCATCTGACTGTTGTTGGATGTGTGAACGGACAAACTTTCCGGCAACAAAAGTCCGATGGAGCAAAGTCCGATCGTGTGTATGCAATACCAGTTCGTGGCCGACGCCCTTTGTACAAAAATCCACGGGAAGGTTTGTACAAAATCCGATCGTGTGTATGAAATGCCTGTGAAATGGTGCCATGTATAGAACCTGGTGCAGCAAAAATGACATTTATAAAGTAAAAAAATGTTTTTTTTATTTTATAAACAATGGCGTGGGGAGCAAGTCTGTATGATGAGGCCACAATTTAGTGCACTCGGAACAAGATTAGAGACTTTTTGGTTAAGTTCTGGTGTCTGTTTCACAGACTTTGGATAGAAGTAACAGGTTCGGAAAAATTGGGTTTTGGGTGTTGGTGGTGCCCTCACTTTGTAATCCTTTAGAGGTACTGTTGATGAATCAAGTAATGCCTGTGCATGAAGGAGCAAGTGGCTGACACTGTGTTCACTCAGCTGAGGATGGTTTTGTAAGCCAGTCCACCACCATGCTGTGGCTGGATAGCACGGGCAACATCACTAAACAGAGGATATGGTGTCCTGCCTGAGGACAGACCAGGTCTACCTTTGCCTTTGGACACAAATGGCTTCTGTGGGATAGGTTGGCATACACACAGGCCCGAATGTCGTTTTTTTTTTTTTTTTTAAACCGGCTGATGTCTCCCGACATTCAGCCTGTGTGTACGGGGCTTTAGGGGGTGCACTACACTTTTAAAGATCTATTTTTTAGTAAACATGTTCCAGCATTCAGTGATTTTTATATTTATATCTGTCAGGAGTTAATATTTGACATTTAAACTATTTGTGTTTGCCTTTCACCGTCATTAACACAGTAATTACATTTAAAAAAAAAAAAACTTTCCCATTTTCATTATATACCTTATTTTAGACCCAATGATACCATCACTGGGGTTCTGTGCTTCTCTGTGTAATGCAAGCAGGTCATAGCTGGTGGAAGGGGCCAGCAGGGTGCTGTACAAATCTTCATAAAAGTGTCACAGCACTTTTCTTCAGTACTCCTTTCCAGAGCTCTCGTGTCTGATGCAAGAAGTAGGCTTGCTTTTGGGAGAAGGCATGCAAATATCAAAATGCCATAATAGGTGAATGTCAGTGAGGAGGAATGGGCACCATGCAGACTGCCATAGGCAATGCCCACTAGTGATGCTGACCAGTGACAGCAAGGTTGGGAAGGAAATGAGATGATGATGCTAAATGTCCTCCAGACAGGAAAGGAGACAGGCTCTGTCTTGGGGCTCTTTCACACGGACGTGTCCGTGTACGGAGCCTGCTCTGCACAGCGGGGGATCGCTCCATCGATCCCCCGCTGTGCAGGAAGATGACAGGTCTGTCTCTGCACTCTGTGCAGGGACGGACCTGTCAGAGCGCCGCTCTCCCCTATGGGAGATCGGATGACAACGGACCGTAGAGTCCGTCGTCAACCGATCCGATCCGCAGACGGATGGAAAAATAGCTTTTTCCTCCGTCACACTTTTTCGGATCGGAGTGGGTCAGATGTCAGCGGACATGTCACTGCTGACATCCATCCCTCCATAGAGGTCTATGGAGGGTCCGTTCAGGTCCGCCAAAAAAACTGACAGGCGGACCTGAACGGACCGCCCGTGTGAAAGGGGCCTTACCTGATTCTACTTCTAATGCACTCTACAAGCAGCTCACAGTTAGCAGTGAAATCAGAGTAATGCCCTGTACACACGATAGGATTTTCCGACAACAAAATCCATAGGATTTTTTCCAATGGATGTTGGCTCAAACTTGTCTTGCATACACACGGTCACACAAAGTTGGTCGGAAATTCCGAACGTCAAGAACACAGTGACGTACAACACGTACGACGAGCCGAGAAAAATTAAGTTCAATAGCCAGTGCTGCTCTTCTGCTTGATTCCGAGCATGCGTGGCACTTTTGGCATCGGAATTGTGTACACACAATGGATTTTGTTGTCGGAAAATTTGAGAACCAGCTCTCAAATTTTGTGTGACGGAAATTCCTATGGAAAATGTGTGATGGAGCCTACACACGGTCGGAATTTCTGACAACAAGGTCCTCTCACACATTTTCCATAGGAAAATCCTAACCTGTGTACGGGGCATAAGATATTTCAATACAGGAGGGGAGTTTGTAAAACTGCACCAGGCTGAAGAGTGAAGGTAAGGCTGGAATTCAGCTTTAAATGTTGCCTTTTTTAAACTATCTACATCAGTTGGTTTGGATGATGTAATAGACAAATTCTATTCAACTTTATTTGAAAAATAAATAAATAAAATGACTGAGTTTCTTTAGCTTGCTACTGTAATAACACGTCCTTTCTCAGATGCACCTGTGGACTGCCGTTTGCTATAACGTTAATAGATTATTACAGTAAATGGCTAGAAATTGCATTTGTCTCAAATATAACCTCTGCTACTGTAATTACATTTCCCTCCACAGTCTTCAGCAGGGAAGGCAATCCAAAGGATTTACTGTCTGACAATGGACCACAATTTGTTTCATCTGAGTTTGAATCTTTCCTAAGAGAAAAATATTGCTCATAGAAAATCTTCAGTTTGTTACCCTCAAGCAAATGGAAAGACAGGGAGATTTAACATAAGCCTTGAAGAAACTCTTTGGACTGCAAATCTTAAGCAAGCCATACATTTATGGATTGCTCCATCCATGCCAAATAGAGTGGATGAAGGAAACTCCCTTGTCAGCAATTGACTGGATGCAGTCACTGTTTAGCCACCAATTTTCTACCCAACTTTTTATATGGAAGTCAACTGAAAAACTGTCATAGGTTGGCCCAGGTGGCACTGAATCTGACAAGGACACCCACAGCTCAAATGCGAGCCATGTATAGACAGCTTCACAGGGAACTTTTGGAAAATGTCTCTGCAGAGTTCTTACAGATCTACACGGCAACCAGACATTCTTAAGCATCACCAGCTGAACTACTTCAGTCTGGATCTCTACAATTAGGAATCCTGGTTTAACCAATTGAGCCCCGGAAGAATTGGCTGCTCAATGACCAGGCCACTTTTTGCGATACGGCACTGCGCCGATTTAACTGACAATTGCATGTTCATGCGACACTGTACCCAAAAAAAATTACGTCCTTTGTTTCCCACAAATAGAGCTTTCTTTTGGTGGTATTTGATCATCTCTGCGGTTTTTATTTTTTTCGCTATAAACAGAAGAAGAGCGACAATTAAAAAAAAAAAAAAAAACACAATATCTTTTACTTTTTGCTATAATAAATATCCCAAATTTAAAAAAAAAAACTAAATTTTTTTTTCTTCAGTTTAGGCTGATATGTATTCTTCTACATATTTTTGGTAAAAAAAAAAATCGCAATAAGCGTATATTGATTGGTTTGCACAAAAGTTATAGGGGATAGATTTATGGCATTTTTATTATAATCTTTTTTTTTACTAGTAATGGCGGTGATCTGCGATTTTTGTTGGGACTACGATATTGTGGCGGAAAATTGCACACTTTTGACACATTTTTGAGACCATTGACAATTATACAGCGATCAGTGCTATAAAAATGCACTGATTACTGTATAAATGTCACTGGCAGGGAAAGGGTTAACACTAGGGGTCGATCAAGGGGTTAACTGTGTTCCCTAGGTGTGTTCTAACTGTAGGGGGGATGGGACTGACTAGGGGAGGAGAGAGATCGGGGTTCATACTTAGTATGAACACACAATCTCTCTCCTCTCCCCTGAGAGAACTGGGATTTGTGTGTTTACACACAGATCCCGGTTTTTGCTCTGTCACAAGTGTTTGCGGGTGCCCAGCGGTCATCGCACCCGCCAGGCACTTGCAACGGCTCTGGGCACACGCTTTGGGCACGCGCATGCCTCCTACAGCGTCTTAAAGGGCCGACATACAGTTACGGCGGCTCGCCCAGGGGGGCCAACCTGGTGGCCGGTCGGGAACCGGTTAATGAAACAATGACAATCCACATTTTCCAATACGCATATAGTGACAAGTCAACAAGGTCCTTACATGTATGCACTGTCTGATGGACCCGTCTGGATATCGGTGGATATTTAACCCTGTAAGGATTGATGCTGTTTTGCCGAGCATGAGAGTGCAAGGCATCACCATTCGGTGAGTGTTTAACCAAAGGGGAGTGGAAACACTGAGTGCACGCGGTGTGGTGAAAGTTTTGAAGATTTCACACTAGGATATACAAACTGTGTTATTAATTGTTTATGTATTAGTGTTGATCACTATCACCTGTCACCGGGTTTATTTATTTATACTGTTTAGCACTACTATTTACTTTAGTTTATACTGTAAATGCTTATTTAAGACTTGAAAATTGCTGTTCACAGACACTCTCCATACAATCTGACAGAGCTGGAACTATTTTGAAAAGAAGAATGGGCAAAAATGTCACTCTCTAGATGTGCAAAGTTGATAGAGACATCCCCAAAAAGACTTGCAGCTGTCACTGCAGCGAAAGGTGGTTCTACAGAGTATTGACTCAGGGGGCTGAAAACAAATGCACGCCACGCTATTCACATATTTATTTGTAAAAATTTTTTAAAAACATTTATAATTTTCCTTCCACTTCACAATTATGTGCCACTTTGTGTTGGTCTATCACATAAAATCCCAATAAAATATATTTAAGTTTTTGGTTGTAATATGACAAAATGTGGAATTTCAAGGGGTATGAATACTTTTTCAAGGCACTATACATACATACTTGGGTTTGGTTTAAGATGAGTTCCCCGAATAGTACTAAAGGTGTAACATGTTCCCTCTCCTGCAGCCGCTTCATCTAGTGACAGGAAGCAGGGTATCTTTTTCTCTCACTCACTGTAACTATTTAAAAAAAAAATGCAGCTATGCGGGGAGCCACTCGCCCAGCTGCGTCATTCATTCAGGGTTCTGTAAATGGGAAACCATAAGTACTGACATATAGTGATAATCAAAGATTGGTGTTGCACTCCAAAATCAAATAAATATAAGGTGCTAAAATGTATATTGAATAAAAGCACTTAAAGAGGAGTTCCTCTTAAAAAAAAAAAAAATTAAAAGTCAGCAGCTGCAAATACTGCAGCTGCTGACTTTTAATAATCGGACACTTACCTGTTCCAGGGTCCAACGATGCGGGGAACGAAGCCCCGCTCGTCTCCCTTTCCGTTCAGCGGCGCCAGCATTCTAACTGTGGGCACCCACTGCGCATGCACGAATGGCGCCGCGTTCTGTCATTGGCCGCTCAGTCATCTGGGACCTGTCACGTGTCCCAGATGACTGACAGGAGGGAGGGGGCAGAGCTGAGCCCTTCCTGTGCCGAGGGGAAGTGATGTCACCAGCCCAGGCACTGATACTGATGGAGGCAGACTACGAGGGACCCCCTAGCAACAGGCATTTAGAGGTGAGTTTAAAAATTTATTTTTTCCAAATGTTTTTTTTTTTTTTTTTTTTATGTGCAACACCACTTTAAACTAATCGGTGCAATAAAAGTAGATAAATACAATATATCAAATATGTACATAAATAATATAAATTAATTGAGTTCATAAAAGTCCATATGATAAATAAAGTGCAAATAGTGCAAGCAATGGAGCAAATAGACAAATAGTACGGTGTCGTCACCGTTCATCGATTAAGTCATGTGACGGTGACGACACGCGTCGGATAGACGGCACCCGGAAGTGAAGTCTGGCTGCGAGCTCGGTGCTCGTTTTACTTTGTGCATGTTTTAAACTGTTTAAACGTGAGTACCCCTATGTTTTTATATGGATAAAAATAAATAGTCCAAACCTACTACACTATAGAGGTTCCTTCCTTTCTGAATTTTTCCACACATACCCGGTCTATTTTCCTGAGCGGACCCGCACTGACTGACCTAGCCCCAGGAGATGGGATGTTAGAGGACATCAGGCTAAAGATACACCAGGAACCCCTTTGGAAAGGAACATGGAGAAAACCTCCACCCTTTTAGCGATCACCCAGTTTTGACACTCTGACACGCTGATTACCTTACAACAGTGAGGTAAGAAGGTAGCACACCTACGGGTGTTTCTCACACCGAAGATTCCACTCGCTGAAGTCACTGAAGATTTCAAAATTCCACTCAAGTCTCCAATATCACTTATTTATGCTGCATAGCACTTTACCACCACATTTGCACCATACTATTTGTCTATTTGCTCCATTGCTTGCACTATTTTCACTTTATTTATCATATGGACTTTTATGAACTTAATTAATTAATTTATTTATGTACATATTTGATATATTGTATTTATCTACTTTTATTGCACCGATTAGTTTGAGTGCTTTGATTCAATATACATTTTAGCACCTTATATTTATTTGGTTTTGGAGCACAACACCAATCTTTGATTATCACTATATATTACTTTGTGGGTAGCGTTTGACCCATACGGTGGTTGCAGCACCATAGAGATTGCTGTACTCCTTAGTAGCGCAGGAATACCTACTTTACCATATAAGTACTGACAGCCTTTGCGGTTGTCGGCTTGTAGTTTCAATGAACTACCAGGACGCTGTTGGGCTCTCTGGTAGTCCATTCTCTATTCCTGTCAGTATGTATCTGCCTGCCCGTAAGAGGTACGAGCAAACTGATGCACTGACAGGTCTGCAGGAGTACTGCATGGCACCCACGATCTGCTGATCGCAGGTGCAATGCTTTCCAGGCTCCTAGTTAAAAAAATTAAAATAAATCCACCTTTATCAGTTATTATCTTTATTAAAAAAGGTGAACTTATCCTTTAAAAATGTTAAAAAACAGTAATGACCATTTTCTAGGCTAATAGCCAAGGTCTTGTCAAACAAATGGCCACTGCTGCCCCTGGAACCTCAGCTGTCACTGTCAGTTTTACCTCCAAAACTTTGCAAATATATAAATGGCATTAGAATCATTCCCATTTAATAGTGCACAGCAACAGCCCTGAAGAAGGGAGAGCCCCTTCTCCTGAAACACATTCGCTTGATATTACTTCTTGCTATTCTCAATAAATGCCTCTTAACCTACCATCAAACTTGCATTATTTTGGCTATCGGCCGCTCCTTCTTTCCTATTATTCCAAGTCTACGCGTGGAAACGACCTTATGGTGATACCAGAAAGGCAGCAGCTTAAGCTCTAAAAGAGTTTACCGCCAGTATACACCACTAGGCATGACCTACTGGAGGGAAATCTCCTTACTCCCCCACACAATCACCCATCCACGACCAGTGACTGATCCAGTCAATTCAGTGCTGTCTTCATCACAAACAAGATACTTTATTAATAAGTGGAGCTCCAAAATACCACTCACCTATGTGAATGAGCAGGGAGTATATAGTATCCCTAATCATTCACACAAAGATAGTGAAAAGTAAATAAGCACTTACACAGTTTTTGAAGAGTCCTGTAAAAAAAATACACCAACAAATTTCCACAATGTGAATCCATCAATCACGTAATTTCGTGATTCTGCTTCACATCAATAACAATGCGCAATGACCTGCCAAAAGAAAACAAAAATGGCTGATGATACAATGGCTTAGATTTACTAAAACTGGGGCACTCAGCATCTGGTACAGCTGTGCATGGTAGCCAATTAGCTTCTAAAGCCAGCTTGTTCAATTAAGCTTTGACAATAAAACCTGGACTCTGATTAGTTTCTATGAAAAGTTGCACCAGATTTTACACTTTCCAGTTTTAATAAATAAACCCCACTGTGTGCATTCAGGGACACCCACCAACATGACTGTTGAATTGGGACCAGTGGCTGTATTCGTATTGGGACTGCCTACCAATGGATGCAAGAAACACCTGTGCATCCCATGCAGGCAAACGTGGCCCATTACACGGATGTATGCTTAAGTACGCCATGTGAAGAAGGCCTGTCTCATAGCAAGGGGACAATGACTGTGCAGCCTCCCTCCTATTTTGGTAACAGCCTGCATGTCCTTCAGCTTTGGGGTTGTGCCTTGAGGGTCCCACTCCCAAAGCAGGGGTGCCTGATGCTGATGTGCACCAGCCTGTTTGGCACCCTCTGTGCCCAGGAGCATAAGCCAGCAAAGGAAATGGGGGTGGGATTATGTGTTTCATTTATGCGCCCCCCCCCCCCAATATAGGTAAAGTATTTTGACGTAAATCCAAACATGGCCAGTGATGTCACAATGAGCTCTGAGGAGACATTCCACTTAGAGTCAGGCACCAGTGCTTTTGGGAGGAGGGCTAGCTTGAAAGCTGTTTCAACAGCTTTTTCTATTCATGATATTGAAGGGCTGTTCACCGGCTTCTACATTCACTAGGTGCACATGTATCCTATCATAAATAGGGTGATTGTGACTGTGGCATTAAGGCAAATGCTCAAAAATGTTACAGCATGTAACACTTAGGGGGCCATATATAAAAAATTTGCTTTGCAAATCTCTTAGCATTCACACAGAGTCACAAATGCAATGTTTGTAATATGCATATAATGTCAGTTTCTATTTGATACCCTTTGCCAAGCTGGCTAGGATTATTGGTCCCAGGTTCCAATATTCCACCTACCTGCAGACCCCCATAACCACTGGGTCATGGTTGAGGGGAAGAATCCCTTATCAACATGAAAAATACAGATATTGCATATATAGCAACAAGAAAACCCCTCAGGGACTTTAAGGCAGTTAAAAGACAAAGTAGTAGAGTTTAAAAGGCAGACGCAAATTTTTTTATGTATGATCATAAAACAGACAGAGGACCATAAAACACGAATACAAAATACAAGGTGCAAAAATATATATATACATACACAGGAAATGTAGTGAATAGTACCACAAACTGAGAGATAAAACATGCAGTAGCTGCCTCGAGATGGTCTAGCTAAGGGGATCCCGTAGTGCAACCCGACATGTTTTGGGCCTCCTATATGAGCTGAGGTAACAGGCCACTGGGGGGGGGGGGAGTTGTCAACTGGGAGAAGTGGAGAATGGAGTACTAGACAGCAGCAGGAGGCCATCCCCATCTGGGGGGGGGGGGGGGTACGCCAATCGCAGGAGGAGGCCCGGGAGAGCTGTGAGGGAACTTCACCTTTACATGGTCATTGGTGAAGTCTGCATCATTACACGGTCATTGATGAGGAATTCCTGGAGCAGAGGGGCAGGAGAAGCTGTTGGAATGTACAGTCCAGTTAAGTTCACCATCATGGACTCAGGGCAGAGAAAGGTCAGTGAGTGTACCACAGTGGAGGGCTGGATGTGGAGACATGCCAGGAAGTCTGTGAGGGAACTTCGCCTTTATACGGTCATTGGCGAAGTCCTTATCATTACACGGTCATTGATGAGGAGTCCTGGATCAGAGGAGAGACTGTGGGGAGTTTTGTCAAATCGATGTGGCCTGAGGGCACAGGATTTGCAAGCTGGGCTAGCTGGGAACAGTAGTCCACCGTTCAGAACATGCTTTTAAACTACTAGGCCTCCGGGGAGAGGTACTGCAGGCCTCTGGCCTAGTAGCAGCAAGCAACCAGAGTCAGCATACGAAACTATTCAGAGTGGGTTCTTTTGCTTACAGAAGATGTGTCAAGAAATGAATATGCTACAGTATAAGTTTTTGCAGGGGGAGAGGATTTCTGAAAAACATCACCCTTTACAAGGTCAGGGGTGATGTCCTCATCTTTACACGGTCATTGATGAGGAAGTTCTGGAAGCAATAATCTGCAGGAGTTACACAGAGGAGGAGCAATAGTCTGCATGGTGATGCAGGAAATAGACTGTAGCTGTTACACATGCGCATCATTCCTTCAGGCTCAAATTGTGTGGTAATCTATAAAATCTCTAAATATGATGGCAAAGTGATCTATTCTATGGGCATCCCATATACCCCTTTCCCCAACCAAGTTGTACCTTCCCAATAAACAAAAACAAAACACAGCAAATGACTGTTCATTGTCTCTGCAAGTGATATATGGGAGTCTGGCAGCGGGGTGATATGGTGGATGTTTGTTACTAGTGGCAACTACACTGCTACACTTCAAATGGAGCTGGGTTGACAAGTAATCCGATTCGAAAGGAGAGAAGAGAGTGCCTGTGTCAAATATGCACTACCACAAGGACCCACCCAGGGGACCCCAGCCAGGCTACCAGCGGTAGGCACAGACTTAGGAGAAAGATGCAGATTTGTAAAGTAAATCTGTAAGTAAAAAAAGGTTCAAAAAAGAAAGTTTGTATTGGTATATAGTGGTTTGAACAAGCTAAAGCAGTGTAGATATAGTGGCCAGTTTGAGTAAATGGAGAGTGAGTCAACTCTCAAAAAAAAAAAACACAAACAGAAATAACACAATGGTAAGGAGTGAGGTGAGGCTCACCTGCACACTGCTGCAGATGAGAATAGGTCCTCAAGGAATCCAGACCCAGTTCCAAATGGAAGAGATCACCAGATGGGGCTGGGCTGAATATATCGAGGGAGTAGATTGTGTATACCTGCCTCCTACTGAAATTTTGCTGGGAAAAAATGCCCGGGTAATGGGTCCAAGGAGAGGGTTGGCTCGGGCCTGGGCCAATGACGTCACGCGCCACTGACATGTTGCCAGGCAACAACCAATGCATGGTGGAGTATTCACGCTAACTCAGTAACCCCTACTGCTGTGATGTAGGGCTTCCCCCTACAAGACAGCCCTTACGTGTCGTGTACATAGAGAGGAGACACCAATCGAGATCTCCAGTGGTCGGAGAGGTGCACTACACCTTCACTTGTCACAAAAGAAAAAGGCAAAACATAAACAATAGTATCTGATAGGACTTATACACATAACAAATGTAGGTGATCAAAATAATTAAAGGGGGAGTATGACTGAAGGGGTAATTGGGATGTTGGCAGTGCTCTAGACATTCCACCCGGCTCTGTTTCCTCTTTCCCTTATCAACATGGGGACAAAGTACTGTGCCAGGGGGGCAAGTTAATCCCCCATGTTGAGGGCATGTGGTCTAGTATGGCTCAAGAGGGGTGGGGGCACACACTCATCCCTTCCCCTCTCCTGACCAGCCAGGCTGCATGCTTAGATAAGGGTCTGATATTGATTTTAGGGGACCCCCCACTTTTGTTTCTTGCCTTTTGGGATGAACTTTCCCCTTTGGGGTGGACTGCATGTGTTTTTTATGGAGTCAGCTCTTTTGCGGGTGCCAGCTGCTTACTTATTTATTGGATGCTTTTCTTTACATTTTATTTTTTGTGAATTTACTTTTTATGCGGTATTTACCAAGCATTTATTTTTTTGGGTAAATACTGCAAAAACCTATAGTGAATTGAGCTTTTCAGTATCACACATGGATATATGGCCCAAATATCACATGCAATCTCCTTTAGCAAATTGAGCCCAATGTCTCTTTCTCCATATTGCTGTAGCCCAGCACCTGGCTATACATACAGTATGTTCAGTGCTGGGACAAGGCCATTTGGTGCCCAGGGCAAAGATGGCAAACTGCGCCCCCCCGTTTTTAAGAAAGAATCAATGTCGTTTTAGAACAAGAATATACTTAACCGGTTCCCGACCGGCTCCTGTACTTATACGTCGGCAGAATGGCACGGCTGGGCAAAGTGATGTACCCGCGATCGTGTCACGGAGCTCAAGAACGGGGAGATGCAGATGTAAACAATGTAAACAGCATCTTCCCGTTCTGGCTAATGACAGCACACTGATCGTCTGCTCCCTATCATCGGGAGCAGCGATCAGTGTGGTGTCACACACAGCAACGCCCCCAGACAGTTAGAAACACGCCCCTAGGATACACTTAACCCCTCTCCGCCCCCTAGTGGTTAACCCGCCAGTGACATTTTTACAATAATCAATGCAATTTTATAGCATTGATCGCTGTATTAATGCCAATGGCCCTAAAAATGTGTTAAAATTGTCCGATGTGTCCGCTATAATGTCGCAGTCACGATAAAAATCGCTGATCGCCGCCATTACTAGTAAAGAAAAATTATTCATAAAAATGCCATAAAACTATCCCCTATTTTGTAAATGCTATAACTTTTGCGCAAACCAATCAATAAATGCTTATTGCGATTTTTTTTTTAATCAAAAATATGTAGAAGAATACGTATTGGCCTAAACTGAGGAAACAAAATGTGTTTTTATATATTTTTGGGGGATACATATTATAGCAAAAAGTAAAAAATAATGCGTTTTTTTCAAAGTTGTCGTTTTTTTTTTTTTTTGTTTATAGCGCAAAAAATAAAAACCGCAGAGGGGATCAAATACCACCAAAAGAAAGCTCTATTTGTGGGAAAAAAAGGACGCAAATTTTGCTTGGGAGCCACGTCGTACGACCGCACAATTGTCAGTTAAAGCGACGCAGTGCCGATTCGCAAAAAAAAGGCTCTGGTCAGGAAGGGGGTAAATCCTTCTGGGGCTGAAGTGGTTAAAACAATACAAATTCAATTTGGTTTAATGCGATAGAAACAGAGTTCACTCACACAACAAAACACTCCCCTTAACATAAAATTCGCCCATCAGAGTGCCCCTTAACAGAAAATATGCCCATCAGAGTGCCCCTTAACAGAAAATATGTCCAACAGAGTGCCCCTTAACATAAAATATGTCCAACAGAGTGCCCCTTAGTATAAAATTTGCCCATGGGCACATTTTATATTAAGGGACACTCTGATGGGCACATTTTATATTAAGGGGCACTCTGATGGGCACAACAAAACGTGCCCCTTAACGTAAAATCTGCCCATCAGAGTGCCCCTTAATACAAAATGGGCCCATCAGTGTTGCTCTTAAAATAAAATCTGCCCATCAGAGTGCCCCTTAACAAAAAAGGGGCCCATCAGGGTGCCCCTTAACATAAAATAAGGGTCACGCTGATGGGCACCTTTTATGTTAAGGGGCACTCTGATGGGCACATTTTATTTTAAGGGGCACGCTGATGGGTATATTTTTTTTTTGCAAATATAGTTTTTATTGATTTTTAAAACAGCATGGAAACAGGAACTTATTTAGTAACGTCATATACATAGTATTCAATAGTTCTCCTCAATTTTAGCAGCATACATATAAATGGGTATGTCTCATAGCAGTTTCAGTGTCATTATCACCTTACAATTAGCATTCTATCGTCTCCTAATTGCATTATCGTGCTACCCCTTCATTGTTGTGAGCCTTGTGTGTTGGTTCATCTCTGTACCTGGGAGCCAGGTCTCATTTCCTTGTATCCAGGCGTAGGGTGTTTGATATGGGCTGTCGAATGCTTATTTTCTTCTTTCTCCACCCCCCCATATGTGGGGTTCCTCCTATGAGACTAGAGGAGAAGGAGGAGAAGTAAAGTAGGAAGGAAGAGAGGTAGCAAAGAAGAGAGGGAGGGGGGGGGGGGGGGTTTTTTTTAGGGGGGGGGGGGTGGGGAACCAGGGTGGATGGTGTTTATATTTTGCGCCGATTCTTGATGCTTCAAGTGTTTAGTAATGCTATCCCTTCGTCAGAGAAAATGAACATATTCCACAGCATCCATGTCTGTGAGTGCTGTTCCTGTTTACTCTGTGACGAAAGGATTAAGTCCTCCATTTTCTTAATCTCCTCTACTTTGCGCAACCAAGTTCCTATTGTCGGGGGGGTCCTTTTCTTCCACATAAGTGGGATACAGGCCTTGGCTGCGTTTAATAAATGTCGCACTATCAGTTTTTTGTATTTTTTCGCTGGAATTGGGGTGGCGTGCAGTAGTATGAAGGCTGGATCATTATTTATTGTATAGTCTGTGAACTTTTGTGTGATCTTTCGGACTGACGTCCAGAAGTTTTGCAATACGGGGCAGGACCAAAAGACGTGGAGGAGCGTCCCTTTTTCTGATAGGCATCTCCAGCAGTTGTCGGATGTGGTTGGGTAGTATTTGTGTAGTTTACTAGGGGTGTGATACCACCTGGTTAGTATCTTGTAGTTGAGTTCTTGTATTTTCGTGCAGACTGACGTTTGCAGGGAAAATCTAATAATTGTTTGTTTTTGGGCTTCTGTAAATGTACATCCCAAGTCTGATTCC
The DNA here is from genome assembly GCA_028564925.1 of Lithobates sylvaticus. Lineage (NCBI taxonomy): Eukaryota > Metazoa > Chordata > Amphibia > Anura > Ranidae > Lithobates > Lithobates sylvaticus. Next base: position 106,294,098 of record CM053027.1, read on the forward strand.
CATTTGTGGAAATATGTCAGGTCGGGGATATCATCGGGAGTGTTGAGTAGGGCGTATGTCTTGGATAGTACCCGTGGTAGGGGTCCCTCGTCGCTACAGTATGATTCAAAGGTCGTCAGACTACGATTATACTGTATTGGGTGTGGTATGGAGTGCAAAAAGTGGTGAATCCTGATTGCTCTCCAGAACTGAAGCTGGAAGGGGCCGTTTTCGGCCACCAGCGATTGAATGGAGGGCCATTCGTTGTTTATTAGGAAGTGTGTGGCTCTGTCTCTATTATTTCTGGCCAGCATCTCATATCCCCCCCCATCTACTCCGGGTGGGAAGGCAGGGTTCCCTAAAATTGGGTATAGTGGTGAGTTGGTCGTGGATAACGAAGTCGAGAATAGTATGGAAGTCCCTACCTTCAAGGTCGTCCCTATAATAGGGTGCATCTTCACTGATGGGGTCAGCTTTTCATAGCACCATACTGCCCCCTTCAGGGAGGATGGGCATTGTGCCTGTTCTAAATGTACCCATAGCTTATTCTTATCATGTCGGTTCCAGTCAATGATTCTGCTTAGGTGTACCGCTCTGTAGTAATTTTTTAGGTCTGGTAGTGCTAGGCCTCCCCGGTTTTTGGGTAGTGTTAAATATTGTCTTCGCAGTCTAGGTTTTGAGTTTGTCCAAATAAATTTGGTGAAAAGGGAGTCAGTTTGTTTAAAATATTGGGATGGTATTAGTATCGGTAGCGCTTGAAGTAGGTATAGAAATTTGGGTAAAATTGACATTTTAATTAGATTGCATCTACCGAACCAAGAGTGCAGGCCCTTAGTCCATTCCTCCAGAAGCAGTCGGGTTTTGGTCAATAGTGGTGGGAAGTTCAGGTGAAAGACCTGTTTCAAATCTTTAGGGATTTGGGTTCCTAGGTACTTTAGGGAGGTATCTGTCCATTTGAATCTGAATTGTGTTTTCAGTGTGTTCAGTCTTTGTGGTGTCATGTTGAGTCCCATTGCCTCCGATTTATCGAAATTTATTTTGAGATTGGACAAGTTTCCATATTTCTCGAATTCACGTAGGAGGTTCGGTAGGGATACAGTCGGGTTAGTTAGGATAAACATGAGGTCGTCTGCGTATGCGGCTATTTTGTATTGGGAGTCGTCTATTGTCATTCCAGTAATGTCAGGGTTTAATCTTATATTACTCAGGAAGGGTTCCAGGACTAGGGCAAAAAGGAGAGGCGAGAGTGGGCAACCCTGTCTGGTGCCATTCGTTATTGGAAATGGGTCGGATAGTATTCCATTGGCCTTCACCTGTGCTGTGGGTATGGAGTAGATGTTTTGGATCCACTGTAGCATTCTGTGACCCAGGCCTATGTGCTTAAGTACTGCTGTCATGTATTCCCAATTCACGCGGTCGAACGCTTTTTCAGCGTCTGTACTAAGGAGTACGCAAGGAGTGTTGGATTTATTGACCGCGTGAATGAGGTTTAGTACTTTTGTGGTGTTGTCCCTGGCCTCTCGGGCAGGGATGAATCCCACTTGATCTAGATGAATGAGGTCTGGCATGAACTGGGTGAGTCTGTTGGCCATAATTTTGGTAAAGAGTTTTAGGTCTACGTTTAGGAGTGATATCGGCCTGTAGCTACCGCAAGCTGATGGGTCCTTACCTTCCTTTGCTATTAGGGATATATGGGCTCTCAATGTATCTCTAGGTAGCGATTTCCCTTCGCCTAGGCCGTTAAACATCCTCACCATATGTGTACTCAATAATGGGAATAGGGTCTGATAATATTGTAGGGTAAACCCGTCTGGGCCTGGCGCTTTGCCTGGCTTCGTCCCTCTTATTGCCTGTTGGAGTTCCTCTGTCGTAATGGGGTCTTCTAAGTCGGCTCTTGCTGTCGGAGAAAGAAGAGGGGTTTGTGAAGCTGTAAGGTAGTCCTGTATTGTCTTTTCGTCACGTGTTCTGTTTGGTAGGTTGTATAGATTGGCATAAAATTCCTGAAATCCCTTCGCTATCTGGGTGGGTGTGGTCTGTTTTTGTCCTTTCGCGTCAATGATCTGAGGGATGTATGAATTCAGTCTGTGGGTTTTGACTGCCCGGGCTAATAGCCGACCGCATTTGTTTCCCGATTCGTATGATATTTTCCGGCAGATTTGCAGTGCTGCCTTGGCCCTATACTGCATTAGGTCTATTACTTGTTTCCTGAGGGTCATCAGTTCGGTTTCTAACGTGTTGGTCGGTGTTTGTTTATGTTGTGTCTCTGTGTCGTGTATCTTCTGTAGAAGTTCTAGTAGTTGCCGTTCCCTTTTCCTCTTTATGTGTGTCCCGTGTTTAATCAGAACCCCTCTGATCACTGTCTTGTGGGCTTCCCACAGGATGCCCGGGTCACAGTCCTCTGTGTTATTAGTTTGGAAATATTGTTTTATTTCCTTCTGCACGTCTGTCAGGACCTCTGGTGATTGTAGGAGGCTTTCGTTTAGTCTCCAGAATCTAGATCTGGAGGTACGGGTTGATGACAGGCAGTAGCACAGGGTGACGGGGGCATGGTCTGACCATGTAATGTTACCTATCTCGACCTTCTGGATCGCTTCTATCTGACTATGCGGGATAAGGAACAGATCTATCCTTGAATACATCTTGTGGGGGGAGGAGAAGAAGGTGTAGTCCCTCTCTCCAGAGTGGTGAAGCCTCCATGCGTCAATCAGTTGGGCCTTATGCAGGTCTTGTGTTATACGTTTGTGTACGCTCGTGCGTATCGACGAAGTCCTTGAGGATGTGTCTATTGTTGGTACTAGTGGTACGTTAAAGTCACCTCCTATTATCAGCTGCCCCTCTCTGAAGTCAGTTAGTAGTTTCAGTGTCCTATGTAGAAATACATCTTGTCGGTCGTTGGGGGAGTATATGGTTGCCAGAGTCACCTTTGTGTCTCTGAGTGTCCCTTTTATGAATAGATACCGTCCATTAGGGTCTGCTAGGGTGGTGTCGCATGACCACGGGGTTGACCTTGAAATGAGTATGGAGACCCCTTTTGATTTGGCCTCTGAGTTAGTGGCGTGGTACGTGTAGGGATAATGTTGGTTTTTAAGGCAGGCAGGGTCACCTGTCCTAAAGTGGGTTTCCTGAATAAATGCTATGTCGCTGTGTGTTCTCTTCAGGTCGTTTAGTAGCATTCGACGCTTTTCGGGTATGTTTAACCCCTTAGCGTTCAGTGAGTAGATTGTGATAGTGTCCATTGTTCCCTGGGTAGAGGTAGGCTTCTGATGGGCGGGTTTGGGTGTGGGGAGGAGGGGGGGGGGGGGGGGGGGGGGGGGGAGGGGTAGGGGGGGGTCTAGAGAAAGAAAAGAGAAAGCTCGAGAAGAAAAGGAGGAAAGAGAAAGGTGGTGTGTGTCTCGTTTCTGACTAACGAGTAGCGGGTAGCGTGGACTATCCGCTTGTGTATCTAAGTGCAAACAAACTGTTTGCAGTAGAGCGTCTCCTGGTGCTTACCAGGGTATCTGCTCTGTCCTATTGGGGGAAGAGGTTGGAGTAGACCGGGGAGAACCCCCCAGCCCGCCCCGCCCCCCCAGCTTGTTAACATAAAAACAGTAATAACCATCTGCCCTGTCACAACCGGCAGTGCAGCACATAGTAAACAGAAAACAAAAGAAAGCAAAAAAGTGCATGTAAACTGTACATTTCAGGCATTAACACGTTTGTCTCTGGGCGTGTATCATATTCCTACCCCCCCTATCCATAGGACTCGCCTAATCTCGGAGGGTTCCCTTACATTTATATGGTTGGGGGTGCGTAGGTTTCCCTTGGCCGTTCTCCTGTGTAGGTCTCTGGCTGTGGGTGTCTCGGCTTCAACTGTTGGGGATCTTTGGGGTATGTCATGTGGTATTTTATACGGGCACCCTTCTGTGTTGTGAGTGTTGTTACCGGTTGTCCCGGTTCTACGCTCAGATGAGTTCTTTTAGAGTTCTATCCCTTCCTTTCCCTAGGTACCCCGGCCCCGCCTGGGGGTATGTGGTGGGGTTCTGGCAAAGTGGAGTGGGGGTGTGCTGTTATCCCTACCTCTGCTGTTATGGGAGGTGGTTATCTCTTTGTGTTCTGGCTCTTATGTTATGTCATCTGTTCACTTCCCGTAAGGTTACGTGTTTGTTAGCGTGTCCCCGTCCCCCCTTGTGGTTAAATACATGTAGCCCCTATGGGCCTCCTCCGGCGATGCCTATATACCTTAAGGAAGAAAAAATGCATGTTATCACTTGTATCTTTTGCAGTATCTGCATCCTTGTTGTCCCCCGTCCCTTTACCCCAATGTCTATGTCGTAGCCGTTGGCTACCTTGTGACCTTTCACCCTGCGGTACCCTCTGTCTGGAACGAGGGATTTCCAGGGGTAGGGGTATATGGGTCATAGAGTACCTTTTTAGGTTGTGTCTTTTGTTCCAGGTCACCCTTCTGCGTGATGCGGTCCTTAGGGCGAGTTCATGCCCTTTCTTCTGGGGTGTCTGGGTTACGGTTAGGCCCGGTGTGGATTTCGGATAATGCCCGTTTTGCCAGAAGTAAAAAACCAAAAAGTGAAAAGTGAAAACAACCAAATATAAGAAAACATGAGCCATAGGGAGAAAAAACCCTCCCCAGAATGGCCTATAGCAGCAGGGGAAGGTGTGGACGTGAGTCTCTTCGGCCAGCATCCCGCCCCCCCTCGTTCACATCCTCCGGTCTCCTCAAAGATTATCTCCCGGGGTGTTCTGTTTCGTAATCCATGTGGGCCTTCCCTCCTTTAAGTCTCGGGGTGGTCTCCTTCTCCCTTCCCCCCAGCCCCCCTATCCCCCTCATATGTCCGCTCCCCCGGTGCCATTACGGTGTAGTTTTCATTCCTATGATTCCTGGGATAAGGGCCTGGGAGGGGGTGCAGCGGTGGAGTGGTCCCTTGCAGACATAGGGGTAGTTCAGACCCCTGGGTGGCGGGGGGGGGGGGGGGGGCCCGGGTCAGGGCTCGTCCGTCGGAGGGGGATATGACCCGCATGTTGCTTACCTCGGGTAGGTGGTAGCGTCCGGTGGTCTATGTCCGTAGAGGGGAGTCTGAGAACTGCGTCGGGAGGGGAGATGCTGGTCGTCGGTTGCGTCGCTCGGTCCTTCAATCTTCCCTCGGTGCGTCTCCGGGGACGTAACGAGGTCTGCGCATGTTCATCCGGGATCTCGGCGATCTCGATCTCCTTCTTCCTGACGTTCCTGCGCGCGGGGCGGAGTTTTGGAGCGGTTGCAGCCAATCAGGTACGTCGATGGGGTCAGTCTCCATGAAGTCAAAAAGTGCCGTTAGGTCCGCTGGTGACCTTAAAGTGAAGAAGTGTTGGGCCTTTTTAAAGGTTACTGAGATGGGGAAACCCCATCGGTATGTTAGGCCTGCATTTCTTGCTGCTTCCAGTAGCGGTTTAAGTAGGGCTCTGCGCTGTAGTGTTTGTCTGGATAGATCCGGCATAATCTTCACCTCTGCCCCATCGAACGATATATTCCTTTTTTCCCAGGCCGCTCTCAGGATTGTCTCCTTGTGGGTGTACTGGTGGATCCGGCATACCACGTCTCTCGGTCTGTCCGGGTCAGGCGAACGTGGGCCCAGGGCCCTGTGTATCCGGTCGAACGATAGGTTATGGGGGAACTGTTCCCCTGCTACCTCTCGGAAGATTGCCAATGTGGTTGCCAGTAGGTCCTCCGTTCCCGTCGCTTCTGGAAGGCCCCGCAGCCTCAAATTGTTGCGTCTGCTGCGGTCCTCGGCTTCTTCCAGCTTTAGCTGTTGGGACCTAATCAAGGTTGCTTGTGCCGATTGTGTGGCTTCCACCGCTGACAGCCGCTGTTCTAGTGTGGACACCGCCGTTTCTCCCGATCCCACACGGTCCGATAGTGTTTGCACCTCTTGTCTGATAACTGTCATGTCTTGGCGGAGAGAGGTCTCTATCTTGCCCACTATCGCTTCTATGTCCGCTCTCGTTGGTAAGGCCTGCAGCAGCGCCCTCAATTCGGCGTCTGCTCTCAGGGTCAGTGGAGATTGAGCCGCTTGGAGTTCCAGTGGGTCGGTCCGAAGCGTCACCGGAGTAGTGAAGTTCATGTCGGTTGAGGCTGCCGTTGGTTCCCGGGTGGGAGAAATAGGTGGCTGCCTGGCATTCTGGGGTCCGCGCCTCGTGGTGTCCGCCATCTTGGGGGTTGGTGAGGCCTCGGCTGGGTTTGTCAGATATTTCTGGATATCCTCGCTCCTTTTTGGTTTAGGGGATCTTTTCTTTATGAGTTTGCTTCTTCGCCTTCCAGCGGAGTACATGCCGGTCGTGGTGAGCAGTTTTCTGTGCTTTAAAGCCGGGTATGGACGGGTCGGGCCGGGAGCTCCTCAGACTTGCGTCCTTACTCAGCCATGTCCAGGCCACGCCCCCCGATGGGTATATTTTTAATGTGCACGCTGATGGGCACATTTTATGTTAAGGGGCACTCTGATGGGCACAACAAAATGTGTCCATCAGTGTGCCCCTTAAGAAAATATGCCCATCAGTGTGCACATTAAAAATATGCCCATCAGCGTGCCCCTTAACAAAAAAACTGGCCCATCAGGGTGCCCCTTAACATAAAATAAGGGTCACGCTGATGGGCACCTTTTATGTTAAGGGGCACTCTGATGGGCACATTTAATTTAAGGGGCACGCTGATGGGTATATTTTTAATGTGCACGCTGATGGGCACATTTTATGTTAAGGGGCACTCTGATGGGCACAACAAAATGTGTCCATCAGTGTGCCCCTTAAGAAAATATGCCCATCAGTGTGCACATTAAAAATATGCCCATCAGTGTGCACATTAAAAATATGCCCATCAGTGTGCACATTAAAAATATGCCCATCAGCGTGCCCCTTAAAATAAAATTTGTCCATCAGAGTGCCCCTTAACATAAAAAAAAGTGCCCATCAGCGTGACCTTTAACAAAATATGCCCAGCAGTGTGCATATAAAAATATGTATATACCCACTAGTGATCACTAGTTGGCCCACATACCTTGAATGCAGGAGGGCACGCGCACACCTGAAATAATGAAGGGGCGGATAGCAGAAGCTGCGTGATAAGGAGAGCCTGACCCAGGAACCGCGAGTAGCAGGGGGGCGGGGAGCGCATGCGATGTCACGCCCCTACCAGCAAACTAGTGACGGCGAAGGATAGGACCCTTCACTGCGCCCCCCCCACCCCCAATAAATTGTCCCGCCCAGGGCACCCGCCACTTCAGCCCCCCCCCCCCCCCCCCCCCCTCCCCCCCCCCCCCCCCCCCCTGTATCTGAGTATGTTTTAAATATAATACTTAGGAGGGCAGAGATCCATCAAGAAAAAGTAAAAGGACTGCCCAAAAAATGTACCAGTTTGACATGCCTGCACTAGAGCTTTTGATGATGCCACTGGCTCGCTATTGGATTATAGGAGTATATGGAGAATGAACCCTATAGAAGGAAAGCAGAGAGCTTCCCTGGGTGTCACCAAGACAGGGAGCCAAAATAATGTGATGCAATAAATGCATAAAAATAGATAAAATGGGTGTATACAGTATATACTGTAAACCCTTACGGTGAACCTCTATTTGCTACCTTTTGATCCGTTAAAGAAAAACTCAACTTTCATTAAAACAATGACTATAGCATATACAGTACAATACATATACAAGTCATTTTGCAATTTAATGCTATTAAAAATTACCTTTTCTTTTCAGTATGCAGCTGCTGTCATTTTCTAAAAAAATGTTACATAAATTCAATGCAAAATGCCAACCTGGAGGTGTTGAACTCCAGCTCACATTTCGCAAAATAAAATACACATTTTATTTTTAGGATAAAGATTTTACATAAATAAATAAAACTGATCATTGTACCACCCATGCCAGTGTTGAATGGGTTATTTTCATCCCTGTAACTGATACAGGAGAGCTTGTTCTTTTGGAAAACAACAAACTTACTGGCCAGATCACTAGGTAAAAAAGAATGAAAGAAAACATAAAAAAGAAAAACGAATGTAGCCATCACATCTGAAAGTTGGTAAGCTGCAATATATGTCTGAGTTTGGGTTTAACAACTCTTTAAAATGCACATTTTAGGCATCCCATGCTATAGGAGTTTCATTTTTGGTGAAATACTTCCAAAGGCTTGTCTATTAAATGGACGCAGATATTGCATCAGAACACTGAGATTTACTCAGGTAATGAAATCGGACCCCCCATCTCAGGAATCAAGTCTGGAAAGGACAACAAGCGATTTCTTCAGTAGGAATCTGCGAACTTCACACACCCCCTCTACCAAAGAATGGCTTTCTAGAATAGCCAAAACAGCAGAAATGGAACGACTCATCAGCATAGCCAAAGACACACCCACAAAATTTTCCTCCAAATGGGCCTGTTGGACTCCCTTTCTAACAACGAAAGAATACCACAACCTGATGACCCCTAATGCACCGCAAGCATACACTTCAGGAGACATCCCACTCTAAAAAGCCCTGACATCAACCCCTTACCTAACAGCCACCATAATGCACATCTAAAGCACAGAATCTCTAAACTCGTGTCTCACGATCCTAACATCCATATACCCACCCCCGCGGAGGGAGAGAGAGTTGGTACCCAATCAACCCCCTCCACCTCCTTTTTCCACCCCCCCCCCCCTTCCCCAACTTCCCCTTCTAACTCTCAATACCCCTCCCTACCACCCCATCTATCCCAAACTTTCCTTCAAACCACCCCTGAACTCTACTCTGCACAACCAGAAGCCTGATACTCTACTCAGACACACTCCTACCACAACAATCTCACCCTACTCTCGATGCTTCAGGCGGTTAAGAAAACAAGACCGCTTATACCACACCACCCACTTCTATCACTTACCTACAAGCGAGACACCAAATAAACACCAAACCGCCTACCAACCGCTACACACTCATCCGACTATCAATCCTATACTGTACTCAATTTTCTTGTATCGCGTTCTGTTTAGGTTAACTGTTATGTTCACATCTATGTGATACTAGTTGCTTCTGTAACATACTCTACTATGTTGTAACTATTTTATATTCAATAAAAATTTTCATGAAAAAAAAAAAAAAAGGAATCTGCAACAAAGTTTGGTAAAATCCTTGCAATATACAGTGGTACCTTGGATTACGAGCATTTTTCGTTCCAGAAGAATGCTTGTAATCCAAAGCACTCGTATATCAAAGCGAGTTTCTCCATAGGGGTCAACGGAAACTCAGATAATTAGTTCCACATTGACTGCTATTGTATGCAGTACTGCATGTGGCCAGAGGTGGGGGACACAGGAGACACTCGGAAACACTCTGAGACTGCTCGGATACATTTGGAGACACTCGGAGAGGCTTGGAGACAGTCAGGAACGAAGTATTTATGAGTGTTTCCATGTGTCTCCGAGCGGCTCCGAGTGCATCCGAGTGGCTCCGAGCAGCTCTGAGTGTCAGCGTCTTGCGAGACATCAGGATTTAAAAAAAATAATAGCTCGTATTGCGAAATGCTCGTAAACCCGCTTTACTCGCAATCCAAGGTATTACTGTACATAGATCACCCAGATGGAGTTCTTGTTTTTTCAGCTACAGTGTAGTTACACTTTAAAAATGGCATTGAAAGTACGTTGCTATATCTATTTAGTTAGTGAAAACATACTTGTTAACCACTTCAGCCCCGGACCAATTGGCAGCCAAAGGACCAGGCCCCTTTTTGCGATTCGGCACTGCGTCGATTTAACTGACAATTGCGCGGTCGTGCGACGTGGCTCCAAAACAAAATTGGTGTCCTTTTTTTCCCACAAATAGAGCTTTCTTTTGGTGGTATTTGATCGCCCCTGCGGTTTTTATTTTTTGCGCTATAAACAAAAATAGAGCGACAATTTTGAAAAAAATGCAATATTTTTTACTTTTTGCTATAAGAAATATCCCCAAAAAAATATATAAAAAAACATTTTTTTTTCCTCAGTTTAGGGCGATACGTATTCTTCGACATATTTTTGGTAAAAAAAATCGCAATTAGTGATTATTGATTGGTTTGCGCAAAAGTTATAGCGTTTACAAAATAGGGGGTAGTTTTATAGCATTTTTATTAATATTTTTTTTTTTACTAGTAATGGCGGCGATCAGTGATTTTTTTTGTGACTGCGACATTATGGCGGACACATCGGACATTTTTGACACATTTTTGGGACCGTTGTCATTTATACAGCAATCAATGCTATTTAAATGCATTAATTCCTATATAAATGACAGTTTTAGTGAAAGAGTTAACCACTAGGGGGAGGGGAGGGTTTATGCGCTGTGACGTGTGTGTGTTTTTTTACATTGGGGGCGGGGCTGACGTCTGACGTCATTGATCGGCTTTCCCGATGACCGGGAACAGCCAATCAATGACAGGCAGAGTAGGAAGCGCAGGGAGAGGTTTGTTTACACATACCTCTCCCCGTTTTTCAGCTCCGTAACCCGATCGCGGGACACCAGCGGCGATCGGGTCCGCTGGTCCCGCGGCCGGGGTCACGGAGCTCCCGCCCGGGTCGCGAGCGCGCGACCCACGGGCAGGCAATTAACCACTTCAGCCCCGGACCATTTGGCAGCCAAAGGACCAGAGGTCTTTTTTCAATTTCGCACTGCACTACTTTAACTGGTAATTGCGCGGTCATGCAATTTTGTAACCAAACGAAATTTGCGTCCTTTTCTTCCCACAAATAGAGCTTTCTTTTGATGGTATTTGATTGCCTCTGTGATTTTTATTTTTTGCGATATAAACGGAAAAAGAGCGAAAATTTTGAAAAAAAAAGAGATTTTCTACTTTTTGTTATAAAAAAAATCTAATAAACTCAATTTTAGTCAAACATTTGGGCCAAAATGTATTCAGCCACATGTCTTTAGTAAAAAAAAAATGCCAATAAGCGTATATTTATTGGTTTGCGCAAAAGTTATAGCGTCTACAAACTAGAGTACATTTTCTGGAATTTACACCGCTTTTAATTTATGACTGCCTATTTCATTTCTTGAGGTGCTAAAATGGCAGAGAAGTACAAAACCCCCCCAAATGACCCCATTTTGGAAAGTAGACACCCCAAGCTATTTGCTGAGAGGCATGTTGAGCCCATTGAATATTTTTTTTTTTTTAGTCCCAAGTGATTGAATAAAGACAAAAATAAAAAAGATTTTTTTTTTTTTCAAAAAGTTGTCACTAAATGATATATTGCTCACACATGCCATAGTTATATGTGGAATTGCACCCCAAAATACATTTTGCTGCTTCTCCTGAGTATGGGGATACCACATGTGTGGGACTTTTTGGGAGCCTAGCCGCGTACGGGGCCCCGAAACCCAAGCACCGCCTTCAGGATTTCTAAGGGTGCAAATTTTTGATTTCACTCCTCACTACCTATCACCGTTTCGAAGGCCATAAAATGCCAAAATAGCACAAAACCCCCCCAAATGACCCCATTTTGGAAAGTAGACACCCCAAGCTATTTGTTGAGAGGCATGGTGAGTATTTTACAGCTCTCATTTGTTTTTGAAAATGAAGAAAGTAAAGAAAAAAAATTTTTTTTTTTTTTTTTTTCAATTTTCAAAACTTTGTGACAAAAAGCGAGATCTGCAAAATACTCACCATACCTCTCAGCAAATAGCTTGGGGTGTCTACTTTCCAAAATGGGGTCATTTTGGGGGGTTTTATGCCATCTGGGCATTCCATGGCCTCCGAAACTGTGATTGGCAGTGAGAAGTGAAATAAAAAAATTACACCCTTAGAAAGCCTGAAGGCGGTGATTGGTTTTTGGGGTTCCGTACGCAGCTAGGCTCCCAAAAAGTCCCACACATGTGGTATCCCCGTACTCAGGAGAAGCAACAGAATGTATTTTGGGGTGTATTTCCACATATGCCCATGACATGTTTGAGCAATATATCATTTAGTGACAACTTTTTGTAAAAAAAATATATATATATTTTTTTTTTTTTCATTATTCAATCTCTTGGGACAAAAAAAAAAATATTTAATGGGCTCAACATTGCTCTCATCAAATAGCTTGGGGTGTCTACTTTCCAAAATGGGGTCATTTGGGGGGGGTTTGAACTGTCCTGGCATTTTATGCACAACATTTAGAAGCCTATGTCACACGTCACCCACTCTTCTAACCACTTGTAGACAAAGCCCTTTCTAACACTTTTTGTTTACATGAAAACATATTTTTTTTTTGCAAGAAAATTACGTTGAACCCCCAAACACTATATATAATGTTAAAGCAAAGGCCCTACAGATTAAAATGGTGGGTGTTGCATTTTTTTTTTCCACACAGTATTTGCGCAGCGATTTTTCAAACGCATTTTTTGTGGAAAAAATACACTTTTTTTTTTTATTTTAATGCACTAAAACACACTATATTGCTCAAATTTTTGATGAAATAAAAAATATGATCTTAGGCCGAGTACATGGATACCAAACACGACATGCTTTAAAATTGCGCACAAACACGCAGTGGCGACAAACTACATACATTTTTAAAAGCCTTTAAAAGCCTTTACATGATACCACATTAGATTCACGGAGGAGGTCTACTGCTAAAATTACTGCCCTCGATCTGACCTTCGCGGTGATACCTCACATGCATGGTGCAATTGCTGTTTACATATGACGCCAGACCAACGCTTGTGTACGCCTTTGCGCAAGAGAAGGGGGGGCAGGGGTGCTTTTTTTTTTTTTTTTTTGTTTTTTTTTTTATTTATTTAGCTTTTTTATTTTATTTTTAAACTGTTCCTTCCATTTTTTTTCTTTGTTATGATTTTTATTGTTATCTCAGGGAATGTAAATATCCCCTATGATAGCAATAGGCAGTGACAGGTACTCTTTTTTTGAAAAAATTGGGGTCTATTAGACCCTAGATCTTTCCTCTGCCCTCAAAGCATCTGACCACACCAAGATTGGTGTGATAAAATGCTTTCCCAATTTCCCAATGGCGCGGTTTATATCCGGGAGGGGGGACATTCCCTCCCACTGCTTGTAAAAGCAGTCTAGAGGCTAATTACCCGCTAGAATTGCTTTTACATGAAAGCCGATCACTGGCTGAAAAGAATGATACCAAGATGATACCTAAACCTGCAGGCATCATTCTGGTATAACCATTCAAAGTCCAGCAACATACTGGACATATATTGTAATCTTTTTTTTTTCATGCAGCCTCTTGGCTGAACGAAAAAAAGAGATTGATTGGTGGGTATGCCCACCATTAGAATACCTCCCTTCATCCACCCACTTCTAATGATGGGCATACATGCACCATTTATATATGCCGATGCATGGGGGCATCCTCCCGCAAAAGTTATGCCGTGTACACACGGTCGGAATTTCGACCGTATGTACGTGGCATTAGGAGCCAATCGCTCCTCCCCCCCCCTGCTGCCCCCATGCTTCGGCATATATGCTCTTTTTTTTAACTGTGGTGGTGAAATCACCTCCTACAGCGTTGGAGTCGCGGCTTTATGTATCGTGGGAGCAAACGCTGTTGCTGTCAAGATAAATAAATCCGCGTTGCAACTGAATGGCGCACCTGAAAACAAAAAAATGCTTAACACTAAAACACAGTAAACAAAATTACATACCTGAAAAGCAAGCATGATAAAACATGATAAAACATAATAAAACATTGCAGAATAGAATGGAGTAAAAAAAGAGCAACAATAGAGAGAGAATAGAGTGAGAGAGAGAACAATAAAACGACAACTATTTTTATTTTTTTTATTTTTTTGAGATTCACAGGTAAAAAAGCTCCTGACTGAAGCGACTGAATCAAAACGCTACCACAAAAAAAATGTTAGCGATCGCAGGGATCAGGCCTGACTCTGCGAACGCTGCAGTTATGTGTGCTTAGTGTTTTGTAAGTGACAGTGATCGATCGATACTGCACTTGGGTGGGCTGGGCTGGGCGGAGGGGGAAAACGCAGGTGCTAGCAGGTATCTGGGCTGATCCCGCTAACAATGCGTTTTTTTTTTGGAACCCTAAACTGCTGGGACGCTAGTATAGATCTGATCAGATCAGATATTGATCTGTTCAGATACTGTACCACTAAGGGAGGTGTATGCTTTGCGCGTGGGTGTTTGCGGTACTGGCACTAACCTGGGGCGACGCAGACCTTATTTGACCCTAAAACCTAATTGATATCACCCGCCGGGCGATCAGGGGGTTAAACCGTTATTGGGTAATAAATGGCGGGTGCCCTGACAGTATAAAAAATAAAGCTAACTAACCAGCGTCACCCGTAACAGTAATACAAAAAAAAACTGGTTACCTAGCGACACTAATGCAGCGATCAGAAAAACGATCGCTTAGTGACACTGGCAAAAGGGGGTGAAAGGGTTAACTAGGGGCAATCAGGGGGTTAAAACCTTTATTAGGTAATATATGGGGGTACCTGACGCTATATAAAAACCTGACGGGGAACCTAAATAACGAAATAACTAACTGGCTAACCAGCGTCACCAGTGACAGTTATACAGTGATCACTGGTGAAAGGGTTAACTCTAGGGGCAATCAGGGGGTTAAAACCTTTATTTAGGTTGTAATATGGGGGTACCTGACCTATAAACCTATTTATGAACCTATATAAACATGGCGGTTACCTAAAAAAAAAAAATGGTTACCTAGCGACACTAATGCAGCGATCAGAAAAACGATCGCTTAGTGACACTGGCAAAAGGGGGTGAAAGGGTTAACTAGGGGCAATCAGGGGGTTAAAACCTTTATTAGGTAATATATGGGGGTACCTGACGCTATATAAAAACCTGACGGGGAACCTAAATAACGAAATAACTAACTGGCTAACCAGCGTCACCAGTGACAGTTATACAGTGATCACTGGTGAAAGGGTTAACTCTAGGGGCAATCAAGGGGTTAAAACCTTTATTTAGGTTGTAATATGGGGGTACCTGACCTATAAACCTATTTATGAACCTATATAAACATGGCGGTTACCTAAAAAAAAAAAATGGTTACCTAGCGACAGCAGTGACACTAATACAGCGATCAGAAAAACGATCGCTTAGTGACACTGGCAAAAGGGGGTGAAAGGGTTACCTGGGGGGCAATCAAGGGGTTAAACCTTTATTAGGGGGGGGTAGGGGGCTACCTTGGACCTAAAACTAACTGCACTGACAGTTATTACAGTCACACTGACACTAAATGCAGTGATCAGTAAAAAAATGATCACTGCAATTAGTGACACTGTGACTGGGGGGGGAGGGGGTGATCTGGGGGGTGATCTGGGGGTGACAGGGGGGTGTTTTGTGTGCCTATGTGTACTGGTGTCAGTGTACTGTTGGTGCACTAACCTTTAGACGTTCACAGCTCGGCGTTCCGGTCACATAGACCGGCGCACCGAGCGTGACATCACTTCCTCTGCCTGTGTTTTGATTGACACAGACAGAGGAAGCATCTGATTCGCCAGGAGCGATCGCGAGGGGGTGGCCAGAAACCACTGGCCGTCCCCTCATCCCGGATCGCTCCTGAAGCGATCCCGACCGTCCCCGCTGGCCGGGGGGGGTCCGATCGGACCCCCCACCCGCCGGAAGAATGGCACGTACAGGTACGTGGTTCTGCCTGTACGTGCCATTCTGCCGACGTATATATACAGGGGGCGGTCGGCAAGTGGTTAAAGGGGACGTACAGGTACGTGCTTTTGCCTGCCCGTGCCATTCTGTAGACGTATATCTACATGAGGCGGTCGGGAAGCGGTTAATTATGAAATCCAGTGAGTTTGAAATGTCCTGTATGCTATTGCTGAGTGTTATCAGCTAGCTTTCTTGTTTTTTTTTCAGGACTACAAAAGGCCTCCCTCCTGTTGAGTTATGTCAGGGAATGCCTGAATGATTTTTTTAGTCAGCTAAATCGATTGAATCCGAGTGCCTCCATAATAAGAATATTTTAATTGACTTAATTAATTATTTTGAGTTCATTTTTAGCCAAGCAGAATTGTTTAGGAACACAATCAAGATCAGTGTAAATGCAGACTGATCGGTAATAAATCAATATTTATTACAATAGGTCACATACAAACAAAATAACAAAATAAATAATAGCCCAATTGTGATGTACATAGACACTAAGATATATGTGTAAAAAAAAAAAAAAAAAATATATATATATATATATATATATATTGTACACACACATAATAATTTGCATACTTAGACTACTTATTTGAGTATGGCTATGGTATCATACACCTAGATCTCTAACAATAATGATAAATAATCCAACACACTAAATATATAATGGGATTATAACTTCCCTTTCAGTCTTCCTTCAAATAATATATTTAATCTCAGACATGCATATTAACAAGTCCTCATACACCCTGTCTTTCTATCTTTGGAACAATAGAGTTATACTGAGATGTACAAAGATGTACATGTTGATCTTAGTTCAGCTGTGAACACAGAAATGTAGTGACTAGGATAATTTTTCCAACTTGTTAAAGTGTTTGTAACCTTAAAAAAAAGAAAAAAAAAGATTGATCCTGTCCCCCTAACCACTTACTTACTGGGCACTTATACCCCCTT
The DNA here is from genome assembly GCA_028564925.1 of Lithobates sylvaticus. Classification (NCBI taxonomy): domain Eukaryota; kingdom Metazoa; phylum Chordata; class Amphibia; order Anura; family Ranidae; genus Lithobates; species Lithobates sylvaticus. The sequence continues at coordinate 106,310,651 of CM053027.1, forward strand.
CCTGCCCAGGCCAATTTTCATCTTTTAGCGCTGTCACTCTTTGAATGACAATTAAACGGTCATGCTACACTGTACCCATATGACATTTTTATAATTTTTTAGCACTCATGGGCCCTGATTGGCAGCACAGATAGGGAATGATAGGTGGTACTGGTGGGAAGTGGTAGGTGCCACTAGTGGGCATTGCTTAGCAGTACTGTTGGGTACTGGTAGGTGGCACTGGTGGACATTGGTACGTGGCACTGGTGGGCACTGCTTAGCAGCAGTGGCTGTCTGTGTGTGGGACCAATGTCCCATATACACAAGCCGGTATTCTGCTTATTTTCTTCTCCTCAAGATTTCAGCGTGAGGTGAAAAAAAGCTGTTTACATCATGTGATCAGCTTGTCATGGGATCGGCCCTTTACTCCAATCTGTGATCAGCCTAACCCCAAGGGGGCGTGCAGGCAGCGCGAGCATGGGAGGACGTCCATGTACGCCCTCCTGGCAATCTAAGCCCGTCTTTCGGCTATAGCGTGGGCATCAAGTGGTTAAAGCATGTTATACAGCACAGTGCTTGTGGTGTGTAATTTGGCTCCCTGTATAACCTAAAATACCTGGCTGATCACGGTTTATCATGTCTGCTGAGCCCTGGCACCATGAACAGTTTACGTGCCTCTGTCATCCTCAGCTCTCCTGTTTCCTCCTCCCTCCTCCCTGCCTGTCAGCTCATGACAGTGCCACTCTGCTCCCTGTCCCTTCCCTTCCTGCTGATATCATAACTATATTTTGATCAAACCATCCCATCTGTTAAATAACGATATGTGTCCTAGTTTCTGTACTGTATAAAAAATATGCAGATTTCTACCTTATTTCAGACCGTCTCCCGGAATTCACGTGACTGCTCGTCTCTCTCCTCCTCTCCTCCCCTTCTCCTGGCTGACATCAGCTAGAGTTCTCGGCCCCTCCCACTGTAGTTGTCAGCCTGGAAGAGGAGAGCAGCGATCAGTCACGTGAGCGCCAGGAGCTCTGAAATAGTGGAAATCTGCATATTTTTTATACAGCACAGAAACTGAGACACATATTGTTATTTAACAGATGGGATTGTGTGATCAAAATATAGTGGCTTTACAACCACTTTAAGTTTCAGCATTGCTGAGGGGGTTGTGTACTACAGGTTTATTTTGTTTGTACAGGTAACTTTCCCATTGTTCTTGCACTGAGAGGTGTATTGCTTCCCTCTGTTTTGTACACACTTTGTTTGAAAGAACAAACTATCTCAGTTGGGAAGAGATTGTCTCTTGCGTAAACTAATGCCCGGTACACACTGCGTTTTTTTTTCATTCAACCTAGGGGGTTAAACGAAAAAAAAAAAAACTGACAGCTTGGGTCAAAGCCGCTGTACTAACCATCCAAAGTTAGTACAGCGATCTCCCCTGCTGAGCTGTTGTGTTCTGACAGGGGGTGGGACCTCCGCCAGAACACTCTGGTGAGCACTCTATATCATTGGCTGAGTCGGTCAGCTACTGGTTTTCCAGCATGCTCGTCCGACAGAAGCCAGCCAAGCGGTCGGCTTCTGTTAGACAGACTGACATACACATGGGCCGTTTGTGTTTGATCAGCTGCCTTCTAGGTCAAAGGAGGGATCAGGGATCTAATACCCCCGATGTCTCCATATTAAGTACGTGTCACTACCCAAAGCTATCACAAGGGTATATGTTCACCACTTTATGATAGCAATAAAGTTAAATAATTTTTTTTTTTAAAGGTGTACAAAAAATGATGAATACAAATAATTTAAAAAAGTACAAATACTCCTGTCCCACTGTGTTAATGCGGCGCTCTTTCACTGGAAGTAGTAGTTTGGCGCAATTTCACAGGCAATTTAACATCATCTTCTATACTAGTTTACCAAATATTGGGTATGATATTGTGTTTGTATGCACTAACATCATTTTTTTCCTGAAAATCTGCATTTGATAAACAACTGTGCAAATATCATGTGACACAGAAAATTTCAACAGACACCTTTTTATTCTTCAGGGCCTCTACTTTCAGAAAAATATATGTTTAGGGGTTCTAAGTAATTATCTAGGAGAAAAAAGGCAGATTTTATTTTGTGTGAGAAAAATAAAAAAAATTGCACCAGTAGGCAAACGGTAAAAAAATTATTTAATCCTTCCCTATTCTATCTAAAATGAAAAGATGTGAATGCTGTGCCAATGTCATACCTATCCCTATGACTCATGGTTGCTAAGTGGTCTTGCAGTGCTGGAATCCTGAAGTCATTTCCTTGTGTAGTCTGTAAAACATAGAGAAATGTGTTGGGGCTGTATTTAGAATGTGAAACAAGATACGTTATGCATAATGCATGACCTAGATTAGTTGAGCCATGCTCTTTCAATAATACTTCAAGAAAATATATTTATGGTACAAAACTTTTTTTTTAAGCAGTACACACAAAGTTTTAATAAAAAAAATTGTGATAAGTAGAGAAATCTTAGCAGCTGTGACTTTATTTTGAGTGAGGCTCCAGCACATTTGAACCATGGTGAGAAGTGAAGCACAGACTATCAATGCCGCTCATAAACAAGCTGCAGGCATGGTAGAATAATTGGCTTCTATTGATGTGGCTGAAGAGTGTAGAGTTTAATCAATGCCTGCAGTATACCGGGTGGAAGAATGATGGGATCTGAGCGACAAGGAAGTTCACTTGTTACTTTTATTGTTATCTTCCTCCAGCTACTGGATTCTCCAAGTCATTAATTGATACTTTGTAAGTCTGTTCTTATCCCTGGGTAAATTTATTCAATCCAACCTAAGTAGACGTTGGTAAGGGATGTGGAAGCACACAGAGCTTTAATTGTCTGGCTCTGCAATTCTCTTGGCAATGTGGTTTGCCAAGTAAATCATTCACCCAAATGTACAGGTGCAGCATAGACTCAATATTCAGGAATAGTCTCATACTGCACATTGGAGTGCCCTTTTTACAGCCAGTGTGTACAAAGTCTTGTTGGAGATTTTTTTTGACAACTGACCTGATCTAAAGATTTAATAATCAGAAATTCAGATACATAATGCTATGTGAACGGTAAAACATAAAACTAATCTGGTTAACAAATTACACTAAAATATGTTAAATGGGACAATGTCCGATTTATTTTCTCTTTCCCAAGGTACTAGACAAGGGTGCTCATTGTCACCTCTTTTGTTCTTGGTAGCGTCTACCTTGACCACTGCTGGTGTCCTCTGGTGTCATTTTGGAATTTTTCATATTCCAATAAACTTTACTTGGAGCCCACGTGAGGTGCAGCCGTTTCTTCTTTTGACAATTTACCACAGAGGCGAGCCAGGGCTAGCACTCAGGTGTGTGTTCCAGTGGGCATATTATGCCTCGTTATCACTGAGCAGAACGGTTCGATTTGGTTTGGTACGGTATGCTATTTTGAGTGTTTCCATTATGAAAGCGGCCCATACAACCGAACCATACCGCACCATTCAGGGTCCTGCTTCAGATGTGGGGCCATAGAAAATGGCACGGTACAGTTAGGGCGGAGCTACTGGCATCACACGATACATTCCACTGATTGGCGGACAGAAAAAACGTCAATGCTCACGTCAAAGGCATTTCTTTCTAAACAATGTATGGCCCCTGGCAGTCCGACTTGCAGTGGAAATGCTCACCTAAATAGGCCGGACCATTCTAACCCTTCCAAACTGTACCGACCCGAACCATTCCGCTCAGTGGGAATGAGGCATTAGTTACACCTGGAGCAGTAAGTTCTTTTCATTTGAACCCTTTGCAGCTCTGCTGAGACAAACGATGGAGGTGAAAGGTTTTTGCAGAAGTAAACATGAGGACAAAATAGCTCTGTATGTAGACAATATGTTGCTGTACTTAGCTCATACTCAGGGATCACTGGTTGCTGCAAAGTCTGCTATAGAAAAGTTCCATACTTTCTCCGGTCTTATGATCAACTGGAATAAATCTATATTACTCCCATTAACTCCCCCCCCCCTCCCCCGTAGTGTCACAGCTCAAGGTGAATGTCAGTTTTAAATATCTGTAACTATTTGTGTCAATCCTAGGGAATATATTTCCCAAAAATTGTAACCTCTACTTCAGAGATTTAGATCTCAGAATAACGTTTGGTATAAATTGCAACTCTCTGTGGCCGGCCGTATTAACCTTTTGAAAATGACTTGGATGCCACAGTTAATGTATTATTTACACAGTTCGCCTTGTTGGAATCCGTAGATATATTTCAAGAGATTTAGTACGATTTTCTGGAATATGGCAGAATAAGCCCGCTAGAATCAAATATAAATATCTACAATATTCAAGAGTTCAAGGGGGACGTTCAGCACCAAATCCCCTGGGTATATTTTATGGTGGCTCAACTTCAACATCTCGCAGGCTGGGAAAGTGGTGGCTTACATATATCCTCTTTTAATATGCGTAACTTATTACTTTATAATGGTAATTCTTTACTGACCTTAGATTTCTCTATTAATAAAGTAAATATAATAAAGTAAATAAAATACTCCCTTTAATCAATATACCCACACCACATTTCATTTGATTTATAAGGTTTGGCAGTCCACTAAAACAATATTGGGTATTACAGGGCTGTGTTGTATCATGGTCACGTGATAATTTAAGTTCTTTTAGGGTTTTTCAACATGTGCAAAAAGAGATCTCACAAATACTTATAAATGTATAATTTATTAAAGATAATGACAGATAATTCTTTACTGGCCTTAGATTTCTCTATTACACCCTTTAATCAATATGCCTACACCACATTTCATTTGATTTATAATATTGGGTATTACAGGGCTGTGTTGCATCACGGTCACGTGATAGTTTAAGTTCTTTAAGAGTTCTTATTCGATATGTGCAAAGAGAGCTCGCACAAATACTTATTTTTATAATTATTAAAGATAATGACAGATACAGAAAAAGATAAAGAAAATATAACAACTAAAGATGCTGCTTTGCTATGGAGTCCCATCTGCGCATGCAGCATGGCTGTTTGACCAGGTTCAGACAGATATGCCTGATGGCAGTTCTGGGAGGGACTACAAGTTAATAACACTACCTATTCACCAAAAAAGTGTCAAAAAGTATTAAAAACACAGAGACAGTTTTTGACAATTCGTTTATTAAAAAATAAAAAAACAGTGTCCCCCAATCTAAATCCATTGTCAATCAGAGCCCCCCTACCCCCCAGCCCCAAAGCTCCCACAACCCCCATGTTGAGGGCATGTGGCCTGGCATTGTTCAGGAGGGGGGCGCTCGCTAATCCCCCCTTTCCTGACCTGTCAAGCTTCATGCCTGCATAAGGGTCTGGTATGGATTTTGGGGGGGGGGGGGACCTCATGCCGTTTTTTTTCCTTTACTTTTTTCCAATAGCCGGGTGTCGGCAATTGCAACCACGAGTCAATTTAAATGTGATTTGACTAGTTTTTTTTTGAATTTTTTTTTGTTGCTGCAGCATGATGTATGCATGCTCGAGATGCACCACTTTACAGGCAGACTAAGGGGACCCCCCCCCCCATTCACTATATTTAAAGGAATTTTTCATTTTTATTGCTGCACTTTGAGCATCATTAAAATCCCTGCTCCTGAAAAAACTATTGTTTTAAGATTATTATTTTTTGCATTGATACATGTCCCCCAGGGCAGTACCCGGGCCACCATACCCCTTTTTTGGCCAATTACTTGCATATAAGTCTTTCAAATGGGCACTTTTGATTTTTCCTGTTCAGCTCCCACTTGACTTCAATGGAGTTCACCGTTCGGGTTTGAACATTTCCCCTTTTCTGGAGTTCTGCTGCGAACCATCTCTAATAAGGAATATGCAATTAGAAGATGCACAAGAAGCAGCTCAGTTTCAGGGTCTTGGCAATCTCCTTTTAGTCTAGGCCATCTTTATGTTAAGGAACATCTCTTTTTTCAGATCCCTTAGAAAGTTCTTTGCAATGAGGTGCCATGTTGAACTTCCAGTGACCAGTATGAGAGAGTGAGAGCGATAACACCAAATTTAACATACCTGCTCCCTGTTCACACCTGAGACCTTGTAATACTAATGAGTCAAATTACATCAGGGAGGGAAAATGGCTAATTGGGCCCAATTTGGACATTTTCACTTAGAGGTGTACTCACCTTTGTTGCCAGCGGTTTAGACATTAATGGCTGTGTGTTGAGGTATTTTGAGGGGACAGCCAATTTACACAGTTATACGAATTGTACATTCACTACTTTACATTGTAGCAAAGTGTAATTTCTTCAGTGTTGTCACATGAAAAGGTATAATAAAATATTTACAAAAATGTGAGATACTGTATATATATCTATCTATATATAGATATATGTAGATAGATATATCTGTATATATCTATATAAATCTGTATCTATATCTATATCTCTATCTATCTATCTCTATATATATATATAGAGAGAGACAGAGAGAGAGAACTTTATTTTGAAGGACTTGCTTTAAAATTTGCAACCATTGCAGCAATCATGATTATCTTTGATTGAAACCAACAATTATGACTGGACATAAAATTACCTTTTCCATAATAAATGTTATGATTGGCTTAAATTCAAACTGTCATTCATGTATAAAAATGTACTTCAAAGCAGATACCAGTTTAAACCTTTAACTTTTAGTATAATCTGATGGAAAATGTGTGATAGGACCTTGTTGTCGGAAATTCCAACCATGTGTAGGCTCCATCACACATTTTCCATAGGAATTTCCGTCACACAAAATTTGAGATCTGGTTCTCAAATTTCCCGACAACAAAATCCGTTTTCGGAAATTTTGATTGTGTGTACACAATTCCGACGTACAAAGTGCCACGCATGCTCGGAATCAAGCAGAAGAGCAGCACTGGCTATTGAATTTCATTTTTTTTGGCTCGTCGTACGTGTTGTACTTCACCGCGTTCTTAACGTTCGGAATTTCCGACCAACTTTGTGTGACCGTGTGTATGCAAGACAAGTTTGAGCCAACATCCGTCGGAAAAAATCCCATGGATTTTGTTGTCGGAAAATCCTATCGTGTGTACAGGGCATTACAGGTTTTCTTCTAAGATTGCCCTGTACTTGGCTCCATCCATCTTCCCATTAACTTTGATCACCTTTCCTGTCTCTGCTGAAGTAAATGGTGTGTTCAGGGTGATGTGCAGTGTTCCCTCCACATATAGCGTTTTGCTTTTAGGCCAAAAAGTAAAATGTTGGTATCCTCTGACCAGAGCACCCTCTTCCACATGTTTGCTGTACTTCCCACATGGTTTCTTGCAAACTGCAAACGGGACATCTTATGGCTTTTTTTCAACAATGGCTTTCTTCTTGTCACTCTTCCATAAAGGGCAGATTTGTGGAGTGCATGACTAATAGTTGTCCTGTGGACAGATTCTCACCCCTGAGCTGTGGATCTCTGAAGCTCCTCCAGAGTTACTATTGGTCTCTTGGCTGCTTCTTTGATTAATGCTCTCCTTGCCTGTCAGTTTAGGTGGATGGCCATGTCTTGGTAGGTTTTCAGTTGTGCCATACTTTCTATTTTCAGATGATGGATTGAACAGTGCTCTGAGAGATGTTCAAAGCTTGAGATATTTTTTAATAACCTAACTCTGCTTTAAACTTTTCCACAACTGTATCCCTGACCTGTTTTGTGTGTTTCTTGGCTTTCATGATGCTGTTTGTTCGCTAAGGTTCTCTAACAAACCTCTGAGGGGTTCACAGAACAGCTGTATTTATACTGAGATTAAATTACATATATGAGATCAAAAAAAGAAAAATGTACATCTGGTTTCGATATCCCCAACCCATAGAGTGACCCAACTTTATATCCTATATAGAGCAGGAATAGCTGAACAAGCACGAATAGCTTGTCTGAAACACGTCAAAAATGTTCCTGTGATATTTGTCTGGCACGGTGACAATAAAGACGTTCGAAAGGCATTTATCTTGCTGTGGTGTGTGACCATCCTCTTCTTTTCGTGTATCTATATAGGGCCTACCACCAGCGGCATATCTACCGGGAGCCAAAAATTGTGTTTTATTGGGTGGCATTTTTCAGCAGACCAGTGCTGCCTCCAGGCTCGCTCTCCCTACCACTTCACCCCGCTGCACTGTCCCACCCCTTGCAAACCCGATGCAGTCACAGAGGGATCCCTTTCCTTCAACCCCCCTTCAGTGCCTCCCAACTTCTTTATCGCCAGGCACCCCCTCCATGCAGCTGTTGGCTGTCTCTCTCTCCTATCCCTCCCGCCGGCTGCAGCCGCTGCTAGTGCGGTAGATCGCTGGTCTTAATTTAAAAAATGGGGGTTTACATCTGAACTCTCCTCTCCAGGCATTGGCTGGAACCTAATAAATATTCAGGCTGGTTATTTGAATTCTCCCTGCCTAAGCTCTGGAAACTTCTTTCATAGGCAGGGGAAAGCAATCTATCTCCCAGTCTGTGAAAACCCTGATCAGGACCCAAACAATCACTGCTGCCCTGATTACAGAAGGAGCCAAAAAACGAAATTTGACATCTTGGCATCCTATGCTAGGAGGGTGCCACAATGAAAATTTAGTATGTTTTTTTGCCTCTTCCTTCTCACCCTTTTTCTCGCTGATTTGCACCTTGATTCTTTTACCTTCTATTCTGAGAATATAAGATAAAAATAGGAATTCAACATCCTGGCAATTGCTTTCCCATACAGCATTATACAAACAATGAATGTTCGTAGTTGTACTGTATGCTTTCTGGGCACAATAATAGCACTATCTGGTTTGATCCAGGGTTGGACACCATGTTATTTAAAATTAATATTTTTTGCTTGTGTTCCTATGAAAATATGTTTTTTTATCGGTACCCTGTCAACACGTTGGTAAATGCCTTGTTCTTAATTGGTAAAGATTTGTGTTGTAACTGCTCTCTGTACAACTCACTATTTGTATGCAGGATCTGAATACTTTAAATAAAGAATAAAAAAATACAAAAAATAAAACAGTAAGTTGCTAGTTTAGAGCATTGATCCAACATTGTTATTACAGTAAACATGTTTACTATTAAAGTGTGTATAAACCCTAATGAACCCTTCTTTTTTGGTCTGTTAAAAAAATAATTGTTTTATAACATCTGTTTAATCAGTGCAAAAATTACTGTACCTATCTCTTAGGCAAGGAATATTGTTAGCCGATAACTTCCTTTTTACAGTTGCATTGTACCCAGCTATCTCTGAGACCTACAAAACATCTCTCCTTTATGTTATGGAGAAGAGGGATGGTGTTCTGTAGTCCTGCCCTAAGGTATCAATTCTACTCCTCAATAGTATAAAGTATGGTTAGAGTTGACACCCTAGGACAGAAACTGTGTTTTGTCTGTTTCACACCATTTACAGTGCAAGAAACATGCACATTCCCGCACACTGCCCTCTGCAGATACAGACATACATCTAGCAAATGCAGGTGGGTTTGCAATTACCAAAATGCGTGGTATCGTAGTACCATACGGTTTGGTGCGCCACAACTTTAAAAATCGTGCCTGCTGGATCTTTCGTGTGTTCCTGTGCATATGGCAATCCATTAAAAATAATGTACTGCAAAAATGTGCCACGCAAAGATGCGTGTAAGGGACCTGGATTGGGCAGATGTTGGTGCCAAGCAATACAAGTCCTGCCCAATTTCTTCTTGGATAGAGCAGCCACATACTTGTCTTTGTAGCCATCAACTTGGACACATTGCTTGAAATAGAGCAATGTCCATACTCATGCATTTTTATCACTTTACTGCAACTTCGTTTCTTCTCATGACATGTATTCGACATACTAACAGAACCTCGTGGCATGTAATGCCACTAGTAGCAATGAACATTCTGTAGCAGTCTTTCCCAAGCATAGTACAACTCATTATTTTAGCTCTCTTCCCTTTTACTTTTTTCCTTGGGAGCGCCACAGAGTTTGGACTACTTCCCCAAGTACAAAAGCACAAAAATAACACCGAATGTCAGGTGGTTTAAAACCCAATTGAAAGTAAAGGTGTGTAAACTCTTTAAGTTCGTTTTTTTAAAAGCAGACTAAACTTGGGAACAAAGGCCTGTCCAGTGCTAGCATACTGTAAGAAAGGGCCCTGTTTTTTGTGTGGAAGCATCGGTCTATCTGCAGAGGCACGAAATGCCCCCTGCTGAGGTACAGCTCAGCAGTTAGCAAAGCACATTCTCTTTGGGATTGGAACGGTATGCCTCTGACTCTGTAGGGACCAGCAGAGAGACCACTGCTTCTATATATACAGCATATATTACAGATGAACATGATTTACTGTTCAATCTGTAGCTGCTTTCTAAAGAAAAACTGAAAGACTTTATACACCTTTTTTTGTGTAGCACTCTCTAGTGTGCTATTAGTGGCAGTGCAGGCAAATGTATGTTTTTGGCTCGTGGTAAAATGAGTGTCTGAATCTGAGTCGAAAGTTTACTGAAGTTCAGGGCTGGATGACTCATACAGGCAGGTGTCTGGTGCCTCCTCCTGGTTCTGGAATGTTGGAGAACTTTCTGCAAACTGTAGGGCAGAGGCCAGGAGGGTTGATCTGCATACTTAGGGGATCTCAGCCAATCCCCGGGCAGTGGGCCTGGCATGGTGTCTGAGCCAGCCCTTAAATACAGATGAGTCATGTTGGCAGGGAGTAGAGTGTTAGCTGGAGTGCTGAGGAGACTGTTGGTGGCCCTTGAGGAGAACCCCCTTAAGGGGGGGGGGGACTTTTTGCCTTGGGCTGAAGCTGTCCTGGGAGGATTATGGCAACATCACTTTTTGGAAGGAAGCAGTAAGAGCAAGGTGGCTGCATGGATATCTCAGACCAATGACACCGCTCAACCAGGACCTTTAGTTCAGCAACCCACAAGCATTAGATGTGGTGGCTGCATCAGTTTTCTTTTCTTTAGCTTTTTTCCCCTTTGTTTTAACTTGGTCAGCAACACACCTCCTGTATTAGTAAGACACAACTCTTATGCCGCGTACACACGATCAGAATTCTCGTCGGAAAAAGCTCTGATGGTTTTCCCGACGGAATTCCATTGGTAATTGGGCATCCCATAATTGGGCATCCCATAATTGCTATTCTCCATCCAAGTTATTACCCCTAATAAAACATAAAAACCAAGCTCAAAGACTGTTCCTTGTGTCTGAAGAAAGTGTGGAGAATACTGGTTTCCTGGCTATGCAGGAGTTGGAAACTAAATTTCCATGCGGCTCTTTCAGGGGTTAGCGCTACATTTGGATGTACCTGCAATGACATTATCTGATTTAAACTGGAAGGTCAGTTGGGCTATAGATGACAATCTTGTGTACCAAATCAAAAAAATGCATTTTCAGCCGGGTGAGTTTATTTAAATGTAATTGCAATTTCTGGTTTGCATTTTATATTGTTTTCTACATGGATCTGCCTTCAGCTAAGCATACCTTACAAGTTGTTTTGCTCAAACCTGTCCATGCTTATTCTGAAAATAAATTGAACAGATATGCCTTTAGGTACCCATTATCTTGGGACCTAGTAATTACTTGCTGCTCTCTTTTCCAATTTTGGTTTGTCTTTACATGCTACTAATTATCATACTAATCATACCAAGACACATAAACCAATTCAGTTATGCGGCGTACACACGGTCGGAATTTCCGATGGAAACAGTCCGATGGGAGCTTTTCATCGGATTTTCCGACCGTGTGTATGCCCAACGGTCTTTTTCTGTCAGAATTTCCGACGGACTTTGAATTGAGAACCTGTTCTCAATTTTTCCGACGGAAAACCTTTCTATCGGATTTTCCGATCGTGTGTATGCAATTCCGACACGGAAAATTCCGACGCATGCTCGGAAACAATTCGACGCATGCTCGGAAGCATTAAACTTCCCTTTTATAGTGCTGTCGAATGCGTTTAATGCCGCTGTGTTATTGACCGTCGGAATTTGGTGTGATCGTGTGTAGGCAACACAGCTTGAGCGGAATTCCGTCGGAATTCCGTTGGAAAAACCGTCAGAGTTTTTTCCGACGAGAATTCCGATCGTGTGTACGCGGCATAACAGTTCAACCGCATGGCTAAAATAGTCAGCAAATTTAGCATTACAATTTTAACATTTGGATAGGGTTATCTGACTCAGATGGTAATATCTCTCCAATGATTACACCTTCTTCAGTTCTTTGCTCCCTTGCATTTGCAATGGCCAACCCCAATTTTACTGAAAAACATGACAGAACCTGATCTTATTTGCCCAACAATGATTAATGATCTGTGTCCTGGGACATGTAATTAATAGCTCTTTGAAGTGTAAGCAAAAATCGAATCTAAAGTATCTATCTATTTATCCATGTACTGTATCTATTTTAGTGCTACCTCCAAGAGCCGCGGGATTGTTTTGTTTTGTTTTGGATTGTTTTGTGATTTCTCTGCACACCCAGCACCAACACACCTTAAGGTATTTCAAAGAAGCCAAGCATAACCTAAGGCTGACTACACATTATACATTTTTTTTTTCGTTCAATTTCCTCTATGCCGCGTACACACGGTCAGAATTCTCGTCGGAAAAAGCTCTGATGGTTTTCCCGTCGGAATTCTGACAGAATTTCGCTCAAACTGTCTTGTCTACACACGGTCACACCAAATTCCGACGGTCAATAACACCACGGCATTAAACACGTTCGACTGCACTATAAAAGGAAAGTTTAATGCTTCTGAGCATGCATCAAATTGTTTCCGAGCATGCGTCGGAATTTTGTGTGTCGGAATTGCATACACACGATCGGAAAATCCGATAGAAAGGTTTTCTGCTGGAAAAATTAAGAACAGGTTCTCAATCCAAAGTAAAGTGACTCTTCCAATTGCTAAATACTTAGAATCTCCTGGGACATTAGGGGAAATGATATACAGAGAGCAAAAACTCATAGCAACCAATGAGATTTTAGTTCGGAGATCCTGTTTTTATAATATAAAGCTTATCTCCAGCGAAAAGTAAAAACCCTCCCCTGCAGTAGGGCCACCCCTGCACTGAAAAAGTTAAAGGGGTTGTAAAGTTATTTTTTTTAAAATAACAAACATGTTACACTTACCTCCACTGTGCAGCTCGTTTTGCACAGGGTGGCCCCGAACCTGGTCTTCTGGGGTCCCTCGGCGGCTGTCTCCGCCCCCCCCCCCCCGCAAGCACTTCTCACCATGCGAGGGAGCTCGCATGAAAGTGAGAAGTGCTTGCGGGCATGCTCCCGTGATACAGCCGGCGGCCATAGCCGCTCGCTGTATCACTTGGCCCCGCCCCCCCGCGTCATTGAATGTGATTGACAGCAGTGCGAGCCAATGGCTGCGCTGCTTTCAATCCATCCACTGTAACCAATCAACGGCCAGGGTGAGCAGCGAAGAGGATGTCGGGGGCGAGCGCGGGGCTGGCATTGTCAAATGTTTTTTCACCTTAATGCATAGAATGCATTAAGGTGAAAAAACTTTTACCTTTTCAACCCCTTTAAAGTGGTTGTAAACCCTTACAAACCACTTTGACCTACAGGTAAGCCTAGATTAAGGCTTACCTGTAGGTCCAATAAATATCTCCTAAACCTACATAGTTTAGGAGATATTTAGAAAAATAGAGACATCGCTGTGTACGGCGCATGCGCCATAGACAGCGGCGCGCAGGCGCACTGAGCATGCCGAGATCAAGGCCATATGCTGCTCTCGCGCGCATGCGCGACGTCATCGCCGCTCCAGCGAATGACAGCGATGGAGCGGCGAGACCCGGAAGTCACTCCGGGATTGATGGCGGCGGCGGAGGTCGTGGACGAGGGTCGCTTCGGGGGCTTCGTTCTCAGGTAAGTTATTCATAATGAATAACTTAGCTCCCTATTCTCCTCCATTTAATTATTATTTTCCTGCTTTTTTTTTTTTCTATTTTTATAAATTAAAACTTTTTTTTGTTTGCTTTGTTAGTGAATATTTTTACACATTTTACATTGAAAAAGCGCAACATTAAAAAAAAAAATAAATAACAAAAATCTATTTATTTCATTTGTAAATAACTTTTCAATGTTTTGTACCATTGCTGACAGCTGAAGTTAAAACAGGCTGGTCTGAGATTTTCATGGACGCAACACCATTGCGAAAACGTACATGCAAGTGTGCGGGCTGATTAAGTTCATGGGGGGGTTCTCTCATGTCCCACATTTGCCCTTGTGGTCCTTTTAGATCATCTAAATATCATTGCTTTTCTTATATATAGATAACTACTACGCTTTTGCTCCTGATGAGAGGCTATAAGGCCTTGAAACGCGTAGAGATAACAACTACCGATGTGCATATATTCATGAACTTTTTATGGACATTCCTTTTAATTTATTTCATCTTTTTCTTTCAATAAATTGTATTTTATTTCTCAGAGTATAACAAAATATAGGCATAACATATGTTCGACCCGAAATAGGGCACGTAATACAACATAATGAATGCTTGAGTAAGACAGACAATGAATCGGTAACAGGAGCCCAGTAGGGTTTATATAGCAACACGGTGGAGTGAATGACTCTACCCATAGCTAGAGGGTTTAATGATAGAAGGGAGATTAGCTAGCTATGAAGGCAGTTGGTCAGGGGGTACATGCCCGCCCTGGGCACCCCTAATGGGATCTTTCTGTGCCCCGGTCAGCCCCCCCCCCCCATAGTTGGTTATGCCCTGTGATGGGTTAAGCCAAATACGATACCTGCTCGGCTCAGGAACGGTGTCATTTTCTTTACTAAGCTTCGTGTGTTGCCTACCGGGCTCAATAAACAAAATGAAAACAAGCCTTTGAGAGGGGGACCGAGCCTACAAGGCTATAAAGGATAGAGATATATATATATATATATATATATATATATATATATATATATATATATATATATATATATATATATATATATATATATATATATATATATATATATATATATATAGGTCTGATTCTGGGGCATTCCCACCAGACGTGCACCATCGAGCCTAGGAGTTGGCAACCCCTGAAGCAGCTGGGGTCTGCTGAAGGGTATATTGTTGCAAGCCTGGTAGGAGTCATATACCATCGTAAAAGGACCTTTTGATTAATTTCATATTTTTCTTATCTTCTCTCAGTGATACTTTTGTGCGTCATTAATCTGTACAGGTATTAACTACAAAGTATGTAATTATGCATCAATCATTTCATGTATTTGTATAATATAACAATTCCTTGTTGGAATGTCAATTAATGTGCAATATTTAGTTCTAATGAATTGTAAAAAATGTAAAAATATTGATATATAGCAAAATGCATAAAAGTTAAATATGAAAATGTTATGATAATCTGAACTAATTAAAAGCGGTTTTCTATTCAATTGCTCCTGTGTGCTTTATGGAAAGTCCCGCCTCTTGCTCTTTTTACATTTAAAACAAAACAGTTGCAGTAGGTACTAAAGGTGAAGGCATAGAACCCTCACTGATGGAGGTACCTCATCCCAGATTCAAATGGTGAAGGGGTAAATGAGGAAAGGAAAGGGGATTGTTATGGTACCGAACAATAGAAGAGCACTCGTGGTTTTTCAATAAAAATAGAAAAATGTATTTAGAAAAAACATAATAAACACATACAAAATAAAAAAAAATGTATAAACCAGCCAACGTGTAGCACAACAAAGAGGGGGGATTTGCTTCACAGATAGCTGGTAAAACATGTACAGCCTATAAGACTTTGAGGTAACATGTTAAAGGCCTATACAACAATATAGGTCAAAAGGTACAGATATGGTTTCAGATGTAAGCGACCAACATGTTTCGCCAAACAATGGCTTCTTCAGGGTCAGGGGGTGATCTGTACCAAAATGTGGTTCTCTACTAAATACAAAAAACAAATTAGTAATATACAGATCATATGAAGATATACAGTCCCTGACAAAAGTCTTGTCACTTCTCTATTTTGTAGAAACTCCTGCTATTAACCTGACTTTTAATTAATCAATTGGTGTTTGAAATAGCTCATATGAAAAGCTAAAGCCCTCCCAAATGATGTTTAATGCACTGAAATAAATTAGTTTCACTGAAAAAAGATTTATCATTTAATCAAGACAGACAGGTCAAATTTTGGAAAGACAAAAGTTGTCGCCTATACAGATATTGAACAACTAACTGAAAATCCAAAAATATGTCAGCAAATTAAGTAGTGGTGCTGGGAGATCCAAATGTAATATCTTGTATGACTTCCATGAGCTTGAAGGACAGCATCCATGCGGTTTGGCAAGGATTCATACAATTTATTGATGAAGTCATCAGGAATAGCAAAGAAAACAGTCTTGCATGCCTCCCAGAGTTCATCAATATTCTTTGGTTTCGTCTTCCATGCTTCATCTTTCATCCTACACCACATATGCTCAATGATGTTCATGTCTGGTGACTGGGCTGGCCAATCCTGGAGCATCTTGATCTTCTTTGCCTTAAGGAACTTTGATGTGGAGATGGAAGTATGCGATGGAGCACCATCCTGCTGCAAAATTTGGCCTTTTTTATGGTTGGGAATATAAGAGGTAGCTAAGATTTCTTAGTATTTTAGACTATTGATGTTGCCTTCCACCCTGCAGATCCCTCGTACACCCCCATACTGGATGTAACCCCAGACCATGATTTTGCCTCCACCAAACTTCACTGTTTTCTGGGTAAATCTCGGCTCCATGCGAGTTCCAGTAGGTCTCCTGCAATATTTGCGGCAACGGTGTAATTCAATAGAGGATTCATCTGAAAAATCCACCTTCTGCCACTTTTCCGGAGTCCATCCTTTTAGCAGGCTGTGGCCCTTGGCAAATGCCACACGGTTTTTCAATTGTCTTTTGTTTAGTGCTGGCTTATGGGCACTGATTCGACCATGGAAGCCCTTTCGAGACAGAATCCGACAAACTGTTCTGGTTGACACAGGGACTTCAGGTGACCAGGTCTCATGGAGCTCTGCTGCAGTGGAAAATGGTGTGGCCTTGGATTTTCGAGCCAACAAACGGTCCTCTCGAGCAGTTGTCTTGCGGGGTTGGCCTGACCTGGCCTTGTCCAAAACGTCTCCAGTCTCTTCAAATCTTTTTTTTATCCTCTGAACTTGACGCTGAGACACATTGAAGGTGTCTGCCACATCAGCAGTGGATCTGGTCTTCAGCTTCTTGATAATCAACACTTTAGTCTCCGGGTGAATCTTAGGCATGTTTGCAGAGGTCTAGTTGAAGTTGAGAAGGTCTAGTGTACTGGTGTTCTTTTTATACACACCTGAGACCTAATTGATCCATTATTAGTCACAGGTGAAGCTCATATAACAAGGCGACGACACTTATGTCTTGGAAAAAATTGACTCAATGGGCTTTACCAAGCTGTGAATATTAGAATACTTTTTGTCAGTTTCGTTTTGCACTGAAACATTATTACGAAAGCTGTTGGGATTAAAATGACCCATTTCTTGTAACAAAATCTTGATTAGAAATATATTTTAGCGGCACTTCAGGTCAATTTGTACACAAGCGACAAGACTTTTGTCAGGGACTGTACATGTATATACACTTAGCGCCGTTCCCAATATATGCCATTTTTACTGACCAACCCCACTCCCCCAAAAAATGCCCCCAAGAACAGATTCAGAGTGCGATACATACCGTTTGACAAGAAATAGAGCCAAACAGGGATTACCACATAGGTGGTCAAGTACAGGAACCTTAAAAACTAGGCTGTAGGAGGTATATATAGAACCTGACGGGAAAAATAGATAATGTTGTGATAATTATAATGGCCTCTATACATAAGGTGCCATAATTTGGCTATCATAGCCTACAAAGAAACGCTTACCCAGCAGGAAGATATATATATAGGGGGCGCCGATAAGTGAATTGGAGACATGTGTGTGATAGGTCTGAATTGGGTTGTAATTATTACATATGCTAGAATGAAAGAAAGAGGGGTTCAGTACATGCCCAAAGACGGGGATAAGGTGTTGGGTCAAGGCACTATAGTTGATTGCTCACCTATAAGTAGATGAAATGCTGACAAACATGGCAAAAAGCCATGATGGTTTGAAGATTGATGTCCAGGTAATAGAGCCGGCCAGTTAACTGGTATATTCCAGGTAAAAGCCTCTGTATGGAGGAGATATACACATAACCGAAGTGAAGACAATATCCAGCAAAAGCCATAGAGAAATATGAAAAGAGAAAGATTGCAGCACAAACTGACCTTTAAAACAGACAATCCAGTGAATCGACGCCCCTGAGTCCATCACCAGCTGGTGTGGACTAACAGGTTATATGTAGTTGCGGTAGGTAATTGGTATCGACGAGTACTTAAAAAAAAAAAAAAAAAAAAAGGGAAGTACCGGTACTTGTACTCATTGTAAAAAATAAAAAAATAAAAATTAAAAAATGGTGTCGGTGCATCCCTAATATTGATATTAAAAAAGTAGAAATGAAGAAGGCGATGAAAACGATTCAGAATACTGGTCATTCATACAGCTCAGTGATGCAAGCCTTCTACTTGTATTGATCTCGGGATTGGGTTTTATTTCAGCAAAGAACTGGCGCTCCTTCAGTTTACACGCGATTGCTGATCGGCCTCATTCTAGTCTCTTGTAGACATTTTTGCTGCTGCGTTATATCATGGTGGGGGGATTCCTGCAGTGACGTCATTCCTGCAGCCCTCCCTGGGTTTCCCCAGCACTGTTCACATTTTCAGCGAGCGTCAATGATTTGGGCGGGGGGGGGGGAGGGGGTATTTACAGGAGAGCTGCGCCAAGTTCACAAGAAAATCACATCAAAAAATCATAAACACCTTCAAACGCATCAAACAGAATGCCGAATGTGTCTTGATGATCTATCTACCCCGCAGTCCTGAATATTACATTACATTTAGGAGAAGATCGTTTAAATTAATCATTTAACATTATGTATGGTGATTCGCCTCATTTAACCTCTCCTGTAACACATCCGCCCTATAGCCCTCCTTTGATTTTTAATATAAAGAAAGCCATACTTGGTATATTACTGCACACGACCAGAATTTAGATGACAGTTGGGTACAGATTGCTCCTCATCACACTGGGCGAAATCGGGAGATGTGACCGAAACTGGACAATGGTGTCTCCTAGAACCACTAGACCTCCTGAAGATGACCAGGCCATTCTTTGCTATACGCCACTGCGTTACTTTAGCTGACAATTGAGCAGTCGTGCAAAACTGTACATTAATAAAATTTACGTCATTTTTTTTCCCCCCACAAACAGTGCTTTCTTTTGGTGATATATGTTCACCACTGTTTATTTTTTGCGCTATAAACAAAAAAAAAAAGACCGACAATTTTGAAAAAAATAAAAAATAGAAAACACACAACTATTTTTTACTTTCTGCTATAAAACATATCCATAAAAAAAAAAAAAAAAAAAAAAACGAATTTCTTCTTAAAATTTAGGCCAATATGTATTCTGCTACATGTTTGTGGTAAAAAAAAAAAAAAAAAAAATCCCAATAAGCGTATATTGATTGGTTTGCGCAAAAGTTAACCGCTTGCTGACCAGCCGCTGTCATTATACTGCGGCAGGTCAGCACAATCCCGCGAGCCGTCGTAGTTATACGTCGGCTCCTTTAAGCGGGATAGCAGGCACGCGCGCACACACGCCTGCTGCAATGCGCGGTGCCGATGCTTGTGGCCGAGCGATCGCGCGCACGAGAGGCAGAACAGGGACGTGTGTGTGTGTGTGTGTGTAAACACACAAATCTCTGTTCTGTGAGGAGACAGATCGTGGTTCCTAGCTATTAGGAACACACGATCTGTCATCCTCTCTAGTCAGTCCCCTCCCCCTACAGTTAGAACACACAGTCAGGGAACACAGTTAACCTCTTCCCTGCCAGTGACATTTATACAGTAATCAGTGCATTTTTATAACACTGATCGTTGTATAATTGTCAATCGTCCCAAAAATGTGTCAATAGTGTCTGATGTGTCCACCATAATGTCGCAGTCACCATAAAAAATAAATAGCAGATCACCGGCGTTAAAAAATAAATTATTAATAATAATAATGCCATAAATCTATCCCCTATTTTGTAGACGCTATAACTTTTGCGCAAAGAAAACAATATACGCTTATTGTGATTTTTATTACCAAAAATATGCAGAAGAATATATATCGGCCTAAACTGAGAAAAAAAATTAGCTTATAAAAAAAAATTGGGTATATTTATTATAGCAAAAAGTACAAGTGTTTTTTTTTTTCAAAATTGTCGCTCTTTTTCGCAAAAAAAAAAAAAAAACGCAGAGATGATCAAATACCACCCTGTAACAGTAAGGCCTGATTCACACTTGTGCAGGTTGCAGTTTGCGTTTTTTCAATACACATCTTTAAACCATTGAAGTCTATGGGACCAAAGAACAGAAAAAAAAAAAAACCCTGGCCCTTCCATAAAATGCACAGATGTGAACTACATCCATAGGAAACCATGGTAAAGGGACTGTAGAATGTTTCTGCAAAACTGAAAATGCACTAAAAAAAATGCATAGGTGTGAACCAGGCCTAAAGCTACATTGGGTCGGTCACCAAGTGGATAATCAGTTTCCATGCTCGGAGTCTACTTGTTCAGGACCAGTGAAGGACAGAAACAACAAGGGTCCATCAGCTGTAGGACTAACATGAGTGTAAGGTACAAAGAGAGAGATTAGGACATCACGCCTATGGAATTTCGGCATGAGGATCCCAGCACAGAGAGTGTAGGGAATGATCCCATCTTCCACATCCATGCTGACATAAATAGTTGCCTCCTATTCCAAATCCTGACAAAGAAAGCTACGGCTCCAGTGCGGTAACTTGTAACGACCAATCAACCACCATACCGTCAACTGATGGACGTCTCTCAGGACTTTCACCATCACTGTTCTATTACTACATGAAGCCCAACTGAACTTAGATGTACTGTACAGAGGATGTCCAGTGCTAGAATAAGACTGGTTTCACACTGGGGCGGTGGCGGTAAAGCAGCGATATATTTAGCGCTGCTTTACGGTTGTTTTAGCCACTGTATACGGCCACTAGCGGGGTGATTTTAACCCCCGCTAGCGGCCGAAAAAAGGTTTAAAACCCCCCGCAAAGCGCCGCTGCAGCGGCGGTATTACCACGGTATCCCATTGATTTCAATGGGTAGGAGTGGTATAGGAGCGGTGAATACACCGCTCCTTCACCGCTCCAAAGATGCTGCTAGCAGGACTTTTACCGTCCTGCTAGCACACCGCTCCAGTGTGAAAGCCCTCCGGCTTTCACACTGGAGTTAAAGGACCCGCTTTTTTCAGGCGCATTACAGGCGCTATTTATAGCGCTGTAGCGCCTGAAAAACGTGTAGGTGTGAAAGGGGCCTTACTGCCCATGATCTGATGTTCCCTGTATGCGTGCGTGCGTGCGGGACCGATGTGTTTTTTTTATGACTTTTATTGCTGTCACAAGGAATGTAAACATCACTTGTGACAGCAATAGGCAGTGACAGGTACTCTTTATGGAGGGATCTGGGGTCTATAAGACCCCAGATTCCTTCTAAGCTTTTGATAACACCAAGATCGATATGATATCATTTTTGAAAATGGTGCCGTTTACTTCCAGGGAAACTGGAAGTTATGTAAGCTCATCACTTCTGGGTTCCTATATCACAGAGGCGATCAAAGCTGTTCCGGTGTTTGATCACCTCCATAATCAGGCGGCAGGTCGATCGGGACTCCCGGTGGTCCTCTCCCGCTGCTTGTAAAAGCAATCCAGCGACTAGTTAGCTGCTAGGATTGCTTTTACAAGAGAGCCGACCGTTGGTTCGAAAAAAACAAAAAATAAATAAATAAAATAAAATAAAAACATGTGACCAGTATAATGCCTGCAGCTGCAGTCATCACCCCGGTATAACCACTCGAAGTCTAGCACCCTACGGGTACGTCGCTGGCAGGCAAGTGGTTAAAGTGGAACACAAGGATTGTCTTTTGTACATTGGTCCAGCTTGTCTCCATTTAAGTACCCATATCAGTGATGGCGAACCTTGGCACCCCAGATGTTTTGGAACTACATTTCCCATGATGCTCAACTACACTGCAGAGTACATGAGCATCATGGGAAATGTAGTTCCAAAACATCTAGGGTGTCAAGGTTCACCATCACTGTCCTATATCAAGAGAGACGCTGGGGCCTATAGTGATAGCCACAATCTACTGTGGGGTGCTCCAGCACTTC
The DNA here is from genome assembly GCA_028564925.1 of Lithobates sylvaticus. NCBI lineage: Eukaryota > Metazoa > Chordata > Amphibia > Anura > Ranidae > Lithobates > Lithobates sylvaticus. Next base: position 106,332,873 of record CM053027.1, read on the forward strand.
TAAACACTAAAAACAGGGTTCACTCGCCACCTCCGCCATCCACAGAATGCCTTGTATTTTTTTCGAATGAGTACAAGACATTCTCTGATTGGAAAAGGTGGCAAATAGGGACGATGCTGGGATATCTTTAGAAATATATGTCTCGTGATAGTGCGAAAAATTGTGTTACATGTCAGTAAGGTGTATATCAATCTGTTTCAACTCAGACCGAACTTTTCACATTAAAAAAAAAAAAATAGGAAAAAAAAAAAAAAACACACAATAGCGTTTTACAGGCAAAAAGGCTATTCAGAGGAGTTAGGAGAGTGATGGAAATGGATCCCAGATGAACATAAAGACAAATTTTGTCACACAATGGTCTCAGAGATGCACCACTATAAATACATGTGCGTCACAATCAACAACTAACTCAAACATGGAAGAGGTCTCCACTTTCCATATCACAGTAAGTGTCACAAATAAAAACCTGAATTTGTTGTACGTAGGAGAAAAAAAAAAAAAAAAAAAAAAATTGTTGCAACAACATACACAACCCCAGAATGTGCTGCATTGCCTTACTGAATCCCCCCACAAGGTGCAGAGCGAGCAACCCGCTTACAGTACTGTACAGGCTGAATAAAAGTGTGTGGAAACAAGTGTATGGGTGACTCCATCTTCGCGTATACCAGCTCCACCATGTACACTGAGGCTCCCGACACCTCTAGAACACATGAATAATAGTCAGGACGGTCGGCACTCGGGATAGCATCCAAAAATATTCTTTATTGAAAAACGCATGTAGAATCGCTTTAAAAACCTCCAACAAGTTTCGGCTGCCAGGGCTTCATCATGATTCAGGCCTGACTGCCGAAACGCGTTGGATGTTTTCCCAGCAATTTTACATGCATTTTTAATAAAGAAAAATTATTTTTGGATGCTATCCCGACCCGACCGATGCTATCCTTTCTGCGATTCATAAATAAAAAGTAAGAGTTTTCCTGAATGAAGCCACACATGGGACAGGCATCACTAGAGATGGTTTGTATTTACATAGCAAGTCATATTTTTCTAGAATTCAGCTTTAAAGGCCAACTCAGGGAAATCGAAAAATTCTCTCTTGCAGTGGGGGCTGCCCCCACACTGCAAGGGTTAATGTCTAGTTTAGATGTAGGGGACTGGGTAAAGAAGTTTTACCTTCCACCAGGGAATGGTGCTCCCCAGGCTCACGTCCTGTGGACCCTGCATCGGTCCTAGACCACTGGAGCACAGGGGAGAAGACACTGCAGGGACTGCTTTAGAATCGTGGAGGAGCGAGCAAGTAGATCTTGTCTGTGACCCCCCTAGACCTAAAACAATAGATAAGCCCTGCAGTGTTGGTGCAGCTCTACTCCAAGGGAGAATTTTCTTGTTCTATAAAGTTCTAGAAGTATAGGCCTCGGAGATTCTCACAATTGGATAAAGTGAGGGGGGTATCATCATCATCCTAACATTAATAGACAAAGGAAAGATTTAGGGGCATCCCTCATATGCCCACTTAAAAAGGAACATCTCAGTACCCATAACAAACATGTTTTTATAAAAAAAAAAAAAAAAAAATAAAAATGTATAAACCAAGGTTAAAATCCACCTAGGACGAGTCCATTATTTTAAAAAACATTAGTTAGAGCAACGTATCTGGTGTCATCGGTATCCCAAGTTGGTGTTGCTGGCGAGACACTGTCCTCAGATGATATCCATGCTCCTGAAGGTGCTTGGAAGTATGTGGAGTCCTCTACATGTTTCGCAGCAAGAAGCGCTTCCTCAGGAGGAATTACATACAGCTCATCTATAATAAAGCATCACAATATCATTTCATAGTAACAACCAATCCCATAATGGGATGTAAGGAGGGAAGGAAATTTAAAATTCTATGATGCTTACCCAGGCAGAGCAAGGATGCCTGAAAGTATGATATTGTAATAGTGTATTATAGATGATCTATATGCAATTCCTCCTGAGGAAGCGCTTCTTGCCACGAAACACGTAGAGGACGCCACATACTTCCAATACTCCTAGAGCATGGATATCCTCAGTTTCATCTGAGGACAGTGTCTCGCCAGCAACAACAACTTGGGATAGCAATGACATCAGAGATGTTGCTCTAACTAATGTTTTTTTACAACAATGGACTCATGTCTAGATTGATTTTAACCACATTGCGCCCGACCCATAGCAAAATGACAGCCGGGTGGGGGGTTTCATTATCCTGACTGGGCGTCAAATGACATCCAGCAGGATAAGCTGCTCACGAAGGGCAAGAAGTGCGGCGTTTGGTGGTGTGGAGTGTCGCTCTGACACACTGCATCTCCAATCTCGGTAAAGAGCCTATGGCATAGACTCTTTACCATGTGATCAGCTGTGTCCAATCACATGGTAACCAGGAATTGCCGGTTATCAGCTTTTCCTCTATTTGCACTGACAAGGCACGAGTAGAGGAGGACCAATAAGCGGCTCTCCTGGCAGCGGGGGTGGGGGAGGGAGGTCTGTACTGATAACCAGTGCATTGCTTATCAGTGCAGACCCATCAAGGATGCCCACAAGTGCCAACCCGTGCCCACCAGGGATGCCAACACGTGCATTCTCATCAGTGCTGCCTATCAGTGATGCTACATAATAGTGTCTTATCAACAGTGCCACAGATCAGTGCTGCATATTAGTGTGCCATCATCAGTGCTGCATGTTAGTTCATCAGTGCTGTATATTAGTGTCCCACCATCAGTGCTGTATATTAGTGTCCAATCGTCAGTGCTGTATATTAGTGTCCAATCGTCAGTGCTGTAGATTAGTGTCCCATCAGTGCTGTATATTAGTGTCCAATCATCAGTGCTGCACATTAGTGTCCAATCATAAGTGCTGTATATTAGCTCATCAGTGCTGTATATTAGTGTCCCATCATCAGTGCTGTACATTAGTGTCCAATCATCAGTGCTGTACATTAGTGTCCAATCATCAGTGCTGTACATTAGTGTCCAATCATCAGTGCTGTACATTAGTGTCCAATCATCAGTGCTGTACATTAGTGTCCAATCATCAGTGCTGTACATTAGTGTCCAATCATCAGTGCTTTATATTAGTGTCCAATCATCAGTGCTTTATATTAGTGTCCAATCATCAGTGCTGTATATTAGTGTCCCATCATCAGTGCTGTATATTAGTGTCCAATCATCAGTGCTGTATATTAGCTCATCAGTGCTGTATATTAGTGTCCAATCATCAGTGCTGTATATTAGTGTCCAATCATCAGTGCTGTATATTAGTGTCCAATCATCAGTGCTGTATATTAGTGTCCAATCATCAGTGCTGTATATTAGCTCATCAGTGCTGTATATTAGTGTCCAATCATCAGTGCTGTATATTAGTGTCCAATCATCAGTGCTGTATATTAGTGTCCAATCATCAGTGCTTTATATTAGTGTCCAATCATCAGTGCTTTATATTAGTGTCCAATCATCAGTGCTGTATATTAGCTCATCAGTGCTGTATATTAGTGTCCAATCATCAGTGCTGTATATTAGTGTCCAATCATCAGTGCTGTATATTAGCTCATCAGTGCTGTATATTAGTGTCCAATCATCAGTGCTGTATATTAGTGTCCAATCATCAGTGCTGTATATTAGTGTCCAATCATCAGTGCTGTATATTAGTGTCCAATCATCAGTGCTGTATATTAGTGTCCAATCATCAGTGCTGTATATTAGTGTCCAATCATCAGTGCTATCTAACAGTGCCACCCATCAGTGTCTTATCGGTGTCACCATTCAGTGCGGCATATTGGTGCCTTATAATCAGTGCTCGTCAGTGAAGGAAAAAAAAAAAACGTTCTTATTTACAAAATGTATAACAGAAATTAAGAAAAACTTTTTTCCCTTTGAAAAAAATTTTTTCATTGGTTTAGCAAAAAATAAAAACCTCAGGTGATTAAATACCACCAAAAGAAAGCTCTATTCGTGGGGGAAAAACAAATGATAAAAATGTCATATGGGTAAAGCATTGCACGGCCGCGCAATTGGCATTCATAGTGTGACAGTGCTGGGGGGGAGGGGGGTGCCCAATAAATAAATTTGTATTTTTTATAAAAAAAACATGTTTGTGATCCTTGGGTACTGAGATGTTCCTTTTGGTGGGCATACGAGGGATGCCCCGAAATCTTTCCTTTGTCATTGTAACTGATACATCTGGAAGGGAGCGTGTTTTAAAAAAACAACAGACTTACTGGCTGGATCATCAGATGAAAATAAAGGGGGGGGGGTACAGGAAAAGGAATGCAGCCATCACATATAAGAGTTGGCAGGCTGCTGTTGGGTATGAGCCCAGTAAGGCAGTGGTTCTCAATGTCAGTCCTCAAGTCCCCCCTAACAGGCCAGGTTTTCCTTTACCTCAATGACCTGGTATTGATAGGAGCCCTTTTCTCTAAGGGAAGTCCCTAGACACGGCCTGTTGGGGGTACTTGAGGACTGAGTCTGAGCCCTTCAGTAAGGAGTAGAGTGAAGTTGTCCTCCTTCTATGACATGTTTCCCCCCCCTGGGGGCACCTACCTGTCTCAGGTGTCGTAGCTCCTCGGTGGCCTCCTCCTGCCTCCCCTGTCTCAGCATCCCCATCATGTCCTGGATCATCCTGATCCTCCGGTGATAAGGGGCCTGACCCCCCGACGTGTTCTTCCCAAATTTATCCCCAGACTTCACCCCGAAAGCTGCCCAGAAGTCCCCCCTGTCCCTGGCAGGGGCGCTCCTCCGGGGGTGCTGAGGACTGTCCCCCCCAGCACTGGAAGCCTGGCACACCTTGGTCTGCTTGGTGCCCATGGTGGTGTGAGAGACCCCCCCAGGAGATACATCCGAAATCCTCCTGGAGAAGATCCACATTCAACAGGTCAGCAGCTACAAAGTCACTCCGGAGATCAGTGGCCGCCGATCGGGAGAGGAAACGCGGCTCTCCCCCCTCCGGCTACACAACTTTCCATCCGCGGACACACAGCACACACCGCCGGGAACTGTTGCATGTCCCTATAGAGGCGGCTAATAACAGGCGAGGGGAGGAGGAGGGGAGGGGGAGCGTGCAGGACGAGTGTCCGGGGAGAGCGGCGCCTCCTGGCCGGGCTGGGGATGTCCCTAGACGGGGAGCGGGCGGCAGGTACTAGCGGGGTGTCTGAGCCTCTCCAGCATCGCTTCCCATACACACAGGCGGAGGGGGGGCGGAGTCGCCTGTCACTGAGGGGGCGGGGACTGTGTGTGCAGTTGGCCAGTCGGATGCTGGCTGGAGGTGTGCTGGGCGTGTGCCAGGAAAAGCCCCAGTCCAGCCGTCTGATGGATCGGGGAGCCCCCGGCACTTAGCGCCGCCCCCCTCCCTACCTTCCTTCCATCCCCTAATACACCGCACAGAGCTGGCGGGCCAATCACAGGCAGCTTGTTCCCCAGAGTCACATCGCAGACAGGCCAGTCCTCAGGGCAATGTCACGTCTACCCGAGGAAATGACAGCTTCTCCCCAGTTCTCAGCCTTAACCACTTCAGTACCAGGCCTTTTCTGACACCCCTTTTGTTTACACGTAAAAATCTGTATGTTTGTTAAGGTAGTCATAAATATTCGAATGGTCCTTGATATTGTAACCATACCCTGTGACCCCTGCGTGGGTCCATTCCATGTTAATAGTCAGATGTTGGCCGAGCTGTTGTGCGTCTGTATTGTTTTGTGTTTGTTAAGAAAACTAAAAAAAAAAAAAAAAAAAAATCTGTATGTTTTGCTAGAAAATTACTTAGAACTCCCCAAACATTATATCATAGCGCCCAACTGTCCCTGATTTAGAGAAATGTCCCTCTGTCCCTCATTTTGGTCTGATTTATATAGATGTATATAAAATAAATTTTTTATCAAAAAGTGTTTTCCAGCGCTAAACCTTTCATCTGATTTCTAAATTGCTGCATTTGTAAATTCCAAAAGCCAATATAAAGGATGTTTTTTTGTACAATTCTCCTTTAAGGGGGCGTGGCAAGGGGTGTGTCCTATGCCTGCATACATTTGCTGATAGGTGTCCCTCATTCCCATCTTGGAAAGTTGGGAGGTATGATTTTATATATCTATATCTATATATCTATATATAGATATATATATCTATATAGATATAGATATATATATATATATATATATATATATATATATATATATATATATATATATATATATATATGTTTAGCCAAGACCCTAATACAATAGAATAAAATTGAATAGAAATAAATTGTTATAATATTCTATGTCGCACTGCATTTGTGCAGCGGTCTTTCAAACGCAATGTTTTTGGAAGAAATACACTTTAATGAATTAAAAAAAAACTGTAAAGTTTGCCCAATTTTAATTTTTTTTTGTAAAATGTGAAAGATGATGTTACTCCAAGTAAACTGATACCCACCATGTCACGCTTTAAAATTGCACCCGCTCGTGGAATGGCAACAGACTACAGTACCCAGGGCCGGTGCTACCACTAGGCAGCCGCCTAGGGCGCACTGCTGCCGGGGGGCGGGGCCCGGCCACTGGTGTTCCTACTCTTCTCTCTACAGCAAGCAACTAAGTCTCAGCATCAGCAGGCAGCCACTGCTTCGTTCGCACATAGTGTCAGAGGCGCAGCGGCGGTGAAGGACTGTGTCTGTATCCCGACTCACGAATAAATTGAAGCAAGCAAACATTGATTGATGGGCGCTGGTGAGGCTGCATTGATGGGCACTGGTAGGCTGCATTGATGTGCACTGGTGGGCTGCATTGATGGGCACTGGTGGGCTGCATTGATGGGCACTGGTGAGGCTGCATTGATGTGCACTGGTAGGCTGCATTGATGGGCACTGGTAGGTTGCATTTGATAGGCGCTGGTGAGGCTGCATTAATGGGCTCTGGTAGGCTGCATTTGATGGGCTCTTCATTAAAAGGTGGGCTATACAAGGGCATGGCAAAGGGGGTGGAGTCAGGGGTGGAGCTGGGGGGGCAGCAAAATGAGGTTTCGCCTAGGGTGTCAAAAGTCCTTGCACCAGCCCTGACAGTACCTAAAAATCTACATAGGCGACGCTTCAATTTTTTTTACAGGTTACCTATTTAGAGTTACAGAGGAGGTCTGGTGCTAGAATTATTGCTTTCACTCCAAAGATCGCGACGATACCTCACATGTGTTATTTGAACACCATTTACCGTGACCTACGTATGCATTCGCTCCTGCGCGTAAGGGAAGAAGGATAGGGAAGGTTTACATTTTTCTTATTTATTTTAATCACCACTGGGTTTAATTTTTCCCTAAACAAGCCAAAAAAGACCGACATTTAAAAAAAAAGAAAAATATTTTTCTTAGTTTCCGTTATAAAATTTAGCAAATAGGTAATTTTCTTCTTTAGCCCTGGTTCACACTGATGCGATGTGGGAAATGCACAAGATTCACTGAAAAACCCCTCACCGCATAGTAATCGCAGAGAATCCATGTGATCTGCTGTGGCTGTCAATATTAGATTAACAACACCTCAAAACAGATCGCAAAATGCAGTAAGAATCTTCAGGTGCAGGAAAAAAAAGGGTCTTGCCCCATTTTGGTGCGGATTCGATGCAATTTGCACCATACAAAATGTATGGCTCAAATTGCACGGCATTCCTTTGCACATCACATACAATGTCTGTGCGGTGCGATTTGAGCCATACATTTTGTGCAAAATGGTGCAGGTCCCTTTTTCCTGTGCGAATCACATGCGTTGTTCCTCATTCACCAGTGTGAACCTAGGTTCACTGATGAAGCGGCACTGATTGACACTAATGGGGCTGCACTGATAATCAGGGCAATTATTGGCAATGATGAGGTGGCACTGATGGGGCTGCACTCATTGACACTGATGAGGCTGCACTGATGAGGCGGTACTCATTGACATTGATGGGGCTGCACTGATGAGGCGGCACTCATTGACATTGATGGGGCTGCACTGATGAGGCGACACTCATTGACACTGATGGGGCTGCACTGATGAGGCGACACTCATTGACACTGATGGGGCTGCACTGATGAGGCGGCACTCATTGACACTGATGGGGCTACACTGATAATCAGGGCACTGCTTATGCCCTGATTATCAGTGTAAACAATGTATTGTCAGCCTTGCTGGTTATCGGCACTCCGTTCCTCACACAGACAGCTCATAATTGGACACAACTGATCACATCTGCGATCAACTGTATCTAAAGAGAACAGCTGTCACAGAGCGTGCCCCAGTATGCACGATTCTGAGAGGACATAATGGATTCCGTAAGAAAAAAAAAGGGCGTGCCCATGAGCACCCTCCCCCCGCCGACAACCACTGTACTTGTACACAGCGGAAGTATGTCAGCAGGTCCTGGCCCATGATTCATGGCCGGGGAACCTGATAATCGTCTGTGTCCAATCACAGCAAAGAGCCCTGTGGTGAAAGGGATAAGAATTAGTAAAAATAAGTACACATTACACATTGTTAGCCACACATTTAATCCCTTGATTACCCAGGATGTTAACCCCTTCCCAGCCAGACATTAGTACAGTGACAGTGTATATTATTAGCACTGATCACTGTATTAGTGTCACTGGTGATGTCAGTGGCAGTTAGTTCCTACCAGTGTCATTTAGTGTCAGATTGTCCGCCACACTATTACTGTCCCATTATAAGTCTATGCTCACCACCATTAGTGTTATACAAAAAAATTATTTTTAAATTCCAGTATATATGCCATAGTTTGCAGATGCTATAACTTTCACACAAATCAATCAATATACAAGTGTATATAAAAAGTCTACACACCCGTTAACCACTTCCAGACCGGACCATTTTGCTGGCTTAAGACCAGAGCACTTTTTGCGATTCGGCACTGCGTTGCTTTAACTGACAATTGCGCTATAAACAAAAAAAGAGCAACAATTTTGAAAAAAACGCATTATTTTAAAATTTTTGCTATAATAAATATCCCCCAAAAATATCTAAAAAAAAAAAAAAAATTTCTTTCCTCAGTTTAGGCCGATACGTATTCTTCTACATATTTTTGATTAAAAAAAATCGCAATAAGCGATTATTGATTGGTTTGCGCAAAAGTTATAGCGTTTACAAAATAGGGGATGGTTTTATGGCATTTTTATTAATACATTTCTTTTTTACTAGTAATCAGCGATTTTTATTGTGACTGCGACATTATGACAGACACATCAGACATTTTTGACACCATTGTCATTTACAGCAATCAGTGCTATACAAATGCACCGATTCCTGTGTAAATGACACTGGCAGTGAAGGGGTTAACCAGGGGTGGCAGTGTAGGGGTTAAGTGTGTCCTAGGGGCGTGTTACTTACTGTGGGGGGCGTGGCTGTGTGTTAGTGATCACTGATCTCTGCTCCAATCACAGGGAGCAGAGATCAGTGTCACTTGTTGCTAGGCAGAACGGGGAGATGCTGTTTACTTCTGCATCTCCCCGTTCGTCCTCCCCGTTAGACGATCGCGGGTATCCCCACGGCGATCGAGTCCACGGGACCCGCGACCGGACACACGGGGGTCCCGACCAGCGCGCGCCTTCGGCGGCACGCACGCCATGGCACGTGGGCATATTCAAAGGGATATGCCCTGTACGCCCTTATGCCTGTCCATGCCATTCTGCCGACGTACATCTGTGTGCGCCGGTCGGGAAGTGGTTAAAATGTCAGGTTTCTGTGATGTAAAAAAAATGAGACAAAGATAAATCATTTCAGAACTTTTTCTTCCTTTAACCACTTGCCGACCGCCCCCTGTATATATACGTCGGCAGAATGGCACGTACAGGCAGAACCACGTACCTGTACGTGCCATTCTTCCGGCGGGTGGGGGGTCCGATCGGACCCCCCCCCCGGCCGGCGGGGACGGTCGGGATCGCTTCAGGAGCGATCCGGGATGAGGGGACGGCCAGTGGTTTCTGGCCACCCCCTCGCGATCGCTCCTGGCGAATCAGATGCTTCCTCTGTCTGTGTCAATCAAAACACAGGCAGAGGAAGTGATGTCACGCTCGGTGCGCCGGTCTATGTGACCGGAACGCCGAGCTGTGAACATCTAAAGGTTAGTGCACCAACAGTACACTGACACCAGTACACATAGGCACACAAAACACCCCCCTGTCACCCCCAGATCACCCCCCAGATCACCCCCTCCCCCCCCCCAGTCACAGTGTCACTAATTGCAGTGATCATTTTTTTACTGATCACTGCATTTAGTGTCAGTGTGACTGTAATAACTGTCAGTGCAGTTAGTTTTAGGTCCAAGGTAGCCCCCCACCCCCCCCTAATAAAGGTTTAACCCCTTGATTGCCCCCCAGGTAACCCTTTCACCCCCTTTTGCCAGTGTCACTAAGCGATCGTTTTTCTGATCGCTGTATTAGTGTCACTGCTGTCGCTAGGTAACCATTTTTTTTTTTTTAGGTAACCGCCATGTTTATATAGGTTCATAAATAGGTTTATAGGTCAGGTACCCCCATATTACAACCTAAATAAAGGTTTTAACCCCTTGATTGCCCCTAGAGTTAACCCTTTCACCAGTGATCACTGTATAACTGTCACTGGTGACGCTGGTTAGCCAGTTAGTTATTTCGTTATTTAGGTTCCCCGTCAGGTTTTTATATAGCGTCAGGTACCCCCATATATTACCTAATAAAGGTTTTAACCCCCTGATTGCCCCTAGTTAACCCTTTCACCCCCTTTTGCCAGTGTCACTAAGCGATCGTTTTTCTGATCGCTGCATTAGTGTCGCTAGGTAACCATTTTTTTTTTTTTAGGTAACCGCCATGTTTATATAGGTTCATAAATAGGTTTATAGGTCAGGTACCCCCATATTACAACCTAAATAAAGGTTTTAACCCCCTGATTGCCCCTAGAGTTAACCCTTTCACCAGTGATCACTGTATAACTGTCACTGGTGACGCTGGTTAGCCAGTTAGTTATTTCGTTATTTAGATTCCCCGTCAGGTTTTTATATAGCGTCAGGTACCCCCATATATTACCTAATAAAGGTTTAACCCCCTGATTGCCCCTAGTTAACCCTTTCACCCCCTTTTGCCAGTGTCACTAAGCGATCGTTTTTCTGATCGCTGCATTAGTGTCGCTAGGTAACCAGTTTTTTTTTGTATTACTGTTACGGGTGACGCTGGTTAGTTAGCTTGTTTTTTATACTGTCAGGGCACCCGCCATTTATTACCCAATAACGGTTTAACCCCCTGATCGCCCGGCGGGTGATATCAATTAGGTTTTAGGGTCAAATAAGGTCTGCGTCGCCCCAGGTTAGTGCCAGTACCGCAAACACCCACGCGCAAAGCATACACCTCCCTTAGTGGCACAGTATCTGAACAGATCAATATCTGATCTGATCAGATCTATACTAGCGTCCCAGCAGTTTAGGGTTCCAAAAAAAAAACGCATTGTTAGCGGGATCAGCCCAGATACCTGCTAGCACCTGCGTTTTCCCCCTCCGCCCAGCCCAGCCCACCCAAGTGCAGTATAGATAGATCACTGTCACTTACAAAACACTAAGCACCCAAAACAGCAGCGTTCGCAGAGGGAGGCCTGATCCCTGCGATCGCTAACAGTTTTTTTTTTTTGTGGTAGCGTTTTGATTCAGTCGCTTCAGTCAGGAGCTTTTTTACCTGTGAATCTCAAAAAAATAAAAAAAAATAAAATAGTTGTCGTTTTATTGTTCTCTCTCTCACTCTATTCTCTCTCTATTGTTGCTCTTTTTTTACTCCATTCTATTCTGCAATGTTTTATTATGTTTTATTATGTTTTATTATGTTTTATCATGCTTGCTTTTCAGGTATGTAATTTTGTTTACTGTGTGTTTTAGTGTTGAGCATTTTTTTGTTTTCAGGTGCGCCATTCAGTTGCAACGCGGATTTATTTATCTTGACAGCAACAGCGTTTGCTCCCACGATACATAAAGCCGCGACTCCAACGCTGTAGGAGGTGATTTCACCACCACAGTTAAAAAAAAGAGCATATATGCCGAAGCATGGGGGCAGCAGGGGGGGGGGGAGCGATTGGCTCCTAATGCCACGTACATACGGTCGAAATTCCGACCGTGTGTACACGGCATAACTTTTGCGGGAGGATGCCCCCATGGATCGGCATATATAAATGGTGCATGTATGCCCATCATTAGAAGTGGGTGGATGAAGGGAGGTATTCTAATGGTGGGCATACCCACCAATCAATCTCTTTTTTTCGTTCAGCCAAGAGGCTGCATGAAAAAAAAAAGATTACAATATATGTCCAGTATGTTGCTGGACTTTGAATGGTTATACCAGAATGATGCCTGCAGGTTTAGGTATCATCTTGGTATCATTCTTTTCAGCCAGTGATCGGCTTTCATGTAAAAGCAATTCTAGCGGGTAATTAGCCTCTAGACTGCTTTTACAAGCAGTGGGAGGGAATGTCCCCCCTCCCGGATATAAACCGCGCCATTGGGAAATTGGGAAAGCATTTTATCACACCAATCTTGGTGTGGTCAGATGCTTTGAGGGCAGAGGAAAGATCTAGGGTCTAATAGACCCCAATTTTTTCAAAAAAAGAGTACCTGTCACTGCCTATTGCTATCATAGGGGATATTTACATTCCCTGAGATAACAATAAAAATCATAACAAAGAAAAAAAATGGAAGGAACAGTTTAAAAATAAAATAAAAAAGCTAAATAAATAAATAAAAAAAACAAAAAAATAAAAAAAAGCACCCCTGCCCCCCCTTCTCTTGCGCAAAGGCGTACACAAGCGTTGGTCTGGCGTCATATGTAAACAGCAATTGCACCATGCATGTGAGGTATCACCGCGAAGGTCAGATCGAGGGCAGTAATTTTAGCAGTAGACCTCCTCCGTGAATCTAATGTGGTATCATGTAAAGGCTTTTAAAGGCTTTTAAAAATGTATGTAGTTTGTCGCCACTGCGTGTTTGTGCGCAATTTTAAAGCATGTCGTGTTTGGTATCCATGTACTCGGCCTAAGATCATATTTTTTATTTCATCAAAAATTTGAGCAATATAGTGTGTTTTAGTGCATTAAAATAAAAAAAAGTGTATTTTTTCCACAAAAAATGCGTTTGAAAAATCGCTGCGCAAATACTGTGTGGAAAAAAAAAAATGCAACACCCACCATTTTAATCTGTAGGGCCTTTGCTTTAACAATATATATAGTGTTTGGGGGTTCAACGTAATTTTCTTGCAAAAAAAAAATATGTTTTCATGTAAACAAAAAGTGTCAGAAAGGGCTTTGTCTACAAGTGGTTAGAAGAGTGGGTGACGTGTGACATAGGCTTCTAAATGTTGTGCATAAAATGCCAGGACAGTTCAAACCCCCCCCAAATGACCCCATTTTGGAAAGTAGACACCCCAAGCTATTTGATGAGAGCAATGTTGAGCCCATTAAATATTTTTTTTTTTTGTCCCAAGAGATTGAATAATGAAAAAAAAAAAAATATATATATTTTTTTTACAAAAAGTTGTCACTAAATGATATATTGCTCAAACATGTCATGGGCATATGTGGAAATACACCCCAAAATACATTCTGTTGCTTCTCCTGAGTACGGGGATACCACATGTGTGGGACTTTTTGGGAGCCTAGCTGCGTACGGAACCCCAAAAACCAATCACCGCCTTCAGGCTTTCTAAGGGTGTAATTTTTTTATTTCACTTCTCACTGCCAATCACAGTTTCGGAGGCCATGGAATGCCCAGATGGCATAAAACCCCCCAAAATGACCCCATTTTGGAAAGTAGACACCCCAAGCTATTTGCTGAGAGGTATTGTGAGTATTTTGCAGATCTCGCTTTTTGTCACAAAGTTTTGAAAATTGAAAAAAAGAAAAAATTTTTTTTTTTTCTTTACTTTCTTCATTTTCAAAAACAAATGAGAGCTGTAAAATACTCACCATGCCTCTCAACAAATAGCTTGGGGTGTCTACTTTCCAAAATGGGGTCATTTGGGGGGGTTTTGTGCTATTTTGGCATTTTATGGCCTTCGAAACGGTGATAGGTAGTGAGGAGTGAAATCAAAAATTTGCACCCTTAGAAATCCTGAAGGCGGTGCTTGGGTTTCGGGGCCCCGTACGCGGCTAGGCTCCCAAAAAGTCCCACACATGTGGTATCCCCATACTCAGGAGAAGCAGCAAAATGTATTTTGGGGTGCAATTCCACATATAACTATGGCATGTGTGAGCAATATATCATTTAGTGACAACTTTTTGAGAAAAAAAAAAAAAAAAAATCTTTTTTATTTTTGTCTTTATTCAATCACTTGGGACTAAAAAAAAAAATATTCAATGGGCTCAACATGCCTCTCAGCAAATAGCTTGGGGTGTCTACTTTCCAAAATGGGGTCATTTGGGGGGGTTTTGTACTTCTCTGCCATTTTAGCACCTCAAGAAATGAAATAGGCAGTCATAAATTAAAAGCGGTGTAAATTCCAGAAAATGTACTCTAGTTTGTAGACGCTATAACTTTTGCGCAAACCAATAAATATACGCTTATTGGCATTTTTTTTACTAAAGACATGTGGCTGAATACATTTTGGCCCAAATGTTTGACTAAAATTGAGTTTATTAGATTTTTTTTTTTATAACAAAAAGTAGAAAATCTCTTTTTTTTTCAAAATTTTCGCTCTTTTTCCGTTTATATCGCAAAAAATAAAAATCACAGAGGCAATCAAATACCATCAAAAGAAAGCTCTATTTGTGGGAAGAAAAGGACGCAAATTTCGTTTGGTTACAAAATTGCATGACCGCGCAATTACCAGTTAAAGTAGTGCAGTGCGAAATTGAAAAAAGACCTCTGGTCCTTTGGCTGCCAAATGGTCCGGGGCTGAAGTGGTTAATGTGACCTACAAACTGTACAACTCAGTTGAGTAACAAACTGAATTTTTTTTAGGTGGAGGGAAGTAAAAATCTAAAAATTAAATAATAGGGTTGTATAAGTGTGCACACCCTTAAACTAATACTTTGTTGAAGCGCCTTTTGATTTTATTACAGCACTCAGTCTTTTTGGGGTATGAGTCTATTAGCATCACACATCTTGACTTGGCAATATTTGCCCACTCTTCTTTGCAAAAACACTCCAAATCTGGCAGATTGTGAGGGCATTTCCTGTACACAGCTCTCTTCAGATCACCCCACAGATTTTCAATGGGATTCCGGTCTGGGCTCTGGCTGGGCCATTCCATAATTTTAATCTTCTTCTGGTGAAGCCATTCCATTGTTGATTTGGATGTATGCTTTGGGTCGTTATGCTGAAGGATGAAGTTCCTCTTCATGTTCAGTTTTCTAGCAGAAGCCTGAAGGTTTTGTGCCAATATTGACTGGTATTTGGAACTGTTCATAATTCCCTCTACCTTGATTAAGGCCCCTGTTCCAGCTGAAGAAAAACAGCCCCAAAGCATGATGCTGCCACCACCATGCTTCACTGTTGGTATGGTGTTCTTTTGGTGATGTGCAGTGTTGCTTTTGTGCCAAACAGGTGCAGAAAAATTACTCTTTGGGTGTGAGGGGCGCCTTCCCACTGTAACCCTATACATAGCTCCCAACTGTCCTGATTTTGAGGGACTGTCCCTGATTTGGAGCAAAGTCCCTCTGTCCCTCATTCCTCCTCATTTGTCCCTCATTTTGGTCTGATCTATATAGATGTATAAAAAATTCACTTTTTATCTATCAAAAAGTGTTTCCCAGTGCTAAACCTTTTTTACCAAAGACAACTAGCAGAATACATTTTGGTTTGAATTTATGATGAAATTTTATCAAACAGCACCTAAAGAAAGCTCTATTTGTGTGAAAAAAAGGATTTAAATGTAATGTGGGTACAGTACTACATGACCACGCAATTACCAATTAAAATAGCACAGTGACGAATAGCAAAAAATGGCCTGGTCATGAAGGGGGTAAAATCTTCTGGAGCTCAAGTGGTTAACCTTAACCAGTACCCTTCACTGAAAAGACCTGACCTTCATAACTGGGAGGAATGTTCACGTAAGTTTGGCATCTGCTGGGGATGACTAAACAATAATCAATGCACTATCGACGTCATCCATTCCACGCTGTGCGCCTCGCTTTCAGGTCGCTCTACTGCAGGGTAGTCTTCTCGGTCACGATTGCAGACTGACAGCGGTGAGATCCGGCTGTGCGGAGGATGGTCTATGTGGACAGCTTTACCCCAGATGTTTGCAATCTTAGATGTGCCTCTTTTAATCATCATTCAATCATGTGAGTTGCTAAATGTTGTACCTTCATTAAATGTAACCATATTGCTACACTTAGAGGTGCCTCTCTTCTCTTTTATACTTTTATACTTTTAAATTTTTTTTATATGGACTATAAACTGAAGGACTTATGAATAAATGGTTGAATCATCTGAGTTTCCATTATTTCTTATAGGGAAATTCGCTTTGATATACAAGTGCTTTAGATTAGACATGTGCACAACAAAAAAATTAGTTTATTTTCGTTTCGTTTTTTTCGTTTCCGTTGATTCGTAACGATTCGTACATTCGTAAGAGTTATTTTTCATTGATTCGTTTTTCCGTTAGTTTAATTTTCGTTTATTTCGAAATTCGGACGCATTCGTATTTATTCGTACATTCGTAACATTCGTAACATTCGTAACATTCGTAGATTCGTAATCGGAGCATTATGTAATGTGTATGCTATTATTACATTTTAAGAGACACAGAAAATTACGAATCGAAAAAAAAAAGTTACGAATGTATGAATTTTTTCGTTCAATCCATTCGAAGCACATTAAGCAACGCCATTGTAAGAGACACGGAAAATGACGAATCGAAAAAAAAAAAAAAAAGTTACGAATGTACGAATTTTTTCGTTCAATCCATTCGAGGCATGTTAAGCAGCACCATTGTAAGAGCCACGGAAAATTACGAATCGAAAAAAAAAAAAAAAGTTACGAATTTACGAATTTTTTCGTTCAATCCATTCGAGGCACTTAACGTGCCCCGAATGGATTGAACGAAAAAATTCGTAAATTCGTAACTTTTTTTTTTTTTCGATTCGTAATTACGAATGTATGAATTTTTTCGTTCATTTTCGTTGTTCCTGTTTTAGTTTTTCGGATTTTCTTCATTCGTACATTCATTGTTTCTAATTAGTTTTTTTCGGATTTTCATTGTTGTTCGGATTCGTTCGATTCGAACGATTCATTAATCGGATTCGAACGATTCGTTAAAATTTTTAGCGAATCATTCGTTCATTCGTACGAATACGAACGAAAATAACGAAAAAAAACTAAACGAATTGCACATGTCTACTTTAGATTACAAGCATGTTTCCGGAACAAATTATGCTCGCAATCCAAGGTTTTACCTTGTATAGTTACCAGAGTCTGTAATGGACAGAGTGCAGGGGTTCAGGAGTATGAAAAGTACAGAGGTCAAAAGTGCTGTATGTAACACAGCTTTATTGCAGGGGGAGCGCTGTACTGGGAAGGGAAGAGCTGTACTGGGATGAAGAACTGTACTGAGGGGGAAAAAGTCTGATCGGATTATGTTGTCGGAAAATACGATCGTGTGTGGGCTCTAGCGGGCTTTTTCCGTCTGAATTTCCACCGGAAAAAAATTGAGAGCAGGATCTAAAATTTTCCGACAACAAAATCCGATCTGACTTTTTCCAATCGTGTGTAGAGAATTCCGACGGACAAAGTGCCACGCATGCTCAGATTAAATTATGATACCAAAGCTATTGGCTACTAGCCTCTACGTAGTTCCATTGTACGTGTTCAACGTCACCACGTTCCGAACGATCGGATTTTCCGACAACTTTGTCCGACCGTGTGTATGCAACACCAGTTTCGGACAAAATCCGTCAGAAAAAATCAGACGGATTTTGTGGTCAGATTTTCCGACCGTGTGTACAGGGCATAATAGGGGTGAGAACTGTACTGGAGAGGGAAGAGCTGTACTTGAGGGGGGAGAGCTGTACTGGAGAGGGAAGAGCTGTACTTGAGGGGGGAGAGCTGTACTGGGGGAATCTGTTCTATTTTGGAGGAAATTTGTACTAGTGGGTAGGGGGCCAATAAGTCTGAACCCCGAAGGGACCAGAGAAAGAAAGGAGCATTCGTGACAGCTGAGAGCGCTGACAACACAGTCCTGGAGGGAATATTTGGCAGGTAAGTGTACCAAAATGTGCTGCTGTGCTGTGCATACTAGTACATTATGGCATAAAGCTCCAGAGTGCCATTTTTATTTTTATTCTTTTTAAGACAGAGTTTAATTCTGCTTCAAGCAATATATTGGGCCGAGGGAGGTAACCTTGTTAGGCTGTGATTACGGCATCAGTTTTCCTTAATCTGGCCCTGGCATGATGCCATAAAAGGCATATGTTTAGCCTATTGTAAAATTGTAATTTAAAATACTGTATAAACAGGATGATCAATATAAGAACAGATACACAGCCACAAAGTTAACTATTGCTGATTAGTAAAATTATGTATGTGTTTGTTTAGCTAGCTACAACTTTTACCAACTTGTGACAGATTTCAGAGCTGTCACAGGTTGAATGCCAGTTACTTAATCACGCAACAATGTACCTAAATTTATTTTTTTATCATTTTTTGAGACAGATAGAGCTGTATTTTGGTCGTATTTAATCACCACAGATTATTTCTATTTTTTGCTAAATAAATGACAAAAGACTGTCAATATTGAAAAGAAACAACAGTTTTTCTTAGTTAGGGTTGTAAAATTTTGCAAATAAATATTTTTTTTATCATACATTTAGACCAAAATGTATTCTGTTACATTTCTTGGATAAAAAGTAATCCAAATTAATGTATATTGTTTAGTCTGTGTGAGAGTCTACAAACTGGTATATTTATTTCAAAATCGATTAGTCCTAATGTGCCAACTGTTTTCTCATCTCTTGAGGCCCTAAAATGCCAGGACAGTAAAAAAATACCCCCTTTTTGAAAAATAGACACTTCAAGGAATTTTCTAAGAGGCATGGTGAGTCTTTTGAAGACTTCATTTTTTTGGCACACGTTTTTGGCAAATGCAGAATAGTTACATATTTAGTAAGGTTGAATAAAGACACCAGTCCATCCTGAGTGAGTACACACTCACATCAGTCCCTACCCTCAAGGAGCCCACAATCCAAGGTCCCCAACTCACATTCATATACTAGGACCAATAGGAGGAAACCAGAGTACCCAGAGGAAACCCATGCAGGCACAGGGAGAACATGCAAACTCCAGGCAGGTAGTGTCGTGGTTGGGATTTGAACCAGCGACCCTTTTTAAGGCTAGACGAGAGTGCTACCCACTACACCACTGTGCCAACCTGAATGAAAATGAAAATATTTTTTTTACACAAAGTTGTCAATTAATAGGATATTTTTTAACACACAGAATAGGCCTACTAAAGCCCCATACACACGGTCGGATTTTCCGATGGATTCTGTCCTATCAGACAATGTTGTCGGAAATTCCGACCGTGTGTAGGCACCATCGGACAGTTTCCATCGGATTGTCCGACGGACAAAGTCCTATCTCCTGCTGGATAGATTTTTTGACAACAAAGTCCGATCACACCAAATCCGATCGTGTGTAGCGAATTCCGACCGGACAAAGTGCTACGCATGCTCAGATCACATTACAAGACCAAAGCTATTGGCTACTAGCCTCTACGTAGTCCCGTCGTAGGCAACAAACGTCACCACGTTCAGAATGATCGGATTTTCCGACAACTTTGTCCGACCGTGTGTACGCAAAACCAACATCGGACAAAGTACGACGGACATGATCCGACGGACCTGGTCCTCGGATAATCCGAGTGTGTGTATGGGGCTTTAGAATTACACCCCAAGACACATTCTGTTACTCCTCCCAAGTGTGGCGATACCACATACGTGAGACTTTTTCAAAGCCTAGCCACACTGAGAGGCACAAAACCCAATGAGCACCTTCAGGCTTTCCAGGGGCATAAATTACACATCACATTTTTTGACTATCACACTTTTTGAGGTCCTGGAGCACCAGGACAGTGGAAGCACCAACAAAAATGACCCTAAGGAAATGTTTAAGAGGCATGGTAAGTCTTTAGAAGACTTATTTTCTTGCCACAGGTTTTTAGAAATTGCAGAAAGAATATGTAAATCATGTTTTTATGCAAAGTTGTTATTTTAAAGAGAAAGTAAACTGGGTAATGTAAATATCTCCTAAATGTGCACAGTTTAGGAGATATTTACTAAACATGCAGCCAGTGACATCACAAAAAAAACTGAACGAGCTTTGAGGGTCGTAGCTCGGCGACCTCTTGTGCAGAAGCTACATACAGAGCGGCCAGTTTGAATACAAGCTGGCACACTCTGCAGCAGACTGAGAGGATGAGCTCACTTCTTGTCAGAAGCACTGAGCTTAATGGACAGCTTGGAGCCTTGGACCAATGGTAAACCACTATTGGAACAAGCAGTTCAATAAAAATGCTGCAGTGGAGGTAAAAGACAAATGCCCCCTTCCAGCCCAGCCCTCTTAACTAGAAGGAAAAAGTATGGGTTTATGGGTATAAGATTTACCCATAATCCCATGTTTTTCTCACACAGTTAAGAGGGAGAATGATAATCTGCTGCCTGCTGAAAAGGTACTGTCTTAATCAAGCTAAATCAAATATTATTATGCTATATGTTATAAGATAATAATTTATCATTTATCTATTTACTGTAAAATTACTGCTTTGAAGTTAGAACTTCAAAATTCAGTAATTTGTCCGTTAAGCCACCCGCTTGAGTACAGTTTTTGAAAATATAGCAAATTACCTTAAAAATAATATATAGTAATTATGTGCATTTTACTTACTTATGGTAATTAAACAAATGACACCCAGGCCAATTCTGACACTTCTCTCCTACATGTAAAAATCATAATTTTGCTAGAAAAATTATACATATATATATATGTTTCAAGAATATGGGCAATTTTTTGTATAATGTGAAAGATGATGTTATGGCAAGTAAATAGATACCTAATACGTCATGCTTTAAAATTGCGCACACTCGTGGAATGGCGCCAAACTTCAGTACCTAAAAATCTCTATAGGCAACGCTTTAATTTTTTTTTTACAGGTTACATGTTTAGAGTTACAGAGGATGTCTAGTGCTAGAATTATTGCTCTCAGCGGAGACTGCGAGCCAGGCCTTCTCGTCCACATCAGTGGCTGACCTCACAAATGTGCTTCTGGAAGAAAGGTCAAACATTCCCATAGACACACTCCTAAACCTTTTGGACAGCCCTCCCATTCGAGTTGAAGCTGTTATAGCTGGAAAGGGTGAGCCAACTCAATATTGGTCCCTACAGACTAAGACTGGGATGCCATTAAAGTTCATGTGCGTGTAAAGACAGGTGTCCCAATACTTTTTGTAATATAGTGTATGTTGAGGGAGACCTGGATGTAGAAATCCCTTTAAACCTTTACTTCTGTTCAGTCTTCTCAGAAATAAATTATACTAGCAATAGGGAGTTGGGGAATCATATTGGATCTAGTAATGATGGTTCATTTTTAGGATTTCTGGAAACAGAGGTAGCAGATGTAACAGAGGTAACAGAGGAACTGGCTCAGTTGTAACGTAATAAAGCAATGGACCTTGATGGTATTCATCCCAATGGACCTTGATGGTACCTTGATGGCATTCATCACAGAGAGAAGTTTGAGGTATAGTTGTTGGACCATTAATGGATCTTTTTAATCAATCTCAAACAGGAGAAGTTCCCAATGACCAGAGGCGGGCCATCCATTAAGGGCGCCGGATGCATGAATTCCAATGGGGGGGGGGGGGGGTTGAAGTACATGATTAGAGCCAAAGGCTCTATTAGGCTTCAAAATCGGGTGGGCTAAGGGCACAGAGTACTGCGAACCGAGCCTACCCAGTTGTGTGACAATAGCGAATTAATATTTGCTATTTTCACACTAAATCCTCTCCCCGCCAATCAGGAAGTTGGTCTAAGACCCGTTTCCCTATTGGCCAAAAGGAGAAGTGTTCCAATTGGCCGCAGAGGATGAAGGAGTTGGAGGGAGGAGACAGAAGCCGCCGAGCAAGGGAAAGGGAAGGGGAAGCTGCCTGTAATGCCCATGGAGGAGAACAGGGGAAGGGGAAACTGCCTGTGATGCCCACTGCCCCTGATGCCCACAGGGGAAAGCAGCGGAAGGGGAGGGAAGGGTGATGCCCACTGCCTGTGATGCCGCCATAGATGGGGTAAGTGCTCCGGACCCCACAGACGCTGTGGGTGTACTGTTTGCCGCTCCCCTCTCCAAAAAAAATTACCAACAGCCGCTACTGCCCATGACTGGCAGACAGTTAATATTGGGCTCCATTCACAAAGCGGTATCTTATCACATCCGAGTATGCGGTAAGATACCGCACAGCTTTTTTAAAAAAAAGCTACTAAAATACTGCATGCGCTATTTTTTTAAGTGATGCAGTATTTCAGCAGTGAAAGCTTGCGGTAATTTTAAGCAGGAGGTAGCCGCCGTCCTTAACAAACAGTAGTAAACAGCTGGCTATTAAGAAGTGGGCAGCTGCCGGCATCCTTAACAACCAGTAACTGTCATGGTTGTTAAGGGATAAGTTCACCTTATGTAACATGTTACGCCTATTTTGTAGTTTTCAATGTAGGTTTCAGTTCATTTTCAGTTTATTCTCTTTTCCTATCAAATTGGATCTGATTGCCCATATGGGATTTATGGGCACACAAATATACTGTCAGATCTGCTGAGGACCTGCAATGCTTTACAGGCAACAAAATAAATAAATTAAATGTAAAAATTTTTACCGGCAAAAAATGTGCATTTATTATTTTTTTCTAAACAGTGAACTTATCTTTTAAGGTGATGGCGGCTGCTGTGTCCTTAACAAGCGATAAGTCGTCAGCTGTCAGGTCCTTTAATAAAAAAATGAGAAAAAATTGTCCCCTCGGTGTAGATCCAACGTCAATCACGATAAACGCTGGCCGCTGACCCAAAAAAAGAAAAAACAACGGTCCGTACCCAACGCTGGCTCCCGTCATCTGACAAATCCGCATCATGGTTCCCACTAAATAAACTAAGGGGCAGGGAAACTGGTAATGTCACCGGGTGACCCTACCCCCCTGTGACGCCTGCTCCTTAACAACCAGTCAAAATCAAACACATTCCTTAAATATCACATGTCTGGACCACTATTTAACTACTTCCCACCCGGACACTGTATATATACGTCCGGGTGGGAGCCGTCTACTTCTGATCGGACGTTCCTAAAGGTCCTTCAGAAGTAGCGGCATCGCACGCGCGCGCGTGCCCGCGCAGCGGTGCGGTCCCGATGTGCTCGTGTCACCCGGACACGGCGCATCTCGGATCGGCAGGAGGGCTCTGTGATTGGCCCTCCTGATCACATGACGGCCGTGTCCAATCACAGCCGTCATGTGATGTAAGCAAACAGCCGGTTGGTAGGCAATCGGCTCTCCTCTCCTCACACGGAAGTCGTCGCTGAGGAGAGGAGAGCGGATCGCTGCACCCGGCTGGTGATCAGTGAGTATTACCTGTTTTTTTACAGCTTTTTACTCACTGATCACCAGTGTAGTGTCACCAACACAGTAAACACACATGTCCCCACACATGTCCCCACACATGTCCCCAAAACACATGTCCCCAAATAAAAACACATGTCCCCCACATATGTCCCAGTAAAATAACATGTGCCAATGATTATCTGCACACATATGTCCGTGATCACCTGAACATGATCATTTGCGTACATATGTCCGTGATCACGCAAACCAATTATTATACACTTAACTGAATTTTTTTTACTAAAAACATGTAGCAGAATAAATTTTGGCTTAAATTTATGACAAAATTAGATTTTATTGGATTTCTTTTAAAAAAGAAAGAGAAAATATTGTTTTTTTTCAAAATTTCCGCTATTTTTTTGCTTATATCTGAAAAAATAAAAAACGGAGTCGTGAATAAATACCACCAAACTAAAGCTCTATTTGTGCAAACAAAATGATAAAAATTTCATTTGGGTACAGCATTGCATGACCGCGCAATTGTCATTGAAAGTGCGAGAGCGCTGAAAGCTGAAAATTGGGCTGGGAAAGAAGGGGGCGAAAGTGCCCTGTATTGAAGTGGTTAAATACCCCATGCATTTATTTATATCCTTTTTATTATTTCCTTTTGTGAATTGACTTCAACACTGTTTTAGGCGTTTTTGCTTTATGCGGTAAATACTACATAAAGCAATAGTGAATTGACATTTTCAGGATCAAATATGGTATTTGGGAAAAGCATGCAATATGCTTTTGTGAATGGAGCTTATTGTACCTAACCACAAGAAGGGCAGAAAGGTAGAAGCTGGCAATTACAGGCCAGTGAGTTTAACATCAATTGTAGTCAAGGTAATGGAATCACTCCTGAAAAGACGGATCATTGGTCACTTAAAAACGCACCACTTGCTGGACCCAGTGCAGCATGGCTTTACTGAGGTCAGATTATGTTAGACTAAGCTGATTAAATTTTTTTGACTATTTTACTAATGTTTTGGACCAGGGTGGTGCTGTGGATATAGCCCTCTTGATTTCAGCATGGCATTTGATACAGTTCCACATAATAATCTAATACAAAAATGGTATAAGCTAGGACCTAACCCTTGGGTGATTCAGTCGATATGTAGTTGGCTAAAGGATAGATACCAGAGTGCATTTGTAAATGAGGTTCATTCGGAACAGTGACCAGTCACTAGTGGTATACCACAAGGTTCTGTGCTAGGTCCTGTTCTATTTCATCTATATTTAAGTGATATAACTAAATGGTTGGTGGGTAAGGTATTGGCAGGAGCGTGCCAGCTATAGTGCTTGACTACCTACGCTAGGGGTAGGCTTGACAGGTTTGTCTTTTTGCTGGTGATACAAAAGTGTGCAATTGGGTTGATATCCCTGGAGGTGTCTGTAACATAGAACATGATTTCACATTGCTGGAAGATTGGTCAAAGCAGTGGAAAATGTATGCTTGTAAATGTAAAATAATGCACCTAAGGGAAAAAGAATCCTTTGACAGTGTACAACATTGGGGGGTACATTGTTGGCCAGCACTACAGAGAAAAAAGATTTTGGGGGTTGCCTACAATGTTTGTTAATACTAGTTATGCCCCGTACACACGTTCGGACTTTGTCCGCCGGACCTAGTCCGGCAGATTGTCCGCTGGACCTAGTCCGGCGGGACTTCCCCACACACGCTCCCGGACTTCCGAGCGTGTGACTTGCCCACACACGCCTGGACTTCTCCGGCGGACAATCCGCTGGACAAAGTCCGCAGGACTTTTGAAAATGAACGAACTTGCCCACACACGGAGCAGTCCGTTCATTTAGAACGTAACTTCAGGTATACGTAGCTAGCATAGGCAGTGAATGCCGCCGTGCTAGCTCCGTCACCTGGCATGGATTTAAAGGGACTCCCCACGCCGAAAAACGGCGTGGGGGTCCCCCCCAAATCCATCTCAGACCCTTATCCGATCACGCAGCCAGGCAGGCCAGGAAAGGGGTGGGGACGAGCGAGCGCCCCCCCTCTCCTGAGCCATACCAGGCCGCGTGCCCTCAACATGGGGGGTGCCCTGGGGAAAGGGGGGCCGTGCCCCCCCCCACCCCAAAGCACCTTGTCCCCATGTTGATGAGGACAAGGGCCTCTTCCCGACAACCCTGGCCATTGGTTGTCGGGGTCTGCGGGCGGGGGGCTTATCGGAATCTGGGAGCCCCCTTTTATAAGGGGGCCCCCAGATCCCGGCCCCCCACCCTATGTGAATGAGTATGGGGTACGATGTACCCCTACCCATTCACCTAAGGTGTAAAATGTAAAGTAAAAAAACACACAATTTTGAAAAAATATTTTATTGCACTGCTCCGGGGGTCTTCTTCCATCTTGGGGGTCTTCTCGCCGGACTCCTCCGCCATTTACCTAGCTCTTTTACCGAGCGGAGAAGTCCGGCTACCTTCTTCGTCGTCGCCGCCGTCGTCTGGGGGTCTCGATCCGCCTTCGGGGGTCTTCCGGGGTCTCTTCTGTTCTTGCCGCAGTCGTCGTTTTCCGCGCCGCCTTCTTCTTCTTCTTCTTCCGATGTTGACCTGTCGCTGTCTCTGGCCGGAATGCCAGAGCCGCGCTGTGCTGGGACTTATATAGGGACAAGGGGACAGGGTCACATGCTCATGTCACATGGTGACCCCGCCCCCTTGTGATGTCACAGTCCCGGAGGATGCGACCCGGAAGACCCCGGACGACCCCCGAAGGCGGATCGAGACCCCCAGACGACGGTGGCGACGACGAAGAAGGTAGCCGGACTTCTCCGCTCGGTAAAAGAGCTAGGTAAATGGCAGAGGATCCGGCGAGAAGACCCCCAAGACGGAAGAAGACCCCCGGAGCAGTGCAATAAAATATTTTTTCAAAATTGTGTGGTTTTTTACTTTACATTTTACACCTTAGGTGAATGGGTAGGGGTACATCGTACCCCATACTCATTCCCATAGGGTGGGGGGCCGGGATCTGGGGGCCCCCTTATAAAAGGGGGCTCCCAGATTCCGATAAGCCCCCCGCCCGCAGACCCCGACAACCAATGGCCAGGGTTGTCGGGAAGAGGCCCTTGTCCATCATCAACATGGGGACAAGGTGCTTTGGGGTGGGGGGGGGGGCGCACGGCCCCCCTTTCCCCAGGGCACCTCCCATGTTGAGGGCACGCGGCCTGGTACGGCTCAGGAGGGGGGGGCGCTCGCTAGTCCCCACCCCTTTCCTGGCCTGCCGGGCTGCGTGCTCGGATAAGGGTCTGAGATGGATTTGGGGGGGACCCCCAAGCCGTTTTTTTGGCGTAGGGATTCCCTTTAAATCCATGCCAGGTGACGGGGCTAGCGCGGCGGCATTCACTGCCTTCGCTAGCTACGTATACCTGAAGTCACGTGCTAAATGAACGGACTTTCCGATGAGTGGCAAGTCCGTTCATTTCAAAAGTCCGGCGGACTAGCCTACTGCCAAGTCCAGCGGACTAGGTTTTAAAACAAAACTTAAAAACTAGTCCGCCGGACTTTTGGCGCCAAAAAGTCCGCCGGCGCCCACACACGAGGGGATTATCCAGTGGACTTAGTCCAGCGGACAATCCCGCGGATAATCCCTTCGTGTGTACGCGGCATTAGATTAGCGTGGCTGCCCAGGTTGAGGAGAGGAAGAATTAACTCTGCTGTGTCCTCCTGTCCTGTCATATATAAAAGGCAGAGGTTTGGATCTCAAGGGTTGAGTCAGGTCGGACCAGTGACAAGAGATCAGGACTGTGCTGAGACTTGCAGTCCTTCTATGGAGTTTTTAAAATTCGCCTAAAGGTTGAACATCTCCCATCGAGACATGCCAGTTATGGACTTCCCTCACAAAGACTTTACCTGCATAGGTACTTTGGAGCAGCCAATATTAGTGTTAGATAGGGAAAGGACATTCTGCCTGGTTAAAGTGCTACTAAATCCAGGACCCTGCATTCACTATATCTGGTCTCCCACAGTACACAGAACATGGAAATGAAATAATTTTAGTAAATACAAACTGCTAAATACCTTTTCTCATCAGCAGTTAGAGCAGTCTTGTGACTTCTATCAGTGCCTGCTTAAAGCTTGTAGGAGGAGTTTTCATACTGCACTGGCTGAACTATCAGGATGCAAGACCCCTGACCCTCTGTCTGGACAGTGCTGATTGGCCCTGTGCTGAAAACATGCACTCTCCCAAGAAAAAAAACCTCTCTAGCAATACACACCAAACTGAGCATGTGCAGCCTGACTCCAGTAACTCTGTCTTATCCGGACATGTTTTGCAGTCAGTGGAAGAAGAGGCGAATCAGAGAGACAGAATCAAACAACCTTTTTACGCAATGCAGAGAATTAACCCCTTAGGTTCTACAGTGAGTATAACAAGCATGCTTTACTACATATACAGACTGATTTTACTGTTGTGGGTTTAGTAACACTAATGCCGCGTACACACGAGCGGACTATCCGTGGGACCGCCGCCTTGATCGGCGAGATTGACACCTTGCTAGCCCCGTCACCTGGTATGGATTTAAAGGGGAATCCCTACGCCGAAAAAACGGCGTGGGGTCCCCCCCAAATACATATCAGACCCTTATCCGAACACGCAGCTCGGCCGGTCAGGGAAGAGGGTGGGGACGAGCGAGCTACCCCCCTCCTGAACCGTACCAGGCCACGTGCCCTCAACATGGGGGATGCCTTGGGGGAAGGGGGGCCCTGCGGCCCCCCCACCCCAAAGCACCTTGTCCCCATGTTGATGAGGACAAGGGCCTCTTCCCGACAACCCTGGACGTTGGTTGTTGGGGTCTGCGGGGGGGGGGGCTTATCGGAATCCAGGAGATTCCAGCCCCCAGATCCCAGATTCCAGCCCCCCACCCTATGTGAATGAGTATGGAGTACGATGTACCCCTACCCATTCCCCTGGTGAAAAAAGTGTAAACACAACACAACTTTTTAAAATACTTTATTACACAGCTCCGGGGGTCTTCTTCCGTCTTGGGGGGTCTTCTCGCCGGACTCCTCCGATATCTTCTGCTAGCTCTTTTACTAGCGGACGAGCCCGGCTTTCTCCTTCGTCGCCGCCGTCTGGGGGTCTTGTTCCGACTTCGGGGGTCTTGTCCCATAGGGTGGGGGGCCGGAATCTGGGGGCCCCCTTATTGAAGGGGGCTCCTGGATTCCGATAAGCCCCCTGCCCGCCAACCAACGGCCAGGGTTGTCGGGAAGAGGCCCTTGTCCTCATCAACATGGGGACAAGGTGCTTTGGGGTGGGGGGGCCGCAGGGCCCCCTTTCCCCAAGGCACCCCCCCATGTTGAGGGCACATGGCCTGGTACGGCTCAGGAGGGTGGGGCGCTCGCTCGTCCCCACCCCTTTCCTGACCGGCCGCGCTGCATGCTCGAATAAGGGTCTGATATGGATCTGGGGGGACCCCCACGCCGCTTTTTCAGCATAGGGATTCCCCTTTAAATCCATACCAGGTGACAGGGCTAGCGAGGTATCAATCTCGCCGATCGAGGCGACGGCATTGACTTCCTTTGCTAGTCCCGTCTACCTGGAGTCACGTTCTAAATGAACGGACTTTACTCTGTGTAAAAGTCTGGCGGACCTCCGCCAAAACTCTGGGGGATTGTCGGCCAGAAAAGTCCGGGCATATGTGGGCAAGTCCGCACGTTCGTAAAGTCCGACGGATAGCCTGGCCGAAAAGTCAGATCGTGTGTACGTGGCATAAGTTTATCATGCCGTACTTTTAGTAAAAATGATTACCTTCAATGAGCCTGGTCTGAAGTCACTCAAGGGGTGCACATGGGGTTCTGGCGCACACACACAAGGGTCTGAGTCTGCAACAGCCTGCGACATTACACTAGCGGTTCTGGTCACATTTCGCAAAAAAAAGGTTAACTGCAACCAGTCTTTGGTGTGGTACCTGGAAGGGTGACAGGTTCTCTGGTAGTGAGAGGTCTGGTGTTATGGCTCCCTCCCTAACTTTCAGGTGATTGCAAAATGAGCAAGCAGTGTAGCCAGGCAGTGGGAAAAGCAAATAGAATTCTAGGATGTGTCACTAGAGGGATCACCAGCAGGAGGAAGAAGGTTCTGATTCATCTATATAGGTCTTTAGTGAGACCTCATTCAGAATACTGTGTCCAGTCCTGGAGACTTCACTTACAAAAATATTTTGATAAGATAGAACAAGTCCAACAAGTAACAAAAGGTCTGAGGGATAAAACATATCAAGCGAGACTTCAGGACCTAATATGCACAATCCAGAATATGCGCAAAGGGCAATTTCTGCCTCTCAGATAAGTTTCCACAAACACCATTGTTCTTTTTAGCTATCTGTAATGGGGTAATTTTTCCAAATGTTCACAAGTGTAAGGCGCATTCTTTCCACTGACCATCACACAAATGTATCATGAGCTGTAGATATAGTAATTTTTAGCAGGGGTTCCCTGAGACCAGAAAGTTATTTCATGGTTCCTCTGTGTTGAAAAGGTTGAGAAAGGCTTGTCTAGAGGAAAGAAGGGAAAAAGACCTGATTTATACCTTTAAATACATCCATGGAGGCAAATAATGTTCAAGAGGGCAGTATTTGTAATATGAAATCAAGATCAAGAACAAACCAAATGGTGGAAAGTTCAAAACTAATCTTAGAAAGTATTGGGTGGTTGATGCTTGGAATAGACTTCTAGCAGAGGAAGCGAGTCAGTTGAAAGTAAATGGCTTTCAACATATATCTATACTAACCCCCCCCCCCCCCCCAAAAAAAAAAAAAATTAAAAATCGGCAGACTCGACGGACCACTTGATCTTTTTTCTGCTGTCACTTTTCTATATTTCTATTTGTGATAAAAGTGTTTGAACTGGAATAGCATGCACCTGTTTCCAGAAGGATTTTATTAAACAAACAAAATTCAAATTAGGGAACTGACCTATGTCAGAGTTAACACACAGGACATCCTTAGTAGGGATGATTAAAATTAGGAGTTTTTAATTCCCTGAAATCTTGGTGAAAATCAGATTTCAGCAAAATGTCACTATTTTGACAAAATGAATTGGAGTTAATGGGGGGAGGTGAAAAGAAGGTGGTTTTAAAGTATATATAAAACAAGGACACAAATGTAATATATTGCAGCGTATAAGTCCTTGGATGTGGTGTCCCCATTAGTTTTATTTTGATAAGGTTTGTGAATTTTTTTTTTAAATACCTGTTGAAACAGTTAGGAATCCAATGTCTTTGTAACTTCCTGTCCACTGAACTGAAATCTCAAACAACAGGGAGGTCTTTGTAGTCCAAATCAAGATTCCAGTCTACGGGTGACAATGCTGCTTGTCCATAGATACAGTACAGTGTGTGAGAGTTGTCACCTTAGGGCAGAAAGTGTGTTACTGGCAAGATCACTGGGTGGGGGAAAAAAAAGGGAAAAAATACTAAAAAAGAGAACAAATGAAGCCAACACATCTAAGGACTTGTAGACCACAATATATTATATTTTAGTTTTTGTGTAGATACAATTTAAGAGTATAACAGCCTCTAATAGCTCCTAAGTTACGGAAGCTCCTTTTAAATATCCTGGACCTGTTCTTGTGCCAAAAAATTACCCCTCATAAAATTAATTAGTTTACATTGAAAGAATAAAGACAGTAAAAAAATAAGGTGCACCATTGGACAAAAAAGTTAACATTGGTTAGAGAGGAGTGGTCATTGTTAAATGTGCATAACAGCTGCTATGGCCAAGGTGCGGTCTCCAGTATGCTGTACACTGTGAGTGACCACTATTAGTCCTGAATGACCATTGTAGCAGCTACAGATCAACATTGACCAATTTCTAAAATCGGCCACCTCTAGACATAAAAAAAACACCATCACAATGGCCACACAACCCATTGGAATACAATCTAGCCAAGAAGTAACCAACAGAAGTAACCAACAGCACAATCAAGCAGTGGCCATAAATAAAATCACAGAATGGTTGCTCTGAAAGCTAGGCAATAACCACATCAATATACCACCTTTTTCCAGCCCTTCCTCCTTAAGAGTGGTGGGTCATGCCCACGTTTATCAACACATTGGCTGTCCCTAACTCCTAACATTCGAGCTGCCTTCTTCGTTTTCTAAAATGTGTTGAGCCTACATTTACATTTTACATTATTTTTTTCATATTCAGCCCACAGAGCTATTTGCATGCAACAATATATGAAATGTAATTTAACAAACTCATTAATACAAAAACCTGTCGACTTAGAGGCTTGTACACACATTGAGTAATGTAAACATATTTTAGTAAAATCATTATTCATTTGCATAAATCCTTGATAGTTTGCTCCCGGAAAGGGCTTTTGTAATTGCTTGCATTCAGTCTATGCAAATGCTCTTTTCAAGAAATGCTTAATGACCAACAAAAGTGTGCCAGCCCATCAAATGGCAGAAAAGTAGAAGGAAAGAAATGTGTGTAACAAAAGAAAAGTGTTTTTTATGTGCTTGTATATTTTATAAATGTGATGACAGCCCCAATATCTTCCTGCTTATTTAAGAATAGAAGATGGGGGACTGTCCATATTACCGAAAGTGTCCAACTCATCTGGGACTGGTGAGTCATTGTCCAGTGAGCAGACAGATGGCACAGGAGGCTGCAAAGCTGAAGTCATGGAATGTGGCGGAAGTGTGCGAATTACAATACTGACTGACCAGAATGACGATTCGTAAGTACAGTATGTAAGTCCTGATCACTTCACATCACTACTATCAATTGTAATGATAAGGAAGTCTTCAGGAGGAACCGGTGAGAGCCGAAGGAGATCCACCCTCCTATAAATGTCATTACGATAGATAATGAGCTCCCTTCACGAAGCCATATCTACCACTTTAAGAAATGCGGTAAAATACCACTGAGCGTTTTTGAATTATTTTTTGCCATTCATAAAAAAACACTACTAAAATACAGCATTCGCTATTTTATGAAGTAATGTGGTATAGACTTATAGACTCATGGTTAGCTTTTTTCAATTCCTTACACTTCTCAATAACTCCTGTGCAAAAATTTCTATGCACAAAAGAAACATCATAGTACCTTGATGCTACATGGTCCTGGATACAATAGATGTGTCGTGGTTCCACTCCAACCAATTTCTCCAGCAAATCCTGCACAAGGAACTCCAAGCTCACTTTATGCAAATGACCAGGCATAACCTGAAACCGCAGGGTTGTCAGAAACCGTGAATCAGACTGAGACAGAAGTACAGTTAAATCTCAGGAACCGGAATAGATAGTCAGACAAGCCAAAATGTCAGGGAGCCAGAGATGAGCGTAGTAGAACAGCAAGCAGGATCTGGAGCCAGAAGGAATGTCAGCCAAGCAAGTCTTTAACAGGAACACAGGAGAGCGTCTCTAGAGATGTGACCAAGGCGAAGGCAGAGATCATCTGGGCTAAACGGCTTAAGTTGGCAGGACTGACGAGCAGGATATCAAAAGGTGAGCCACTGTGGAGAGATAGGAGCTGGCAATTAGCCGACAGCTGAGCGGCCAGCTCAGAGAAGGAAGGGCTGAGCCCAGCCTTGATAAGGGTGTTCTGAATCCCCCTTCGCTCCATCAAGCTCATCAAATAAAATTCAGACCATCAAGCAAACTTGCCTCTTTTCAGGGCAAGGTAAAGAATGCTATCTGCAAGCTTTATATAACATAGGTTTGTGTGCTTATGAGGGAATTGAAAACACATGCACAGGCCATGAAAGATACAAAATGCAAGTTCACCCAATGTAGAGACAGAACTTCAAAGTGGGTACACCTGTTAAGGATGGCCTTAAATTACTAACCCAAAAAACACACTCTCTGAGCATGCCCAGAAAAATCCAAGTGCTGTTCACACACAAAAAAAAAGTCCCTGAGCATGCCCAGACCAACCCAAATGCATTTCACACACCAAAAGCCACAGCAAAAAAACAAAGTCCCTGAGCATGCCCAGAACAACCAAAATGCAGCTAGCACAAAATAACCCACCCCCTGTCCAAAATTAAGCACATCATCCAGCATGCTACAAAATTACAGATGGGACAAACAGCCCCCGGACCAGGGGGGCAAACAAAGAGCCTAACACGGGCAACAAATACCATTGCTGTCTATGGGAACTGATTTGTTAATTTTGCTAGTCCCCACTTGGCTGGCTTATATTCTAATTATTGGCCTTAAAATGGGTATGGGGGCCCAGGTCCCATCCCGAGGGACATATATCAATGTCATTAATTTGGACAACTCCAAAAACTAAATAAGGAGAGGTGCCTTTAAAAATGCTAAATTGCTTAAAAGCTAGTAAGCTGCCTGTAAAGTGGTGCATCTGTAGCATGTATCCAAAATGCTGCTTCAAAGATGTAAGGCTTTAGAGAAAACTTACAGGTCTACATTGCACCTGCAAGATTTTAACCCAAAACAAAAAATAGCCTGCCCCCCCCCCCCCCCCCAATATATACAAGCAGATATTAGATCGATAGGAGTGTAGAATCAAATCTTGTAGGTTGTATGTAGACGACCCAAGGCTGCCAGATCCTAAGGAATTTATCATGAGTGTCTGAAAGTATGGCTGTCAGCTTTTCATTTACCATAATGTCATTCATACGATGTTTAACAGCCTCAAAGATAAGTATGGGTGTCTTTCAGGCTCTTGCTATAGTCAGTTTAGTTGCAGTAAACAGATGTAGCGCCAGCTGGCATTCCGGACGAAGTAGTCCTATAATTGGTTTACATAGGAGAGCCTCATAAAGGTCCCTCTTCAGATTGGTATGCAATAAGGTGCAGAGAATGGTATAGACTCTGATCCATAATCTGCAAGCTCTTGAACATGTCACCAAATGTGTGACATGGTACCTTCTTGAGAGCATCCCCGGAAGCAAAGAAGAGAATAAGTTGGAATGAAACGAGCCAATCTAGCCAGGGTATAATACCATCTGTATAGTATTTTTTATGCATTCTACAAAATAAGAATTTTTGGAGCATTTGGACAGAGCGATAGTCATGACCTGCCAGTTCCCCGGATCCAGCAGCCTCCCCAGTTCTGCCTCCCACTGGAGGTGGTAAGGTTTGATCTGTTTTTTTAGAGGAGATGATTGCTGCATAGGCTAAAGAAATTAAGTCAGAAGATTGAGGTCGGGATCTACAAAGGCTTTCAAAAGGGGTCAAGATTTATGGAGTAGGTCAGGACTTGATGAGCTGTTGTAGAAAGTGGCAAAGCTGTAGGTAGCTATAATGTTCAGGGAGTGCACTATCATGGGAGGAATGTAGCGCATCAAATGCAATTATCCTAGTGGGGGTGAATAAAGAATGGCTATCAAAAAAAACATTATTAGTCCACCAAGAGAACTGTTGTGGATTATCACAGCCTGGTGGAAACAAAGGGCAATGGAGGAGGCGAAGTAGGGGAAGATGAGGAGAAATCAGGCCCGCCAAGTATTTAATCGAGTCCCACAAGCTGAGGGAATGTGTCAGGCAAGGCCCAAGCGTGTCCGGACGGTGTTTGTGAGGGAGTCAGGGCATTGAGACAACTGGAATCGGATAAGAGTCAACCAAATCCATTGTGGCCTGTAACGGCATTTGATGTTGCTCATGGAGGTGAGATAATGGGGCTATGTTCGCTGCTGTATAGTAGGCTTGGAGATTAGAAACCAAGAGGCCACCATTGATCTTACAGGCGTATAGAACCTGTTTGCTGATTCCGGATTTTAGGATTTTACGTTGATTAATGCGCATAATATGTGTAGGAACTGGGACCTGCAGGACGTGAAAAAGGTACAGCAGTTTTGGGATATAATTCATGCGGACCACCACAATCCTGCCAAATCAGGATAACTGGAGATGGGGCCAGGAGGACAGCATATCTGATAGCTTCCTAAACAGAGGGGGGAAATTGGCCTGGTAGAGTCCCTCGTATGTCGGAGTGAGACTAATCCCTAGGTAAGGCAGAGAAGTGAGCCATTGAAATGAAAAAGCGTTCTTTAGGGTTGCCAGCTCCAAGGGTGGAAGATTAAGAGACATAGCTTTCAATTTGGTAGGGTTAACAGATAATCCAGAAAATAACGCAAAGGTATCAGGGAGGGAGAACAGACTAGGCAAGGCAATGCAGGGGTTAGTTAGGGACATCAGGATATCGTCCGCAAATAATGATATCTTATGAGAAGTACCCGCTATATCTATATCTACTACTGTTATGTCTGGGTGAGAGCGTATCGCCTCCGCTAAGGGTTCTAATGCTAGGATAAATAGAAGTGGGGAGAGTGGGCAGCCTTGCCTGGTCCCCCTCCTGATGGGAATAAGAGGCAATTCAAACCTGTAGTACTTGACCTTTGCCTGGGAAAAGTCATATAATGCCGAGATCCAGCTCAAAAATGAGGTACCAAAGCCGTAGTGGCGGAGTACCGTCATCAAGTAAGGCCAAGACAAGGCGTCAAAGGCTTTAGTCACGTTGAGGGATAAGAACATCGTCACCAAGGATCTGCTATGTTCTATATGTTGGATTTGAAGCAGCCATCTAATGGCGTCACCTGCCTGTCTTCTCGGGACGAAGCCCATCTGATCCCCTTTAATCAGACGTGGTAAAAAGGAGTTCAAGCGGTTGGCCAGAATTTTTGTTAAAATTGTCATGTCTATATTTATAAGGGAGATCGGCCTAAAATTGGCCCAAGAGGAATGGTCCCGGTCAGGTTTAGAAATCATCACTATATTGGTGGTCAGGAGGGTAGAAGTCAAGGTTTGACCATCTTTTACACAGTTAAACATGGTCGTTAAGTGGGGGGATACAATGTCAGCCATTTTCCTATAGAAAAGTGCCATAAAGCCATTCAGGCCTGGTCTCTTGCCCACTTTCAGTTCTTTAATACATTGTAAAACTTTAACGACATGTGGGTTTCAGATAAGGAGGGTAGTGTCAGGCCATCCAGAAAGGTGTCCAATCCCTGGGTGGAGGACTGGCTAGGGGGTGAGTATAGAGTGGTAAGGCAATGTCGAAAATTCGTCCAGGACCCGCATGGGGTTGCTTGTGAGGGTATTATGGCGAGTGCATAAGGTAATGGGGTCAGGGGGCCTGGAGAGAAGACATGTTAGGTTTATTCATCTTGGCATACCACTTCTGACGAGCTCAGCGAAGTGTGCGCTCCGCCTCATCCGTCAAACATAAGTCAAATTCCGTACGGGCTTGGTCTAGTAATTTGCTATTAGCAGGAGTAAGGGGTTGCTTAAAAGTTGTAATAGTGATTCCAAGCGCGTCTCCAGGGTTCGCAGAGTCAATAAGCATTCTCTCTTGCGCTTTGATGCCCGTTGAATAACATGTCCCCTAAGGACCGCTTTGTATGCCTCCCATAGGGTTGCAGGGGATGGATACTGTTTATAGGCAGGGGCGGACTGACAACTCATGGGGCCCCCGGGCAATAGGAGATTATTGGGCCTCCAGGCAATCAGAGATTATGGGGCCACCCAGTATACACATACACAGTATACAATCACACAATATATACATACATGTACACACAGTATACACAGACATGTTTCTATTGGCTGAGAAGGTACTGGAGAGGTGGGGCAGCTATAATCTCTGGATTCTTAGACCAAAATGATGTCGGTTAGGGACATTTCAGAAACAGATGTAAAAAAAAACACAGATTTTTACATACTGTCCCTGGTTTTACTGAGGCTGGCAACCCTGATGGGGCCCCCTAGTGGCCTGGGGCCCTCGAGCAGTGCCCGGGTGGCCGAATGGTCAGTCCGCCCCTGTTTATAGGTAAAGTTGATCCAGGGAATATGATTGCCTCTTGGGGGATCAGGAAGGATTTTTTTCCCCGCTGGAGCAAATTGGATCATGCTTTGCTGTTTTTTTTTTTAGCCTTCTTCTGGATCAACTGTGGGTATCGTATAATTTATGTTTTTTTTTTTAATTTTGTATATGTTTGTGTTTTTTGTTTCTTTCTTGGTTGAACTTGTGTCTTTTTTCAACCAGATTAACTATATAACACTATAAAAAGTGCACCTGAGCTTGCACGTTTTGCTGCGTTCTCGCGTGGTGTGTTTAGCGAAATCCAGTAATTTCAATGGGCTGCAAAACATGTGGGAATGCGCAAAAAGTAATGCAGGCACAATTTTTGAAATCGTGCTGCACCAAACCACATGGTACTGTGATACCATGCATTTTGGTAGCTGCGAATGCACCCACATTTGCTAGATGCGTGAGCAGCACTTTCCCCACACAGCAAGTGATGTGAACCAGTTCTTAAAGTGGTCTGGCAGTGGTAAGTTAACATGGCAAATAAAATCAATAAATACTTTTTCCTCTGCTAAGGGTCATCTTTTATACTCATTTATCTAACCTGCTTTTGACCTCATGTAAGTTAAAGAAAAGGGGAATATATGCTTCTATGCCAGACAAATACTTAATTCTGTCCACATAGATAACGGAATGCATTTAGGAGCTGTTCTTAATTAAACACGTATAAAGTCTTCAAATTTGTGTCAGTCATTTGGGTCTCCAGCTCTTATGCCATTTCATCTACCAGTGTAGATATTCCCACTGTCAGTCTTAGAAATTTTAATAAAAATTGTCTCCTGGGGCCATATAACATTTTATATCATAAATAGAAAAAAGACAATCAAAAAAGGATATTAAAAACAGACATAGCATAGAGCAGAGAAGGGTTAGACCCCCTCTGTGCTCCTCTCCCAGTGACACCTAGGGCTTTGCTGTTAATTGAGCTTTCTTTTTACCCACTTTGATGTGTATAGTTCATTCCTTTTTTTGAGTCTCGGTTCACACCTAAACCTAAACAGGCACATCCTGTGTAATTATAAAAAATGAGAAATTCACCCCTCACCCACATAACAAATCCTGGGTGATGGAAAGGAATGTTATCTGTGATCAGGTGACCTCAGACACACACACTGCACTATAACAATCATCAGATCACTGGATGTTCTACTCTGCCCAACTCTGACTACATACATCTCCCCTATATTCTTCTTGCTGTTCACTCGAGAATACATTTTTTTTCACTCTGGCTTGTGGATCTGTGGTCTGTGCCTGTCTCAGGCTAGTGCATGAGATATGTAAATCACCTGTCACTCACAGCAAGGGGGTGTTTTTGACAAAGTTTTCAGCACTTTGTCAAGATATTTCTAACTGAACAATAAAAGAGGATTTCTCAGGGCTGGAGTAAATCTGTGTGGCAAGACTGGGCTCAAATGAAAGGAAATATTATTCTCTACATTATGACATCAATTTTTTTTGAGGGTTTACATCCACTTTAAGTTTAGGCACTTTTAATTAAGATTTATGAAATAATAATAATAATAATAATAATAGATTAAAACTGGGCTTCAGCCAGACATAAAAAAATGGCAATCAGTGCAGCAATTTATTTAAAAAATATGAAATCTATTTGAAATGCGACTAGTATAAATACCTGAAAATTTCCTCATCCTCAGCTCCCCTGAATCCCCTGTAGAGCAATACTCAGACTGGAAGAGGGAAGAGCAGCCAATCAGCAGCCCTGCATTCACCTATACCAGAGATATGCAATTAGCGGACCTCCAGCTGTTGCAAAACTACAAGTCCCATCATGCCTCTACCTCTGGGTGTCATGCTTGTGGCTGCCAGAGTCTTGCTATGACTCATGGGACTTGTAGTTCTGCAACAGCTGGAGGTCCACTAATTGCATATCCCTGACCTATGCCAACAGGGAAGCTGTTTACAGAAGGAGAGATTAGAGAGAGGACCTTATGAGACTGTTGCTACTCCTTCCCAATCCAGATCCTTCAGCAGTGGAGGAGACTTAGCTGTATTGCTTAACTGCAGCAGAAGAAATCAGGTGTTTAGACTGGCAGAGCTTGTAAATGAGGTGCAGCAATAACTCACACAGTCCAGGTGCAATGAAAGAACTTGTATTGAAACAATGCAGACAGTTCACAATAAACCTGGTTGGAAGACAACCCAACTGGGAACACTCACAGGTCCAACAGCATGCAAAGAGCAGGTTTTAGCCAAAGTGACAGCACCTGTTTGAAGGGGCAGAGTGCAGCCTGGCTGTCTCTTGCCCAAGTGGGAAGATGTCCAGAGAAGTTTGGTATGCTTTCCCTCCACAATAGGAACCTTTCCCTGCTGCTAGTTCTGTCCCTACTAGGCAGGGTACCTGTTCTTACTCTACCAACTTGCAAAAATGCATGCCAAGCCTGGAAGCCAGTGCCTTAAACGGGCTCTACCTCCACAGTGATCAAGGAAACCATAGAGGAGCCATGTTCCTCTTGACTTCCTCTCCAACTGCAGTACCACTGCGGAAGAGTGCCACCTGCAGTGGAGAAAGTAGACTGCACCTGCCTACAAGCTGTTAATCAGGGATGTAAAGTTAAGATTAGATGGATAAAAATACAAATTCTTCGGCACATAAATTGCTGACTATAGCTGGCTCTACGTTAGTAAAAGTTTGTGTTTGAACGTTCAATCAATTTTCTAATGGTTAATGGGATCAAATAAACAAATGTTGTAATTAATGAAACTAAGGAGCAGTATGGAAATTTGTTCTAGAACAACTCAAATTCTAATTGTGAATATGATTTTTGTTTGGGAAAAATTGTACATATTGTAATGCGCTTGCTCTATTCACAAATAAAACCCGTTAATTACTTCTGGGATTCCATTCAAGTAGAAAATCTGGCTGAAATTTTAAGGGCCTTCAAATGAAAATAATTGACTCGATGGCAAGATCAAATGCTCTGAGGAATGATTTTTCAGAATTTCTATATGAACATTTCAACAAAACTCTACTGGTGTATGGACAGCTTATGCAGCTCACTACTTTTGATACAATCTGGAGAACCAGAGAATGTCAGCACCATGCCAATAGCTAAGAAACATTTTTACTACTACTCCAAAAATATTTAGAATTTGATGGAGTATTTGCTGTCTATTACTGCCCTGATTTTTTATTTATTTTTTACCGAACTACAGACATATAAAAATGATTTCCTTACATTTCCTATAATTGCTAAAACAGCATTCTTTGCTAGCAAGTATATGAACTATTTTCTCATTATAACGGTTTCCTATTTTGTCTGTAATTTTTGCTGCTATGAACAGAACAATAAAATAAAAAATGATTTTCTTCTCTAGAAACAAACATGTTTTTGTCTAAAAATAAAAAAAAGGTAAACAAATTATTTGCACATATAATGCTTTCTTTTCAAAAGATTTTATGTGCTGCTAGGTGACACCAAGAGATTACACAGACTGATGGGGCCTTGTGCTTTTAGCATTTCCAGTAATCAAAGCAATATAATATGAGAACTTAAATCAGCTATCTGTCAGAAATATGATCTTTGAGGCCAATGCAATGTCAAATGGGCCCTTATACTACCACTTAAACATTGTCATAATTTTTTGTTACAAATAGCTTACATAAAGATTTACCAGCATGCAATATTGTTGGTGGTTTTCTTTTTTGTTAGCTGATCTTAACCGCTTGTGGACCACCTACCTCAGATTTACCTCAGATTTACTGCGGCAGAATGGCCCTGCTGCACTTGATCACATACATGTATGTGATCCAGCACTTCCGAGTAGGGGGCACGCTACAGCACAAGCTGATCAGTGGGTTCCGGACATAAATCATTTAAATCAATGATTTATGGCCGGAACCCACTGATCTGCTGAGCGAATGACGGAAGAG
This sequence comes from Lithobates sylvaticus, assembly GCA_028564925.1. NCBI lineage: Eukaryota > Metazoa > Chordata > Amphibia > Anura > Ranidae > Lithobates > Lithobates sylvaticus. Next base: position 106,374,118 of record CM053027.1, read on the forward strand.
AGCTCAGTGTTGGTAAATAACACAGAGCTCTCTACAGACAGCAGTGATGTGCCAGTTTTAAACATACTAAACATTGTTAGGCACACAGTTAAAGCGTTTGTTACCCAAAAAAAAAAAAAAAAAGGATCCTGTTCCTTTAATGCATGAATAACAGCACAGTGCTGTGTAATTCCCCCCCCCCCCCCCCCCCCCCGTATCACATAAAATACCTGGCTGATCCTGCCTGGCTATGTCCTCCCTCCTGTAAACTGACCTTTGTTTATCATGGCTTCTGAGCCCTGACACGTAGTCAGTTTATGTGCCTACATCATCTGCAGCTCTCCTCTCTGCTCTCCTGTGTTCTCCTGTGTCCTTCTCCCCTCCCTGCCTGTCAGCTCTGTGTGTGAGCCTCCACTCCCCTTCTAGCACTGTTCCGAGCAGTGCAAACATTACTGCTCACATCCACTGCCAGCCCCCCTGGTAGGACATCCTGTAGTATATACTGTATGCCATTTTGTAAAATTCATCTTCTACATACCTTATTCCTTCTCCCCGATCAACGGTCTCGTGACCATATAGCTATGGAAATGATCAGTACCAGCTGAGAAAAAATATAAAATTGAAAGGAGGAAAAATCACAAAAAAAAAAGGGGGGAGAACTGCTGCCCCTACTGATTACTCCCACCTTAATGGGGTAAATGAGTAGAAGAGAATATAGAAGTAGGTGTGGCGCTGTTCATTAAAAAAAAATTATATTACAGGTATATTTAAACTACAAATTCCTCGTTGAAAAATAAGTGCAATATGTCTATAAAGATAAAAAAATGATAGAGTGATACAAATGCTTACAATACAGGATGATATGTGGATATGTGCAATCCGTAAATTGAGTGGAAAAATAAAAAAATAGATAATAAATATATCACAATTTAAATATGCAAATTAGTTGTTCAACATAAGGTGTACCATATTCCATGCAAATATACAAATAAAATCATAAAAAATTCATAGAAATTCCTTAAAAGTGTGGACTGTAATACTGTGCAAAGTTAATGAATTAGTGCAATACTGATGTGCAGAAAAAAATAATATATAAAAATAGGTATTATTGTCCTTTTTAAATAAAAATATATATAAATTTACTACTGTGCAAAAAGAAGCTCAAATGTCCCCGAAGGGCAAAAACATAATTAAACCAAGCAAAAAATTTGCTAATAACGTTCATAGTCCCAATCGAAAAAATAATAATAAAATAATAAAAGATCCCACATTGATCTAGTCCCTCTTGAAAAACCTGATCACAGCATACGTGGCTTATCAGTGCTCCTATTGTGACTGCACTCACCAGAGAAAATTACCCCTCCAGGGGTAGAAGGCATTCACAGTTTTTGCCACTGTGTAGCACTCTGGAGATTTTACCCAATCCTTAGATCTCCTGTTTAGTATTTCCCTTGTAGGTCATACAAAAGAGAGAAGGATCCCAATAGTTTCATATTATATGGAAAAGGTTTTTATTATAAGAATATGTGGAATGTACTCACATTTGCCAATAAGTTTAAAAGCATGTACTGCTGACAGCTGGAAATGACACAGGTACGTCCGTTATCCCAGCTCTACTAGTTTAGTCTGTTGACTTCTTCTGGAGCAGAGGGAGGTCACGTGACTGTCCAGCAAAGGTCAGAGGGAAATCTTGGCCCCTACCTCTGTAGTACATACATTGGAGGAAGGCGGTGACGGTCGGTCACGTGAGCGCTGAAGGTATTTAGAAGATGAATTTTACAAAACGGCATACAGTATATACAGGTTATCCTAGCAGAGGGGCTAGCAGTGATTGTGTGAACTGCCTCAGCAACCCCTTTAACTCCTTGATTACCCCTAAATTTTAACCCCTTCCCAGCCAGTGTCATTAGTACAGTGACAGTGTATATTAGCACTGATCACTATATTAGTGTCACTGGTGATGTCAGTGTCAGTTAATCAGTTCCCCCCTGGCCTCAAACCGCACTATCGCACTTCCACTATAAGTTGCTGATCACCGCCATTACTATTATAGAAAATAAATAAATAAAAATTCAAGTATATATCCGATCATTTGTACAACAAAGAGATAGCCATGCGGGGTCCTCATTAGAATGCGATAGACGTTTAATTCATGAAAACAAATAGTACGCTTACTTGTCAAATTCGTAGCAATCAGCACGAGTAGATAAGAACACCATAGGGCTGTCAGCAGAGTATTAGGCCTGGTAAACTACATTTATATATATATATATATATATATATATATATATATATATATATTATATATACATATACACAAAATATGGCAACAAGTAAACAATTGAAATGAGCCCTGTTCAAAAGTCTGCATACCCTTAGTTCCTAATACTGTGTATTGCCTCCTTTAGCGTCCCATTTGTCATTGGAAAAAGGCCTCCAGGTCTTGCAAAGTCTTTGGTCGTCTTGCATAAACTGCAAGTCTGAGATCTCCCCAGAGTGTTTCAATGGTATTAAGGTCAGGAGACTGTGATGGCCACTACAGAACCTTCACCTTTTTCTGCTGTAACTACTGGAGGATCAACTTGGTCACCACAATGCTTCACAGTGCGGCTGGTGTATTCTTGTCACCATAGGCCTTGTTGACCTATCTCCAAACATAGCGCTTATAATTGTGACCATAAAGCTCTATTTTGGTTTTGTCACTCCAGATTACAGTTTGCCATAAGCTGTGAGGCATGTCAAGGTGCTGTCAGGCATATTATAGCAGGGCTTTTTTGTGGCATTGTCACAGGAAAGGCTTCTTTCCGTCAACTCGACCATGCAGCCAATTTTTGTAAATAAAAATATATTTTTGTTAAAGTATCGTCGTATTTTGAAATTAAATGACTCTACATCTTTTAATTATATGAGTATGAATAAGGCAGTACCTTCAAATAATTAAGAAAAGATAAAAACAAGGATTCCAAAACACATGCGGAACTGGCACCACAAACATGAGCACCAAATTAGCTTCCAAAGATGATGCAGGCATAAACTTCCTAATTTGTCCGCTTCTGCTGCCAAAGTCCAAAAGCAATCCATCTGTAAAAGACAAAGAATCTGTTATTTCATTATACTTTCCTGAAAGAAAGTATGCTTTCATCTAAATTTTAAATTCTAGACACAAAAAAAATAATTGCTTAAGTATTTTTTAAACCAGGTAGAGACTTACAGGACAATTGATTGCGTACACTACACCCTTGTTATTACAATGGGGACAAACAATTACAAAAATTAGCTCTCCAAAGCTCAATGACAATCAAGACAGGAAACAACTTCAATTATGCAATGTTTTTTTTTTTAATAAAGTAATTGTCCAAAACTGTCTCCTGTCATTTTTACATGCATTCACATTGGGGGGGGGGGGATCTGGGGGTCCAGATTCCGATAAGCCCCCCGCCCGCAGACCCCCACAACCACTGAGCAAGGATTGTGGGCATGAAGCCCTTGTGGGGGACCCCAAAGCACCCTCCTCATGTTTAGGGCATGTGGCCTGGTACGGTTCAGGAAGGGGGTGCTCTCTCGTCCCCCCCTCTTTTCCTGTGGCCTGCCAGGTTGCGTGCTTGGATAAGGGTCTGGTATGGATTTTGGGGGGACCCCCATGCCATTTTTTTACATTTTGGCAAGGGGTTCCCTTTTAAAATCCATACCAGACCTGAAGGGCCTGGTATGGATTTTGGGGGGGACCAACACCGCATTTAAAAAAAAAATTGACGTGGGGTTCCCCTTAATATCCATACCAGACCCGAAGGGCCTGGTAATGGACTGGGGGGAACAGACGCTTTTTTTTTTAATGATTTTTTAGGTATATTGCTGGGATCCGGCAATACATTACAGCCGCAAGCAATTTTAAGTGAAATTTTTTCCTTTAGAAATGTAATTTTGCTGCGGGACTGTTATGAACATGGGAAAGATGCGCTACTTCACAGGCAGACTAAGGGGACCCCCCAGGCACGATATTTAAAGGAATATTTCATTTTTATTGTTTCACTTTAAGCATTATTAAAATCACTGCTCCTGAAAAAACAGACATTTACAAAACTTTTTTTTCGCATTGATAAATGTCCCCTGAGGCAGTACCCGGGTCCCCATACACTTTTTATGGCAATAACATGCATATAAGCAGTTAATATGAGCACTTTGGATTTTTCATGGTTGCGTCTCATAGACTTTAACAGTGTTTGCATGTTCGCACAAATTTTAACTGTTCGCATATTCTGCTGCGAACCAAACCGGGGGGTGTTTGGCTCATGCCTAATAGAAAGGCACATAGACATACAACAAGCTGATAACCATAATGTACAGTACAGTATAACAAGGATCTCAAAGAAGTGAATGTTGTGTGCATATTCCATACATGTTAAAATAAGATGCCTAACCCAAAACAAAAAATAAATAAATAAAGAAGCTGGTGACATTAGTACATAAAGGATATTTACCATAAAGAGGAATAATCCATAAGGGGGCAGAAAGCACAGACATGTATCTCACAAAGTGCAAAAGATCCAATTACGGAGTCACATTTTTAAGAGATGACATAGAATTCCTTCATATAAGGATAGGGTAACATACATTTATTCCTCTATACTGCCAGAAACTGACCAACCAACCAACCTGACCAACGTTATTCACATTTCTTTTGACAGCCTCTAGAGGAGTATGTAATTTTATATGTAGGTAGTGCATTTTTTATAAGGTTTATCCAGGGTAGGAGGATCTAATTATACTTAAGAGAGCTTTTTTCCAATAAAAGAAGAGAAATTGAAGCAATGCTTTTTGCAAGCCATGCAGACCCTCCTCAGCAATGTCTCCCAACAGACAATAGTTGGGGGTACAAATATTTGAAAAAGCCAACTTCTCCACCATACATTTAGTAATATTCGACAAAAAACATCTTACCCTCAAACATGTCCACGTCAAATAAAAAAAATTGTCAGAACTATTATGACATTGTTGAAATTCCGCAGAGATTAAGTCTCCTCATTTTATGCAGTCTACTGGGCATGTAATAGATTATATGCAGATATTTAAGCTGAATCAATTTGCCTCCAGGTGAAATGACCATTGGAAGTTGCGTCTCAACAATTTCTTCCCAAGCCTCATCATTCAGTGATGGAATATCAGTTTGTCTTTGTATCTTTATTTTCTCGAGGAGGAGGAGGAGTACAATAGCAGCAAGTAGTATCAAGAGATCAATTTAGAATGGTCATCCTCAAGTAAAATACTTTCAAGCTTAGAGGGCTGCAAGGAAACATCCTTCAGTCCAAACAGTGTAGCAACCGCATGATGCAGCTGCATATCAAGAAACAGATAGACATTTGAGACTCCTAACTCCACCTGGAGGGTCGAGAAGGTTTTGAAGGTATTATTAGCAAATAGATAGTGGGCATACTTAAGGCCATGCCTCCTCACACAGCAATTCTCTTCAGAAAGTTGATATAATGCCCCTAAATTCCGGTTATACCACAATAGAGCATTCAGAGACCTAGTAAGAGATGTACCTTTCACCCTCTGGTTACAAATATGAAAAATCCTATGGGATAATTTCAGTATATCTGCACCTGCAATAGGATACAGACTGTTTCTATAGGTGAAATGTATCAATGCCTTAAAGAAGTGCATAAGGGCATCCTGCGTGGTCACAGAAGCATTGTTCAGATTTGGAAAGAACCACCAATGGATATGCATCACCGGAGCCGCTAGATATTAGCACTGAAGATTGGGAATCGCCAGCCCCCCTTCCTGTATTGATAATTGCAGAGTTTCCAGAAATATTCTGGGAGGACTGTGACGCCAGAGGAAGGGGGTAGCCAGTTTTTTAAACTGCATGGCACTGGGTGAAACCTGGCACAGTGGGCTTATATTTACAAGAATTTGACCTTCATTAAAACTAAAATGCAGATTCTTTTTTATGATATAGGTAAAGTGGAATTTTGTGGTTTATTTGTAACCACAAATTTATTGGGATTCAGCTATTATCATGTCTTTACTGTACCATTTTAAATTATTGAATAACAAAGGTTTTTGATAGAAAGAGTAACCAAAGCAAAACCATGATAAATACTTATTTTTATACACTTTCAATATTACCTCCACATATTCAAACAAGCCACTGCATTCTTCAGGATGTTTTTTGACCCATAACACTGGTGTAAATGCAGAATGTTTTCAACCAGTTTTTAAATGAATGAGGAAAATTTCTGCACTTATCTTTATCACCTTTAACAAAATCTTTCTTGTCAAATCTATTATCACTGGGGAAGATAATAAGAAAAAGGATGTCAATGTACTCACCTTGGCATCTTTTTTTATGTTAGTACTTAAAGTGTTACCAAACCCACATCATAAAAACTACCAATAAATGCTGTATTCCATACTCACTATGAGATTTGTTTTCTGTATTCTGCAAAAAACCTGGTTGATCTTGCTGATCTCTATCTCCACCTTCTGTTAACCGCTTCCGATCGGCGCACGACGATATACGTCGACAGAATGGCACGGACAGGCATAAGGGCGTATATATATGTCCCCTTTAAGATGCCGCCGTGCCATCGGGCTCGTGCCGGTCGGGACCCCCGTGAGGCCGGTCGCGGGTCCCGCGGACTCGATCGCTGCGGGGACACCCGCGATCGTCTCACGGGAAGGCTGAACGAGGAGATGCGGAAATAAACAGCATCTCCCCGTTCTGCTTGTGATTGGAGCAGAGATCAGCATTCACTAGCTGACAGCCACGCCCCCCCACAGTAAGAAACACACCTCTAGGCATACTTAACCCCTACACTGCCACCTAGTGGTTAACCCCTTCACTGCCAGTGTCATTTATACAGGAATCAATGCATTTAAATAGCATTGATTGCTGTATAAATGACAATGCTCCCAAAAATGTGTCAAAAATGTCCGATGTGTCCTCCATAATGACGCAGTCACAAAAAAAATTGCTGATCGCCGCCATTACTAATAAAAAAAATTATTAATAAAAATGGTATAAAACTATCCCCTATCTTGTAAACGCTATAACTTCTGCGCAAACCAATCAATAATTGCTTATTGCGATTTTTTTTTACCAAAAATATCTAGAAGAATACGTATCGGCCTAAACTGAGGAAAATATTTTTTTTTATATATTTTTGGGGGATATTTATTATAGCAAAAAATAAAAAAGAATGCTTTTTTTTCAAAATTGACGCTCTTTTTGGTTTATAGCGCAAAAAATAAAAACCCCCGGGACCCCCGTGAGGCCGGTCGAGGGTCCCGCGGGCTCGATCGCCGCGGGGACACCCGTGATCGTCTCACGGGAAGGCTGAACGGGGAGATGCGGAAATAAACAGCATCTCCCCGTTCTGCCTAGCAACTAGTGACGCCGATCTCTGCTCCATGTGATTGGAGCAGAGATCAGCATTCACTAGCTGACAGCCACGCCCCCCCACAGTAAGAAACACACCTCTAGGCATACTTAACCCCTACACTGCCACCTAGTGGTTAACCCCTTCACTGCCAGTGTCATTTATACAGGAATCAATGCATTTAAATAGCATTGATTGCTGTATAAATGACAATGCTCCCAAAAATGTGTCAAAAATGTCCGATGTGTCCGCCATAATGTCGCAGTCACAATAAAAATCGCTGATCGCCGGCATTACTAATAAAAAAAAATTATTAATAAAAATGCTATAAAACTATCACCTATCTTGTAAACGCTATAACTTCTGAGCAAAGCAATCAATAATCGCTTATTGCAAAAATATGTAGAAGAATACGTATCGGCCTAAACTGAGGAAAAAACATGTTTTTTTATATATTTTTGGGGGATATTTATTATATATATATTTATTATAGCAAAAAAGAATGCGTTTTTTTTTTTTAAATTGTTGCTCTTTTTGGTTTATAGCGCAAAAAATAAAAAACGCAGGGGCGATCAAATACCACCAAAAGAAAGCTCTATTTGTGGAAAAAAAAGGACGCCAATTTTGTTTGGGAGCCACGTCGCACGACCGCGCAATTGTCAGTTAAAGCGATGCAGTGCCGAATCGCAAAAAGGGGCCTGGTCCTTTGGCTGTAAATTGGTCCGGTCTGAAAGTGGTTAATGTCCCCAATTCAGCTAGGGATTTTGCAGCTGTGGTGGCAGCTCTGCAGATGCTAATTTTTCAGTGAGTTTCTATGCTAAGCCTATCCCTATCACATCTGAGCAGCCCATGTGACTATAGAGTCACACATGTGGGCATGTACACAGTCGTAAATGACAGCCCACTCCCTCCCTCCTCCTCCATGTCCACTAACCATCTAAACACAGTAGGGGCGGGATATTACATCTTGATTCATCTTCCTCTTATACTAAGACACAAAAGTGCGTATTTTAATCAGCGCAACCTCTAATTGCCAAATACAGTGAACAAATAAATTAATCAAATATTGGTTGTATGAAAAAAATTATATAAGGTGATACAAATTTAGGAATCTTCAATGAATTGCTGCCAGCACCAAAAAAGTGTTTTCACCTCACTTTTAACAATCATAAACCCATATAATAGTGCAGCGCAAAACCTAAAGTAAAAGTGCTTTATTATCTAATATTAATTGTTATAACTCTCACTGTATATAATAATTTAATCAATCAAAAAACTGTCTATAAGTTCAGAGAAAAACTATAAACATGGAACAAGTGAAAAAAAAATTCACACAAAAGACTTGATCATGAAATAATCCAAAAAACATTCATATTAATATCATCTTCCACCTCTGTGAATTACCAGGATGTGATGCAAAAAGACAGTACATCAAGTGCCCGTGCAATCCTCCACCTGTGCTCACTGGTGGTTCACTTCACGTTATGAGTGACTCCTGTTTTACCAGCGAGTCATAATAAGCTGTTCCCCTTAGGGGTATACTCAAATTGTTGTGGCAAGTAAACTATTCGTTCCCTCTAACCGACGCTTTCCTTCGTGGGTATATTCGTGGGATATCGTTCATATGCAATAGAAGATACAGAATCTAGTACTCTGTTTAACAGCAATTTATTCCTACTAAAATGTGTAAAATTACGCTCACATAAAAGGCACTTAAGCCGTGCCAGCTGATGTCCGCTCAAACACGTACACCAGCTTGCCGCCGTGTAGCTAGGAATGGCCGCAGTATGACGGCAGATGTATTGCTCCTATCTCCAGGAGTTTTCATGATGAGTATTCAGTTTCAGCTCTTTCAGACAGGTATTGAATTCTAAAGCAGCCTTAAAGTGTATTAACGCACCTATAGCGTTAATAAGCATTTTGAATGTGTTGTACAGGCATTCATGTTGTGTCACTGCAACGCGAGGCAACGCTAACACTGCAGTGTGGACACCTCCATTCTCTCCCTGTGTAAAAGAGCCCTATGGGTGAGCAGGAGATGCTTTAGTATCTGATGAATTTGTGGTACTGACTAGTGGTGCATCTCTCTTTTCATTTATATGTATCGTTCACCCCCAAAGGGGCCGCTGAGAATGACCCAGGTTTCCCTTACCCATTCAGAGCCTGCCAGGCCTAGACACTAGTTCTAAGAACACCAACAAACACAAGCTCAGTCTAGGGGATGTCTTTTTGTAGATTTATTGCAGTGTTTTAAACAGGATGGTGGAAGGTGGTAGGCCAGAGTGCTGAGAGTGCAGAGCACCCCTAAAGGTGATACAGAAGATGCAGTGCCCAGAGAAACACGGGTTGCCAGCTGTGGTAGCCAGAAAAGGTGAGGAACTGACCACTGGATAATGGCAGGACCTAGCAGAATACTTCAGTGCAAATGTAAATCTTCAAATTTGTGAAACAATCAGCGCCACCCTAAATGAATCAAGTGCAAAGTTGCAGCCGCTATACACTTTAAGTGAAATACACTTTAAAAAAAAAAAAAAAAAATATATATATATATATATATATATATATATATATATATATACATACATATATATGTAGCACTAACCCCCGAAGGAGCTGCTGGTTTGATTTGGGCTTACCTTTACCTCACCTGCTTGTAGCTTCGTCTTGGGGATCCCGTGGAAAGTGGCCCAAATAATGTTGAAACTGACACTGAATCCACTTTTGGGTTATTTATTTAGAACAAAGACAAAGTCTCTCAATAAGGGGTAGAGGGGTAGGAGTGATTTCAGGCACTTGGTACTGCAGGTTCAAGTTCTCTTTTAAGATCAAGAACACAATAGTCCCTCTCGCTAGATCCAGCCACCACTGGATAAGTCCCTCTCACTGGACCTAGCAGCCGGTGGGGTATTTAACACAGTCTCTGCCACAGACGTGAATTTAAACTTTAGCGTCACTGAGAGATTGAAGAATAATTCCATACAATACCAGTCTCTTTCAGCCGAACCGGCGGTACTGTAGGTAATGTGATCCGGGTTGCGTCCTTCAACTAAGTCTCCAGGCTCCTCCAGAGAAACCAGCCTTGCGCATGGTCTTCTCCTGAAAGAATTCTCCCCTGGATCCTCCAGTTGCTGGGCCTATTCCTTCAGATGAGACGGCACCTTCCCTGGATCAATAGGCTCCAAGATCCGCTTGGGCCTATCTTCTCAGTTGCGTTGCCTCGGGCCAGCCAGCCCCGAGACACAGGATGCATAGTCCCGCACCCCAGGCCAGGAGGGCCATGGGACTGGGTCAGGAGGACCACCAGAACCAAAAAGACAGAGAAATAACTCCCCGCCAACATGGCGTCGGTACCTTAAATACCACCCCCCAGAATTCACAGCAGGAAAACACTCCCACTGGGCTGGTTCCGAGAGATAAATTGCACCTACGGTCAAGGAGAACCCAGTGCAACCCAGCTGGACTGGTACAGAAACCAGTAATTTAGAGAAATTAGCCTGAAGCCCAACTGTGGCTTCTGGGAACTTAATTCTTGAAAAATAATAGCGTCTGCTCATCAGGAGCCAGCGATACATTATATATATATATATATATATATATATGTGTGTGTGCGTGTGTAACAAAAGTCACACACATACACACAGTACAGCCCTACTACAGTGATAATTCAATGCTATACTTAGTGCTATGTATACATGCAATAAAATTCTAATTCATAAAAAAAATCCTAATAAATGTCCCAATATAAATCTTGGTTGCTATTTCTTCCAACACACAAAAAAATAAAAAAAGTTACATCCTTTTTAAAAGGTTACAGAAACTTGATGCTGTCACAAAATCCCCTAGTATGTGCAGAAGTTTAGGTCTTTACATCACTAAACTAGCTAGATCATTGATGTTATAAATGTCGCAGAAATTAGAAAAAAAACAGTAGAGCCAATTAAAAATGAGTGATCATTACAGCTGTCTGACTATACCAGGGACATAAGTAGGTTATAACACATTGGGCTGAAGTGTCATGGAAAGCCAGAAGTGATCAACCACCACTGCGAGGGAGACACGTATCACAAACTACAGCTAATTAATCACAGAAATATGACAAATGCTCAGACTGATTGCAAGAACCTTTTCTGTACACACATCAATCTAGTGCAGAGGAAATTGTATTTACAACAGCTTTTGGAGGATGATACATGAATCAATATCTACTGTATGTCTCATCATTTCCCATCTACTACAAAAAACACTGCTATAAGGAAATAAAATAAAAAATGCTGAAGAATGACAGAAACTTAAAGTGCAACTCCAGTCAAAACATTTCTTAGTTTTTGGGTAGTCTTATGCCCCGTACACACGGTCGGAAATTCCGACCACAAAAATCCGTCTGATTTTTTCCGACGGATTTTGTCCAACACTGGCGTTGCATACACGCGGTCGGACAAAGTTGTCGGAAAATCCGATCATCCTGAACGTGGTGACGTTCGTTGCATACGACGGGACTACGTAGAGGCTAGTAGCCAATAGCTTTGGTCTTGTAATGTGATCTGAGCATGCGTGGCACTTTGTCCGTCAGAAATTCGCTACACACGATCGGAAAAAGTCCGATAGGACTTTGTTGTTGGAAAATTTGAGAGCAGGAGATAAAACTTTGTCCGTCGGAAAATCCGACGGAAAAAGTCCGATGGATCCTACACACGGTCGGAATTTCCGACAACGTTGTCTAATAGGACATTTTCCGTCGGAAAATCCGACCGTGTGTATGGGGCATTAGAGACAATCGGAAATTCGGCCAGCAAAAGTCTGATGAAAGCTTTGACCTGGACTGACACCCGTCTCAGCCTCTCAGCAAACCTCTGAGAGGCTGAGATGGCCGTTCCCTGCCCCTCCACAGCTCAGCGCTCCAGTGAGCTTGGAGGAGCGGAGCGGAGAGATACTGATTGGCAGTCAGCAGCTCTCTGCTCAGGGGCGCTGTACGAACCAAGCCATCAGTGGTGTTCGATCGCTCAGTTCTCAGTGTAGAGGCGCTGGGGGACAGATGCAGCATCAGACTGATGCTGCATCCCACCTAGGTAAGTATGATGGGGGAAAATCCCCCAAACCCATACTTCTCTTTTAACGAAGGACACCACCTGGTTGGAGAACCCAAGTTAATGGGAGTTATTCTACCTGCAAACATTTTGTATGTCTGTCCATGCAGTCCTGGCATTTAAACAATCCTGCCACACAGCACAGCCAACCTGGTGACTTGATATTTGTTTGTTGCAGTTTAGAAATTCAGCAAGAGCACCTTCTCACCCCTAGCCTGTGACTAGACAGTGAAGGAGCAGCAATAGACTGAAGACGTCATCATTCTGTTCTCTCTTGCTGTTAGCATGTTCTTTGTCAGAACATAAGAATGCAGGATACCTGATTGGCCCAAGTACTCCGCCAACCTCTTTATGGCTGCTGTACAGGGGATTACAATGGTTGAAACATGCTACATTTAGGCATTTATACTAGTTGCATATAAAATATACTACATTATTTTTTTTTTAATAACTACATTCGTTGATGGATTACATTTCTGGGGTTCTGCTTTAAAAGGGTCTTTAATTTAAAAAAAGTGTGTTTGGAAGGCTTCCTCAGACATGGTCGCATTGTTTGCCTTGTCATACATAGATACAAATGTGGTAACTTTACATGAGTAAAAGTTCTAACAATATTGCAAAGCTTGATTACATCTGGCTTCCATATCCTTTAAATATTCATAGATCAACAATTCTCTTACCAAAATCATGCTTGTCAATAAGGGATGGGTAAATGCCCATTTATCTTTTGTTTATGGCAGGGGTCTTCAAACTTTCTAAACAAAGGGCAAGTTTACTGTGCTTCAGAAGTACAAAATATCCCAGCATCAGTGGGAGTAAACAATTCCCCATCATTGGTCTCAGTGGGAGGAATTTTGCCCCATTAATGGCGCTATTGGGAGGAATTCTGACCCATCATTGGTGTCAATGGGACCTATTGCTGGTGTCATTGGGAGGAACTGTGCCCCATTGTTGATGTGATTGGTAGGAATTGTGCCCTTCATTGGTGTCAGTGAATAAAATAGTGGATAAAAGCAAGCAACGGGCCACATCTGGCCCCAGGGCCATAGTTTGGAGACCACTGGTTTATTGAATACCCAAAGAAAACCAATGGTCACAGCATACCTTTTCATTTTATAACATCAGCATTGGAATAATAATACAAACAACAGTTTTTTTGGAAATCCAATATAAGCTTACTTGAAAAATGTCCTTCCATGTTGTGCATGCTGCCCACCTGGTGGCCATGTCTTTCAACAACTTCCTAGATTCCCTGAATGCTTTGCAGCTTCTCCTCTGCTGTTTACTTTAAATTTCTACATATCCCATGGTACCTTGCTGCCTTCAAGCAGGGATTCCTGTACTGACTCCGCCTCCTGAAACTCCTCTTCTCTGTCATTCAGAAGGCAGGCTCTGTGAAATGCGTGACACAGCAGCGCCTACTAATAGGGCAAAGGGAATATGTGTCACAGAATTCAAAGTAGTAAATGTGTGGGGATCTTCACAAGGTGACTATACAGTCTTCAAGATTGTTCAGATGTAGGAGTAGGCTTAAAATCCTTGAAATACAATGTATTGAAATACAATTGTTTTTACATTTTGACCATAGATACACTTTAACCACTTGCTGACCACCTAATGTACATGTATTGCGGCAAGTCGGCTCTCCTGCGCAAAATCACGTAACTGTTCGTCATTTCGTGCAGGAGCTCTAGGGGGTGCACGTGCGCCGCTGGAGGCGTGATCGCGCACTGATTGGCAATAGGGGAGCCAATTAGTGGGGTCCAGTGGACCCAATGTCCTCCGGCCAACCGCAATCATTTCGGAGAGACACAGAGCAGCAGTCTGCCTATGTAAACAAGGCAGATCGCTGTTCTGTCAGGGGCTAATACAGAGCTAATACAGGGCTAATACAGAGATCTTGTGTTTCTGCTAAGCAGGAACAGGGATCTCTGTTTTTCCCCAGTCAGACCATCCTCCACACAGTTAACAAGCACTCCCAGGGAACACATTTAACCCTTTGATCGCCCCTAATGTTAACCCCCTGCCAGTGTCATTAGTACAGTAACAGTGCATATTTGTAGCACTGATCAATGTAATAATGTCACTGGTCCCCACAAAAGTGTCAGTTAGGTGTCCGATTTGTCTGCCACAATGTCACAGTCCCACTATAAGTTGCTGATCGCCGCCATAACTAGTAAAAAAATAAATAAATAAAAATTCCATAAAAATATCTCATTGTTTGTAGACACTATGACTTTTGTGCAAACCAATCAATATACGCGGATTGGGATTTTTTTTTTTTACTAAAAATATGTAGCAGAATACATATTGGCCTAAATTGATGAAGAAATTACATTTTTTACATTCTTTTATTGGATGTATGTTATAGCAGAAAGTATAAAATATTGTGTTTTTTTCAAAATTGACGCTTTTTTTGTTTATAGCGCAAAAAATAAAAACCGCAGAGGTGATCAAATACCACCAAAAGAAAGCTCTATTTGTGAGAAAAAAAGGACATCATTTTTATTTGGGTACAGCAGCGCATGACCGCGCGATTGTCAGTTAAAGTAACGCAGTGCCCTATCGCAAAAGATAGCCTGGTCATAAAGGGGGTAAGACCTTCCGGGGCTGAAGTGGGGTAGTGACATTTGCCAAACATTGACTGCAGGCAAATCTGCTAAATGTATGTTTTACAATACAGTGATTCTTCACCTAAAGTGAATGTTCAGTAAATGTCATATTTATGCTTTATAACTAATTAACTCTACCCTGAGAAGGGATAGGATAATGCCCTTGTTAAGTTATTATTTCTCTCACTCTCTCTCTTTCCCACTGGAAAGAATTCTCCTCAATTCCTGTCCTCAAGACACAACAGGAAATAAGTAGATATCTCCCCAAAATGAAGGAAATCCTATCCTTGTCCAAAGTTTTTTCCATTGGAAGATTTCTTTATTATTTATCTTCTGGTAACAGCTCTAAATTTTGGGATTTTCCATCACTTATGTCCTGACAATGGTCACCAGGACAAATACGGCAGTGAATCTGTGGAGCAGAGACACAGACAGCAAAAACATATACAGTGTCTAATCCCTACCCACGCTATCTTAAACTTGCCTTTAAATACACTTTAATCTGCACCATCCTTCCAAATCCACTTAGCTGTTTCATCAACAACTTGTAACATCTTGCAATAATCCATGCTAGGAAGAAAGCCTGAACCTCTACTGGGGGGGCATCAGACCTACCAAGTGAAGTGGAAGAATTGGCCTTCATTATCACTTGATCAATCCCAGCGTTATCATTAGAAATCATGCAGGCTCTGTATCCATTTAATCATTACTTAGAACTGAAAGTATCTCTCCAAGCATGAAACATACTGTATATTGCAGGGGTGCTACTAATTAGATTACCAACTTTGTGTAGGGCTTTGGGATAGAAAAAGAATTCTGGAGACTAGGATGTATACAGAATGCCCCCAATCTTTCCATGGTTTTAAGAAATGGAAATAAAAAAATTGTGTTAATTTTAGAAAAAAAATGGAAAAATCATTTTATTGAATATTAACCACTTGCCTACAGCCTACAGGGCACTTACACCCCCTTCCTGCCCAGGCCATTTTTCAGCTTTCAGTGCTGTCGCACTTTGAATGACAATTGCGCGGTCATGCTACACTGTACCCAAATGACATTTTTATCATTTTCTTCACACACATAGAGCTTTATTTTGGTGGTACTTAATCACTGCTGGTTTTTTTTTTTCTACTAAAAAAAAAAAATGTAATTTATTTTTTTTTTTTTATACTTAGTTTCTGTCAGTAAATTTTGTAATTAAGTAATTTTTCTCCTTCACTGATGTGCGCTGATGAGGCGGCACTGATGGGCACTGATAGGCTGAATTGGTGGGCATTCATGAGGTGGCACTTATGGGCACTGATGAGGTGGCACTTATGGGCACTGATGAGGAGGCACTAATATGCCACACTTATGGGCACTGATAGGTGGCACTGATGAGCACTGATAGGCAGCACTGATGGGCACTGTTAGGTGGCACTGATGGGCACTAATAGGCGGCATTGATAAGCAGTACTGATGGGCATTGATGGACATTGATGGGTGGCACTGATGGGCATTGATGGACAGCAGTGATGGGCATTGATGGACAGCACTGATAGGTGGGACTGATAGCCAGCACTGACTGGCATCACTAATGGACACTGATTGGTGGCACTTGTGGGCAGTGGTGGGCAATAATTGCTAGCACTGGTGGGCACTGATTGCTGGCACTGGTGGGCAATCGTGGACACTGATTGGTGACACTGTTGGCACTATAATGTAATTA
This sequence comes from Lithobates sylvaticus, assembly GCA_028564925.1. Classification (NCBI taxonomy): domain Eukaryota; kingdom Metazoa; phylum Chordata; class Amphibia; order Anura; family Ranidae; genus Lithobates; species Lithobates sylvaticus. The sequence goes on from CM053027.1 coordinate 106,390,883, forward strand.
GGGTACTGATGATCAGTGCCCTGATTACATGTTTTGTTACCTTCTGGGAGGAGATGCCGCTGATCAGCTCTCCTCGCCACACACTCTGTCAGTGTGAGGCGAGGAGCGCCGCTTACCGGCATCTCAGTGTTTACATGTGACTGACTGTGATTGGACACAGCCGATCACATGGTTAAAGAGCCGTGGACGCGGCTCTTTACAGAGAGCGGGGATCGCGGCCAAGCTGTGTGCTAGGCTGCTGCAATCGCTGCGCACTCCCGCGGGCGCACAAGAGCAGCCGTTCTGGGACGCCTTCATATGGCATCATTCCAGAACGAGAGCCGCACCTCCGTCATTTAAAAGTGGGCAGGCGGCAACTGGTTAAATAACAAATTGGCTTTTTGTAGCAATTACAGTTTTGCTCAAAAGTTTGCATACCCTGGCAGAAATTTTGACATTTTGGTATTTATATTAAAAATATGACTAATAATGCCAAAAAACTGTCTTTTATTCAAGGATAGTGATCACATGGAGCCATTTATTATCACATAGTTTTTTGTCTCCTTTTAAAATCATAATGATAACAGAAATCACCCAAATGGCCCTGATCAAAAGTTTACATACCCTGGAATGTTTGGCCTTGGTACAGACACAGAAGGTGGCACACACAGGTTAAAATAGCAATTAAAGGTTAATTTCTCATGTTTGTGGCTTTTTAAATCACAATTAATGTCGGTGTATAAATAGTACAATAGTAATTGCCGGGACCCAACATTACATTACAGCCGCAAGCAGTTTTAAATGACTTTTTATTCCTTTAGAAATGTCATTTTGTGCAGGGACTGTTCTAAACATGGGAAACACACGCCACTTTACAGACATACTATAGACACCCCCCAGGTACGATATTTAAAGGAATATTTCACTTTTACTCTTTCACTTTAAGCATCATTAAAATCACTGCTCCCGAAAAAACGTCAGTTTTTAAAACTTTCTTTTGCATTGATACATGTACCCTGGGGCAGGACCCAGGTCCCCAAACCCTTTTTAGGACAATAACTTGCATATAAGCATTTCAAATTCGTACTTTTGATTTCTCACGTTCGAGTCCCATAGACTTTAACAGTGTTCTAATGTTCGCGCAAACTTTCGGTCCGTTCGTATGTTCTGGATGCAAACCGAACCGGGGGGTGTTTGGCTCATCCCTAATGAGGACCTCAATTGCCCTGTGGGGGGAGGAAAGCATCATAAAAGATGGAAGCACCCCCAATGCTACAACCTCTTAAAGTGTTAATAAACCCATAACAGTAAAATCAGTCTATATATGCAGTAAAGCAGGCTTGTTATACTCACTGTGGAACCTAATGGGATAATAATCTGCATTGTGTAAAGCCCCATACACACGGTCGGACAATCCGCGGACCAGGTCGGTCGGATCCTGTCCGTCGTACTTTGTCCGATGTTGGTGTTGCGTACACACGGTCGGACTACGTTGTCGGAATATCCGGTCTGCAAGAACGTCGTGACGTAAGTCGTCGTCCACGAGATTAGAAAAGGGAAGTTCAGCACCACGTCAGGCACCCGTTGGGCTCCTTCTGCTGATCCCGTGTTTATCGAGATTTAGTCGAAGTTTGGTGACTTAAGATTCGCGCTTCTCAGTTTTCTGACTCAGATCGTTACTGCTCTTCAGTTTGTGCTTGTCGTGCGTATCTGTTTATTAGTGCGTGTAGTCAGTTCGCATTTGTTGGTTATTGCGGCCTATATCTTGATATAGGACGCTTTGATTTGCACTGCTTATTGTCTGCTCGTTTCTGGTATTCATTTCGTTCTTTCAGGCCTTGCTGTTTATCGGTGCTTTCTGTTTGTCCGTTCTGACCAGCCGACCTTTTGTGACCTTGTGAGCGATGTTTCCCGTGCGTACTCGTCGCCGAGTTCGTGCTGTACGCGGAATTGGTGTCGGGCTTCTAGCTTTGAGCCAAGACCCGTCCATGAACAGAGTGACGAGGAGTATGTGGACCAAGAATTGGTTGCTTCAGCGTGACCAATTCTCGCACATGCCTTTGCTTCGTGAGATCCAGGAGAATAATCCTGATGATTTCAGGAACTTTCTCAGGATGACGGACCCCGATTTTCACCGTCTTTTGGCTTTGCTGACCCCCTTTATCAGCCGGCAGGATACCTGCATGAGACAAGCCATTACTCCGGAGCAGAGGCTTGTTGCCACGTTGAGGTACTTGGCGACAGGGAGAAGTCTTCAGGATTTGAAGTTCTCTTCAGGTATCTCTCCCCAGGCCCTGGGACTCATTATTCCAGAGACCTGTTCTGCCATCATCGAGGTCCTGCAGGAGGACTATATTAAGGTAACATTTCTCCTTTACTATTCCCTTCTATGTATGTTCTTTTTGCTAATGTCTTCTATTTTTGACCTCCTTCCCTAATTACCATGATTGCAATATGCTCTAAGGCCCCTTTCACACTGGGGCGGTTTTCAGGTGGTACAGCGCTAAAAATAGCGCCTGTACACTGCCTGAAAAAACCGGCCCCATTCACTCCAGTGTGAAAGCCGGCGGGCTTTCACACTGGAGCGGTGCGCTAGCAGGACGGTAAAAAAAGTCCTGCTAGCTGCATCTTTGGAGCGGTATAGGAGCGGTGTATTTACCGCTCCTATACCGCTCGTTCCCATTGAAATCAATGGGAAACCGCGGGGATACCGCCCGCAAACCGCCGCTGCAGCGGCGCTTTGCGGAGGTTTTTAACCCTTTTGCGGCCGCTAGCGGGGGTTAAAACCACCCCGCTAGCGGCCGCATACCGCGGGAAAAACGATGGTAAAGCAGCGCTAAATATAGCGCTGCTTTACCGTCGCCGCCCCGCACCGCCCCAGTGTGAAAGGGGCCTAATATGCTGTGCCCCTTTTCTCCTTCATGCATTTTTCCCTTCACTTACCTCACCAGCATGCTCTTCTGCCCCAATAGACACCTATGGCCTAGTCACCTAAGCAATGTATTTTGTCTGCTGCATAGAATTTTTTGCCCCCAAACACCCCCTAAAATATGCACAAATGTTTGCTGTGTGGTTTACTTCATGTAGAGCCCCTTTTTTTATTGTTTTTGGTGGGGGGGGGGGGGCAAACTCATTAGGAACCCCCTCCCCCAACTGCTCTGTCAGATGGTACCAATCCTCTATCTGCTGGCTTTCCCAAGGTCAATACACACTATATACCTACCTCTTTTTAGTGGGCATCTTTAGGGATGAATTCTGCAAAGCATGTAGTGCAAGGGGCTGCCTCCATACTTTCCATTTCCTATTTTTTTGTGTTCTTTCCCTCCTATTAGCTTGCTTGGTAATTTCAGAATGTCACAATGTGCTTTCCTTTTTTTTGGGGGGGGGGGGGCCAGGGGGGGGGGGGGGGGGGGGGGTTGAAATGTTAGTTTAGCTTTCCTGGGGGCTGCCAATAGTGTTAAGTACAGAGGGTCTGGCCAAACTAGCACACATTATTGAGCCATTTGCCAATCAATGAAGTGCAGAGGGTTACCTGTCCACCACCCCCCCCCCAAAAACCCTAGTTATTGTCAAAGGCCCATCAGAAGTGGGGGGGGGATTGATGGGGGGTGAGTAATCTGTGAAGGGGAGCCTCTACTTTTCTGTGCAAATACTTTCCAGCCTCCAATTTTATACAATGCTCTTGTTCCAAGATGTTGATTGTCTAATCTGCTTGCAATGTTTATGTGCAAAGTGACTCATTTTTTTTTCTTGTTTCACTCCACAGTTCCCTTCAACGCCACAGGAATGGCAGACTGTGGCCTCCCACTTTGCCAGCCGTTGGGACTTTCCTAACTGCGGAGGGGCAATTGATGGGAAACACGTCCGCATCGTCCCACCGCCCAACTCGGGGTCCCACTATTATAATTATAAAGGGTTTAATAGTGTAGTGATGTTGGCGGTGGTGTCGGCAACATATGAATTTATGTATGTGGACGTGGGGATGAACGGCCGGATCTCGGATGGTGGTGCCATTACGCACACGGAGTTCTACTGGCGTCTCCAAAGTGGCAGTCTGTGCTTGCCACCTCCAGAGGAGAATGCTGAAGGACTCCCCTTCGTCTTTGTCGCAGATGAAGCGTTTGCGTTGACTCCCCATGTGATGAGGCCGTTCCGGATGAGGACCCTCACCCCAGAACAGAGGGTCTTCAACTACAGGCTGTCCAGAGCCAGAAGAGTGGTGGAGAACACTTTTGGCATCCTGGCCAGCCGCTTCCGCCTGTTCTTGACGGCAATTAACTTGCCGGAATACAAACTGAACCACATAGTTCTTGCCTGTTGCATATTGCACAACTTCCTCAAAAGACATAACAGGAACTATGTGGTGCCCGTTGGCCCAGATGTGGAGGGCCCTCCAAATGCGGACCTCACAGCCCTTCAAGTGGCACGTCCAGGCTTGCCCCCTCTAAATGCCCGCGCGGTCCGCGAGCAATATATGGAGTACTTTGTGGGTAGGGGGGCCATTGCTCTGCCTGACGATGTGTGAGAGGCATTTTTTAATAAATCTGATATTTCAACCAACCTATGATTTCTTGTCATTTCATTATTCTTTTTTGCTTATTTTACCTTGAAATTTTTTCCCTTTGCCTTCGACAGTGGGAATGCACTTTCTGGGCAAAAGGAGGTAACAGTCTCTTCTTCCCAAAAAGATTAGTCTCATGTTGTGTGTTTGATACCTAATCTTTGGTCTAGATAAGGTTTGTACTGCCTAACTGACACCCAAAATACTCCTTTTCATCACCAGGTCAGACATGTGTGTATTCTCAAAAATGCTGTGCTCCGTGTTTTCATACAAAGCACTGTGGGTGTCATTTACATAAGTCAAATCCACTATGCTCTACAAGTGCAGTGAAAAAGTGCCCTGGAAAAGAAACTTGCAGTGCAAAGTGGACTTGCTTTTAGTAAATAACACCAATTGGCCACCATATCCTTTCCATTTGACATACATAATGCATTGTGTTTCTGAAATAAGGAAGCCACACATTTAGAAAAATAAAAAAGTTTACTTTGAAAACATTCACAAGTGCGTTTACAATCTTCACACCCAAACTGACAACATCTTGGTTATTTACAGCATTGTTTAGAAACATTCCGCAATTGGTAAAACCAGGCATGGAGCAAAACAGAACCTATGAACTTGGAAAGTTCAACTTTGTAAAGTGAAGACAAGATCAGACATGACTATATGTTCAAAGTGTGTTTGATCTTGCCTTCATCACATGGGGGGGTCACCCCTGGAAAGTGGAAATTTAGAACATGCACACAATTTGGGTCTGAAAATGGTCATTAGATGGTAAAACACATGCCTAGAAGCTTCAAAAGTGCAATTTTCCATCATGGGGATGAATGGACGTTTTTTGGGGGTGCAACCCCTTCACCACAACCACTTTCGTAGTTCGTAAAGTGGTTGCACCCCCAAATAAACGAGGGCATTCATCCACCATGATGGGAGCTAGCACATGTGGACACAATGTGTGCATGTTCCAAATTTCACACAGTTCTTAAGTTGCAAATGTGTTCATAAGCTGGCACAAATGTGTGTTAATTACTTGTTGCGTTTTCATATTTTTCCTAAAACATCAATGATGTTCTTCAATTTTTGTTGAACATCATTGATGTTTTGCTTTATGTAATCGAGATCTCTATTGCAGACCATTATCTCCCCGATGAGTACGTGGGCACTCTCTGTGGTAAAGTGCGATTTTTCTTCCACAACATCCACGTCACCTAAAAACCACAAACAAAAAAAAATCGGGTGTTGGAAATGAGGCAGGCATACATTGATTAGCTTACCAGTAGCTGTGTTCTCCCACACTCACCTGTTGTGGTGACAATTTCTCCAAGTTCGATGATCTCTCCTTCCTCCTCCTCCTCCTCTGCTTCTGCTGTTTCACCTTTTTTGGGAGGTGTTGGTTTTGGGGTTTCCTCAGACGGGCCAAGTTTTCGCTCCCCTATGAGAATGTACAAAAGGAAGATTTAGCAACACAATCTATTGAGGGCAGAAATAGGAAATGACAAACATTGCTTGAAAGTGACGGACACAATTTTTGTTTGGCCAGTTACAAATGCCAACTACATGAATGTAGTCACTTTGTAAAGGTGCTAAACTGACTAGCTTTTTGGTAGAAGTTTGTGTGATGGAGACCCCCCTCTAGTATCCACTGGAGCACATGTGTGGAAAAGCCTAATAAAAAGGTGGTTTGGGTGTCCCAGCACTAGTGCTCTAGAGTCCAGATGGGTAACCAGCTACTGGGTGACCTCTCCTTTACATTGAATAAATTGGCTTTACATTCTTGATGACATTTCGAGTGAGAACAAACTTCCTTTCCACAAAAAAAACACCAAACATCGTATTATAAGTGGCCGATCGTTGCGTACGATCGAATGGACACACACACGACCATGACAGTGGCAGAAAGATCGAGGCTGAGTACGATCGAATGCACAGACGAACATGAAAGTGGCCATTTTGGAATGTACAACTTTGTAAAAATCAAACCACATGGAGCAGTATGCAAGCAAGAAATAAAACACAAAACACAACTACTTACTTTTTTGAAGAATTCGCTTGATCTTTCTGTACTGATCGGCCTCCCTCAGTTTCAGGTCTGACCAGCGTTTCCTGAGTTGCTCCTTGGATCGTTGTACCCCAAAATTATTGTACAGCCTCCTCACAACTTTAGACATGATCTTGGCCTTGCGGACATTGGGGTTGAGGTAAGGCCCATACTTCCCATCATAGTCGCTCCTCTTTAATATGTCCACCATCTCCAACATTTCTCCAAATGACATATTGGAGGCCTTGAATTTCAGGCTCCGGGATCGGGACGTTTCTGCCTCCGGACTTTCCTCGTCCTCCTCGTTGGTGGGATATTTGTGGCGCACCTGCTGTGTCCCCGCCATGTGCTCTCCCCACTGCGCCGTAAAGAGAAGGGGTGGGGAATAGACGAGAAAGATCGTCAGGGGCGGGCGGAGTTTGACGCATGCGCACTGTATATAAAACGTCACACGCCTGTGTCGTAGCCACGATCTGGGAGACGAGGGGAGAGAAAGCTCACGCACGAGACGATCGCTAGAAACGAAGGTACAATTTGACGTTGGTACATAACTAGCCTAGACTGATTAGAACTTGAAGCTTCTTTATGGAGAAGATTAGGAGAGTTTAGGCTGACATTATTTATATTGTTCTGTGTGGTGTTGTGTCTTGCAGAGGTGATGGAGGCCTTCTACGACGTGAGTTTTCTCCCCCTCTTCATTGATAAATACAGGGAATTTCCCCTTTTATGGCTTCCAAAGCACCGTGACTACAGCAACAGACCAAAGAGGTACGCAGCCATGCTGAAACTTGTGGCATTTGTAAAGCCAACCCTGCCCATGGCAACCGTGGCAAACTTAAAAGTGAAGATTAACAACATGAAGAGTACCTATTTCCGGGAGCGCACTAAGGTCCGGAAGTCCCTAGCATCTGGAGCTGCAGCAGCTGATGTCTATGTCCCCACGCTCTGGTACTATGAGAGGCTCCACTTTCTCAAAGACCAGACTTCTGTCAGGAAGTCACTCTCGACTCTTCCTTGCACGCGTCCTTCCACGCACGCCACCCCTGATGAGGCTTCCGAGGACCAACCTGGGCCTTCCAGTCTGGAATATGTGCAGGTGCCCAGCTTGTTCCAGGTATAGTAGTTTTGTAACCATTTTGGGGAATAAGGAATGATGTTCAGTTAATTCAGGATCCCCAATTGCTTAGTTCCTAACGTGATTGACATATCAACAGACAGTGGTGTTGGAGACATTTTTGGGAAGACTCTAAACTGCAGGGCTGAGAATTGTATGGTTTTCTATTTATAAACATTTTGCAACAGTCACTAGATGAGAATTGTGTGTGTTTGATGAACAAATAACTGAAACTATGTCCCTTTTTCAGACACAGGAAGATCTCAGCCAGGAGGTGGCTGTGGAAGGTGGCAGTCAGGAGGAGGCAGGGGTTAGTGGCAGCCAACAGGGGGGTAGGCGTAGGAGCCTGACTGTCTCCCAAGTCCCTCCCCTCCGCCTTCCCTACAGAAGGGCGAAAAGCATGGGGGAGGTGGGAGAGTCAGCGCTCCAGCTGATACGAGAGAGATTACCCCACTCACACATGTTTGCGAGAGTGACCTTGCTCCGCCTCCTCCTCCTCCTTCTGCCACCCCACCAGCACCAGCACCACGGCGTGGAAGGAAGCGTACAAGGAAGACAAGAGAGTGATGACCTTGATTCAGTCTGGTCTGAGAGAAGATGGAGCCTCTCGTTGGACCAGAGCCTGGGGACCTAGATGGCATCTGCTGCAGTTCCGGATGTTTTGGACTTCAGGACCAGATTGCGCTCCCTTATTATTTAGATAGGTACTCTTCATGCCCCCAATTTTTTAAGCGTGAAAAATGATGGTTGCCATGGGTGTCCAAGGCTTTGCAAATTCCCCAAGTTTCACCATGGCTGCGTTCCTCTTTGGTTTGTTGCTGAGACCTAAATAAATTTTTTTTTTGATTTGAAATAATCATTGACTATTGTGTTTTACTTTTCTACAATGACAGTTTTTCTTGGAGTAGGCAGGTACATTTCACTAATCCTAAAGTAGAATTAACAAGGGGCACCAACAACCAACAAACTCCTAGTAAATTTAAGCAAGAAATACAAATGTTAATAATGTGGTTTTGCTAAGTTGAGACATACAACCCCCCTCCAAAAAACAAACAAATTCTCCTTCAAATATGTATTCCCCAAAAAAATCATGGTAAAAAAATAACAAAGATTGTTTTACGATCTGAGTAAAAATAAACATGTAGTGTATAAATGCTGCAAAGTAATAAAGAAGTAAGTTTGTGAGAAGTGCGGGTGAATAGGAGCAGCTAAAACATGTCATTCTTGTTGCATTGTAAAGAAAAAGAGAATGCGCTGCATTAAAGACATTTTAACATTGCAGCGTGACGAATGTGCTGTGTCGATTAGGAAAGGTAGTTTTACCTGACCGAGCGCTTCCGTCACAGAATTTCTTCTGAGCATGCGCAGCACTTTGTCCGTCGGACAACCGTACACACGATCGGATTTGGTGTGATCGGACCGTGTTGACGGCAAATCTTTCCAGCAGGAGATAAGACTTTGTCCGTCGGACAAACCGACGAACACTGTCCGATGGTGCATACACACGGTCTGATTTTTCAACAACCTTGTCCGATCGGACAGAATCCATGAAAAAGTCCGACCGTGTGTACGGGGCATCTAGGTCCCCAGGCTCTGGTCCTACGAGAGGCTCCATCTTCTCTCAGACCAGACTGAATCCAGGTCCTCACTCTCAGGTCTTCCTTGTACGCTTCCTTCCACGCCGTGGTGCTGGTGCTGGTGGGGTGGCAGAGGGAGGAGGAGGAGGCGGAGCAAGGTCACTCTCGCAAACATGTGTGAGGGGAGTCATCTCCCCAGCCATCCCCTCATTTAGTATTTTGAGGATGACCTCCTCACACATGCTGCGTTGCCCCGCCTCCATACCCGTAAATTTACTGCCAACCAAGGAGGCAAAGGCCTCCTCGTAGGTGGGTGTGGCATAGAGGGAGGCTGAGGCATCTCTGATCAGCTGGAGCGCTGACTCTCCCACCTCCCCCATGTTTTTCGCCCTTCTGTAGGGAAGGCGGAGGGGAGAGACTTGGGAGACAGTCAGGCTCCTACGCCTACCCCCCTCTTGGCTGCCACTACCCCCTGCCTCTTCCTGACTGCCACCTTCCACAGCCACCTCCTGGCTGAGGTCTTCCTGTGTATGAAAAAGGGACATAGTTTCAGTTATTTGTTCATCAAACACACACAATTCTCATCTAGTGACTGTTGCAAAATGTTTACAAATAGAAAACCATACAATTCTCTGCCCTGCAGTTTAGATTCTTCCCAAAAATGTCTCCAACACCACTGTCTGTTGATATGTCAATCACGTTAGGAACTAAGCAATTGGGGATCCTGAATTAACTGAACATCATTCATTATTCCCCAAACTGGTTACAAAACTACTATACCTGGAACAAGCTGGGCTCCTGCACATATTCCATACTGGAAGGCCCAGGTTGGTCCTCGGAAGCCTCATCAGGGGTGGCGTGCGTGGAAGGACGCGTGCAAGGAAGAGTCGAGAGTGACTTCCTGACAGTAGCCTGGTCTTTGAGAAAGTGGAGCCTCTCATAGTACCAGAGTGTGGGGACATGGACATCAGCTGCTGCAGCTCCAGATGCTAGGGACTTCCGGACCTTATTGCGCTCCCGGAAATAGGTACTCTTCATGTTGTTGATCTTCACTTTTAAGTTTGCCACGGTTGCCATGGGCAGGGTAGGCTTTACAAATGCCACAAGTTTCAGCAGGGCTGCGTACCTCTTTGGTCTGTTGCTATAATCCCTGTGTTTCGCCTGCCATAAGAGGGGGAATTGCCGGTATTTATCAATGAAGAGGGGTAGAAAGCTCACGTTGTAGAAGGCCTCCATCACCTCTGCAAGACACAACGCCACACCAAACAATATAAATAATGTCAGCCTAAACTCTCCTAATCTTCTCCATAAAGAAGCCTCAAGTTCTAATCAGTCTAGGCTAGTTATGTACCAACGTCAAATTGTACCTTCGTTTGTAGCGATCGTCTCGTGCGTGAGCTTTCTCTCCCCTCGTCTCCCAGATCGTGGCTACGACACAGGCGTGTGACGTTTTATATACAGTGCTCATGCGTCAAACTCCGCCCGCCCCTGACGATCTTTCTCGTCTATTCCCCACCCCTTCTCTTTACGGCGCAGTGAGGAGAGCACATGGCGGGGACACAGCAGGTGCGCCCCAAATATCCCCCCAACGAGGAGGAGGACGAGGAAAGTCCGGAGGCAGAAACGTCCCGATCCCGGAGCCTGAAATTCAAGGCCTCAAATATGTCATTTGGAGAAATGTTGGAGATGGTGGACATATTAAAGAGGAGCGACTATGATGGGAAGTATGGGCCTTACCTCAACCCCAATGTCCGCAAGGCAAAGATCATGTCTAAAGTTGTGAGAAGGCTGTACAATAATTTTGGGGTACAACGATCCAAGGAGCAACTGTGGAAACGCTGGTCAGACCTGAAACTGAGGGAGGCCGATCAGTACAGAAAGATCAAGCGAATTCTTCAAAAAAGTAAGTAGTTGTGTTTTGTGTTTGATTTCTTGCTTGCATACTGCTCCATGTGGTTTGATTTTTACAAAGTTGTACATTCCAAAATGGCCACTTTCATGTTCGTCTGTGCATTCGATCGTACTCAGCCTCGATCTTTCTGCCACTGTCATGGTCGTGTGTGTGTCCATTCGATCGTACGCAACCTCGAACGTTCGGCCACTTATAATACGTGGTTTGGTGTTTTTTTTGGAGAAAGGAAGTTTGTTCTCACTAGAAATGTCATCAAGAATGTAAAGCCAATTTATTCAATGTAAAGGAGAGGTCACCCAGTAGCTGTTTACCCATCTGGACTCTAGAGCACTAGTGCTGGGACACCCAAATCCCCTTTTTATTAGGCTTTTCCACACATGTGCTCCAGTGGATACTAGAGGGGTGTCTCCATCACACAAACTTCTACCAAAAAGCTAGTCAGTTTAGCACCTTTACAAAGTGACTACATTCATGTTGTTGGCATTTGTAACTGGCCAAACTAAAATAGTGTCTGTCACTTTCAAGCAATGTTTGTCATTTCCTATTTCTGCCCTCAATAGATAGTCTTGCTAAATCTTCCTTTTGTACATTCTCATAGGGGAGCGAAAACTTGGGCCGTCTGCGGAAACCCCCAAACCAACACCTCCCAAAAAAGGGGAAAGAGCAGAAGCAGAGGAGGAGGAGGAGGAGGAAGGAGAGATCATCGAACTTGGAGAAATTGTCACCACAACAGGTGAGTGTGGGAGAACCCAGCTACTGGTAAGCTAATCCATGTATGGCTGCCTCATTTCCAACACCCCATTTTTGTTTGTTTGTTGTTTTTAGGTGACGTGGATGTTGAGGAAGAAAAATCGCACTTTACCACAGAGAGTGCCCACGTACTCATCGGGGAGATAATGGTCTGCAATAGAGATCTCGATTACATAAAGCAAAACATCAATGATGTTCAACAAAAATTGAAGAACATCATTGATGTTTTAGGAAAAATATGAAAACGCACCAAGTAATTAACACACATTTGTGCCAGCTTCTGAACACATTTGCAACTTAAAAACTGTGTGAAATTTGGAACATGCACACATTGTGTCCACATGTGCTAGCTCCCATCATGGTGGATGAATGGCAACGTTTTTTTGGGGGTGCAAACACTTTACGAACTACGAAAGTGGTTGTGGTGAAGGGGTTGCACCCCCAAAAAACGTCCATTCATCCCCATGATGGAAAATGGCACTTTTGAAGCTTCTAGGCATGTGTTTTACCATCTAATGACCATTTTCAGACCCAAATTGTGTGCATGTTCTAAATTTCCACTTTCCGGGGGTGACCCCCCCATGTGATGAAGGCAAGATCAAACACACTTTGAACATATAGTCATGTCTGATCTTGTCTTCACTTTACAAAGTTGAACTTTCCTAGTTCATAGGTTCTGTTTTGCTCCATGCCTGGTTTTACCAATTGCGGAATGTTTGTAAACAATGTTGGAAATAACCAAGATGTTGTCAGTTTTGGCGTGAAGATTGTAAACGCACTTGTGAATGTTTTCCTAGTAAACTTTTTTATTTTTCTAAATGTGTGGCTTCCTTATTTAAAAAACACAATGCATTATGTATGTAAAATGTAAAGGATATGGGGGGCAATGGGTGTTATTTACTAAAGGCAAATCCACTTTGCACTGCAATTGTCTTGCCCAGGGAACTTTTTCAATGCACTTGTAGAGCATAGCGGATTTGACTTATGTAAATGACACCCACAGTGCTTTGTACGAAAACACGGAGCACAGCATTTTTGAGAATACACACATGTCAGACCTGGTGATGAAAAGGAGTATTTTGGGTGTCAGTTATGCAGTACAAACCTTCTCTAGACCAAAGATTAGGAAGCAAACACACAACATGAGAATAATCTTTTTGGGAAGAAGAGACTGTTACCTCCTTTTGCCCAGAAAGTGCATTCCCACTGTCGAAGGCAAAGGGAAAAAATGTCAAGGTAAAATAAGCTAAAAAGAAGACTGAAATGACAAGAAATCATAGGTTGGTTAAAATATCAGATTTATTAAAAAATGCCTCTCACACATCGTCAGGCAGAGCAATGGCCCCCCTACCCACAAAGTACTCCATATATTGCTCGCGGACCACGCGGGCATTTAGAGGGGGCAAGCCTGGACGTGCCACTTGAAGGGCTGTGAGGTCCGCATTTGGAGGGCCCTCCACATCTGGGCCAACGGGCACCACATAGTTCCTGTTATGTCTTTTGAGGAAGTTGTGCAATATGCAACAGGCAAGAACTATGTGGTTCAGTTTGTATTCCGCCAAGTTAAATGCCGTCAGGAACAGGCGGAAGCGGCTGGCCAGGATGCCAAAAGTGTTCTCCACCACTCTTCTGGCTCTGGACAGCCTGTAGTTGAAGACCCTCTGGTCCGGGGTGAGGGTCCTCATCGGGAACGGCCTCATCACATGGGGAGTCAACGCAAACGCTTCATCTGCGACAAAGACGAAGGGGAGTCCTTCGGCATTCTCCTCTGGAGGTGGCAAGCACAGACTGCCACTTTGGAGACGCCAGTAGAACTCCGTGTGCGTAATGGCACCACCATCCGAGATCCGGCCGTTCATCCCCACGTCCACATACATAAACTCGTATGTTGCCGACACCACCGCCAACATCACTACACTATTAAACCCTTTATAATTATAATAGTGGGACCCCGAGTTGGGCGGTGGGATGATGCGGACGTGTTTCCCATCAATTGCCCCTCCGCAGTTAGGAAAGTCCCAACGGCTGGCAAAGTGGGAGGCCACAGTCTGCCATTCCTGTGGCGTGGAAGGGAACTGTGGAGTGAAACAAGAAAAAAAAATTAGTCACTTTGCACTTAAACATTGCAAGCAGATTAGACAATCAACATCTTGGAACAAGAGCATTGTATAAAATTGGAGGCTGGAAAGTATTTGCACAGAAAAGTAGAGGCTCCCCTTCACAGATTACTCACCCCCCATCAATCCCCCCACTTCTGATGGGCCATTGGCAATAACTAGGGTTTTGGGGGGGGGGGGGACAGGTAACCCTCTGCACTTCATTGATTGGCAAATGGCTCAATAATGTGTGCTAGTTTGGCCAGACCCTCTGTACTTAACACTATTGGCAGCCCCCAGGAAAGATAAAATAACATTTCAACCCCCCCCCCCCCCCCAAAAAAAGGCAGGCACATTGTGACATTCTGAAATTACCAAGCAAGCTAATAGGAGGGAAAGAAGACAAAAAATTAGGAAATGGAATGTATGGAGGCAGCCCCCTGCACTACATGCTTTGCTGAATTCATCCCTAAAGATGCCCACTATAAAGAGGTAGGTATATAGTGTGTATGGACCTTGGGAAAGCCAGCAGATAAAGGATTGGTACCATCTGACAGAGCAGTTGGGGGAGGGGGTTCCTAATGAGTTTGCCACCCCCCCCCCCCCCCACCAAAAAAAAAAAATTCTAAAGGGGCTCTACATGAAGTAAACCACACAGCAAACATTTGTGCATATTTTAGGGGGTGTTTGGGGGCAAACAATACTATGCAGCAGACAAAAGACATTGATTAAGTGACTAGGCCATAGGTGTCTATTGGGGCAGAAGAGCATGCTGGGGAGGTAAGTGAAGGGAAAAATGCATGAAGGAGAAAAGGGGCACAGCATATTAGAACATATTGCAATCATGGTAATTAGGGAAGAGGTCAAAAATAGAAGACATTTGCAAACAGAGCATACATAGAAGGGAATAGTCAAGTAGAAATGTTACCTTAATATAGTCCTCCTGCAGGACCTGAATGATGGCAGAACAGGTCTCTGGAATAATGATTCCCAGGGCCTGGGGAGAGATACCTGAAGAGAACTTCAAATCCTGAAGACTTCTCCCTGTCGCCAAGTACCTCAACGTGGCAACAAGCCTCTGCTCCGGAGTAATGGCTTGTCTCATGCAGGTATCCTGCCGGCTGATAAAGGGGGTCAGCAAAGCCAAAAGACGGTGAAAATCGGGGTCCGTCATCCTGAGAAAGTTCCTGAAATCATCAGGATTATTCTCCCGGATCTCACGAAGCAAAGGCATGTGCGAGAATTGGTCACGCTGAAGCAACCAATTCTTGGTCCACATACTCCTCGTCACTCTGTTCATGGACGGGTCTTGGCTCAAAGCTAAAAGCCCGACACCAATTCCGCGTACAGCACGAACTCGGCGACGAGTACGCACGGGAAACATCGCTCACAAGGTCACAAAAGGTCGGCTGGTCAGAACGGACAAACAGAAAGCACCGATAAACAGCAAGGCCTGAAAGAACGAAATGAATACCAGCAACGAGCAGACAATAAGCAGTGCAAATCAAAGCGTCCTATATCAAGATATAGGCCGCAATGACCAACAAATGCGAACTGACTGCACGCACTAATAAACAGATACGCACGACATGCACAAACTGAAGAGCAGTAACGATCTGAGTCAGAAAACTGAGAAGCGCGAATCTTAAGTCACCAAACTTCGACTAACTCTCGATAAACACGGGATCAGCAGAAGGAGCCCAACGGGTGCCTGACGTGGTGCTGAAATTCCCTTTTGTAATCTCGTGGACGACGACTTACGTCACGACGTTCTTCCGGACCGGATATTCCGACAACGTAGTCCGACCGTGTGTACGCAACACCAACATCGGACAAAGTACGACGGACAAAATCCGACCGACCTGGTCCGCGGATTGTCCGACCGTGTGTATGGGGCTAAAGTATCTCATATAAACACTAAAATCCCACAATAATTGCCTCTTTCTGTGTGTACATTTAGCCTGTGTGCTTTTCTCTCTCTTGTATGATTTTTTTTTTAACACCGAGATAAAAGATGTTTACAGAACCTCTTCACCTATGAAACGGGATTAGATTAAATCTGGATAAATAGATTTTCATTGTGTTATTGAATGCAGTGTATGGAAGCATGAAATATTCACAACATATTCCATTAGAGGAGGTTTAGAATTTATTGCAAGGTCAACTATCTATTCACTTTGGTAATTAATTGTTCTTTTCAAAAGACATCCAAGTCTATTGAGTTTAATCTTTAATTTCTGACAAACATGGTCATAATAAGATTCAAATTCTACTAAAATTATATCCATATTAGTACAACAACACAGTTGAGTACTGTCCATGACACTTTTGATTTAAAGGACAAGCTTTTGGGGTTTAGGACCTTCTTCTCAGTCCAAACAGAATTGGTACACAAAGGTTTAGCAAAATAAAAAATCTACACGTTAAGTAATTTAAAGTATAACTAAAGGCAAGACTTTTTTTTTCGTTTTGGATAAAGTGGAGACTGATTAGAACACTTGTCAGTTTGTATTGCTGTCTGTGCCCCCATTAAGGAGATTCACCCTCTCAAATTGTCCTGATTAGTGAAAGTTAAAAAAAAAATCCTATATTTTGTGTTGTCCCCAGAATAGTAATAGAGGGAAAATCTTCCAATGGGGACACATGTCTGGTGACCTGGGGGTTTCCAATAAATCCCCTTAATTAGTAGGGATGTTTTCCCACTTCCTGTTTGGCAATGGGACAGGAAGTGTAGGAAAATCTCAAAAATGGTACACAGATGATGAAAAAAATCTTAAGCCCCATACACACGGTCGGATTTTCGCATGGATTCTGTCCGATCGGACAATGTTGTTGAAAAATCAGACCGTGTGTATGCACCATCGGACAGTGTACGTCGTATAGATTTTCCGACAACACGGTCCGATCACACCAAATCCGATCGTGTGTATGGTAGTCCGACCGGACAAAGTGCTACGCATGCTCAGATCACATTACAAGACCAAAGCTATTGGCTACTAGCCTCTACGTAGTCCCGTCGTAGGCAACAAACGTCACCACGTTCAGAATGATCGGATTTTCTGACAACTTTGTCCGACCGTGTGTACGCAAAACCAACATCAGACAAAGTATGACGGACATGGTCTGACGGACCTGGTCCTCGGATAATCCGCGCGTGTGTATGGGGCTTTACAGGGGTTGTAGTCCTCCCTTGCTCTCTCCAAAATGAAAAAAAAAAAAAAAAAAAAAAGATTTGCCTATAATTCTACCTTAAGAAGTTAATCATGAATCTACAAAGACAACAATCACTGGGGAACAAAGTACACAAAAAAGATATTAACTAAGAGAATGTTAAGCTGATGGATTGAAATTTGGCCAGTTCAGCAAGAACCTGCTGAATTTTGATACATCTATGGCCATTCCCACTTGATATAAGTTGATCTAACAATCGTGTTGGTAAATGTTTCTCAATCTGTGGGCTGCAGCCATTGCTGGTCAGTTTATTCTGTGTTACAGTAGTCAAAATACAATAGTACAATGGGGAGAATTCTTCCATCCGCTTCACTTATGTGTGTGGGGGAATCCATTTTTTTTTCTTCAGATCTCTGGATCATCATCAAAAAAAAAAAACATGTGTCCGGCCTAAGTCAGAGAAAAAAAGTGGGCTAAGGAGTTTTTGTTTTTTTGGGGGACGGGGGACACCGAAGTGAGAATGGTCCTAAAACTATATTTACATTTTAGAAAGTTGGGGTCTACATTTAACCCATCATCACTAGCAAACTAAATTATCATTCGTAGCTCAATGTATTGGTTTTTCTTCATTTTTTTCTAAGTTACCTTTGAGAACCAAAACATTCAAGTCATCTATAGAGTCAGAAGCAGCACTACCTTCGTTTACGCACTGTTGATATACAGCTATAAGGAGTGCCTAGACACCCTCACAGACACAAGTTACTACTTAGGCTTTTTTAAAATGTCCCTTCTAACATAGCAAATCACTTTCTGTGTTCAGTGCCACTTTTGTTCCATTCTTTTTCTTTATGCCTATAGAACTTAAGCAGCACATGTAATAACGGTTATCTGATCCTCAACAAACATACATTAAAGTGATGCAGACAAGTCATAATGAGGCCTGAAAGCACGATTCATAAGCCCTAATGCAGATTTCCAGCCATAGATGCTGTTTTCTGCCATTTCCTCTGCAGAGCCAAGCATTACATTACCAGAATATCACATGAAAATAATGCCGTTTTCATTATTTTATTTTAAATTGCAATGTTCTAATGGGTCAACGTTTTTTTTCAGCTGCCTAACTCCTATGAAATCTTCATTATGATATGTTTATCCTGTGACAGGATATCACAACTGTAGAGTAATGAGTTTAAAGCTAGCTTAAAGTCGCTATTGGTT
The DNA here is from genome assembly GCA_028564925.1 of Lithobates sylvaticus. NCBI lineage: Eukaryota > Metazoa > Chordata > Amphibia > Anura > Ranidae > Lithobates > Lithobates sylvaticus. Next base: position 106,409,296 of record CM053027.1, read on the forward strand.
GAAGGCCAGGAAATTGTGACATTCAAATTAACATTAATTTAATGACATTAAACAATGTTAGTTGTGTTCAACAATAAGCTGATAATGTACATTCATAGTTTAAAAACCCTGACTAGGACATTAATACTGTTACATCACACTGACCTATTGTTGAGTCTGTTTATCAGACAGTACTGAAGCTATGTGGGGACGGGAAACAGTGGCATTGTACACCAGGTCTGCTTCGCCACTAGACCCCATAGTACCAGTATTGCCTCGTACACACGTAGGGACTTTTGCCGGCGGACCTAGTCCAGCGGACAATCCCCCGGGACTTTCCAGCTAGGTCCGCTGGACTTTCCGAGGGTGTGGACTTGCCCACACACGCACGGACTTCTCCAGCGGATAATCCGCCGGCCAAAAGTCCGCGGGACTTTTGAAAATGAACGGACTTGCCCACACACGGAGCAGTCCGTTCATTTCGAACGTAACTTCAGGTTACGTAGCTAGCGTAGGCAGTAAATGCCGCCGCGCTAGCTCCGCAAGCTGGCATGGATTTAAAGGGAATCCCCACGCCGAAAAAACGGCGTGGGGGTTCCCCCCAAATCCAAGTCAGACCCTCATCCGAGCACGCAGCCTGGCAGGCCAGGAAAGGGGTGGGGACGAACGAGCGCCCCCCCCCCTCCTGAGCCGTACCAGGCCGCGTGCCCTCAACATGGGGGGTGCCCTGGGGAAAGGGGGGCCGTGCGGCCCCCCCACCCCAAAGCACCTTGTCCCCATGTTGATGAGGACAAGGGCCTCTTCCCGACAACCCTGGCCGTTGGTTGTCGGGGTCTGCGGGCGGGGGCTTATCGGAATCTGGGAGCCCCCTTTAATAAGGGGGCCCCCAGATCCCGGCCCCCCACCCTATGTGAATGAGTATGGGGTACGATGTACCCCTACCCATTCACCTAAGGTGTAAAATGTAAAGTACAAAAACACACACACTTTTGAAAAAATATTTTATTGCACTGCTCCGGGGGTCTTCTTCCGTCTTGGGGGTCTTCTCGCCGGACTCCTCCGCTCTCTTCTGCTCTTTTACCTAGCTCTTTCACGAGCGGGGGAAGTCCGGCTACCTTCTTCGTCGGCGCCGCCGTCGTCTGGGGGTCTCGATCCGCCTTCGGGGGTCTTCCGGGGGTCTCTTCTGTTCTTGCGGCGGTCGTCGTCTTCCGCGCCGCCGGCGCCTTCTCCTTCTTCTTGTCCTTCTTCTTGTTCTTCTTCTTCCGATGTTGACCCGTCGCTGTCTCTGCCCGGAATGCCTGTGCCGCTCTGCGCTGAGACTTATATAGGGACATGGGGGACAGGGTCACATGTTCATGTCACATGGTGACCCCGCCCCCTTGCGATGTCACAGTCCCAGCATCCTCCGGGACTGTGACAACACAAGGGGGCGGGGTCACCATGTGACATGTGCATGTGACCCTGTCCCCCATGTCCCTATATAAGTCTCAGCGCAGAGCGGCACAGGCATTCCGGGCAGAGAGAGCGTCGGGTCAACATCGGAAGAAGAAGAACAAGAAGAAGGACAAGAAGAAGGAGAAGGCGCCGGCGGCGCGGAAGACGACGACCGCCGCAAGAACAGAAGAGACCCCCGGAAGACCCCCGAAGGCGGATCGAGATCCCCAGACGGCGGCGACGACGAAGAAGGTAGCCGGACTTCCCCCGCTCGGTAAAAGAGCTTGGTAAATGGCGGGGGAGTCCGGCGAGAAGACCCCCAAGACGGAAGAAGACCCCCGAAGGCGGATCGAGACCCCCAGACGGCGGCGACGACGAAGAAGGTAGCTGGACTTCCCCCGCTCGTGAAAGAGCTAGGTAAAAGAGCAGAAGAGAGCAGAGGAGTCCGGCGAGAAGACCCCCAAGACGGAAGAAGACCCCCGGAGCAGTGCAATAAACTATTTTTTCAAAAGTGTGGGTGTTTTTTTTTACTTTACATTTTACACCTTAGGTGAATGGGTAGGGGTACATCATACCCCATACTCATTCACATAGGGTGGGGGGCCGGGATCTGGGGGCCCCCTTATTAAAGGGGGTTCCCAGATTCCGATAAGCCCCCGCCCGCAGACCCCTACAACCAACGGCCAGGGTTGTCGGGAAGAGGCCCTTGTCCTCATCAACATGGGGACAAGGTGCTTTGGGGTGGGGGGGCCGCACGGCCCCCCTTTCCCCAGGGCACCCCCCATGTTGAGGGCACGCGGCCTGGTACGGCTCAGGAGGGGGGGGCGCTCGTTCGTCCCCACCCCTTTCCTGGCCTGCCAGGCTGCGTGCTCGGATGAGGGTCTGACATGGATTTGGGGGGAACCCCCACGCCGTTTTTCGGCGTGGGGAGTCCCTTTAAATCCATGCCAGGTCACGGAGCTAGCGCGGCGGCAGTAACTGCCTACGCTAGCTACGTAACCTGAAGTCACGTGCTAAATGAACGGACTTGCCGATGAGCGGCAAGTCCCTTCATTTCAAAAGTCCCGCGGACTTGCCCACTAACGGCGGGATTGTCCGCTGGACTTCCAAGTCCAGCGGATAATTTGAAAACAAAACTTCAAACTTTAGTCCGCCGTACTTTGGCCAAAAAAAGTCCGCCGGCGCCCACACACGAGGGGATTATCCGCTGGACTTCGGTCCAGAGGATAATCCCGCGGGATTGTCCCTTCGTGTGTACGCGGCATATGAGTCACCAAAGGTGAGGTTCCACTATTGCTCTGATTTATGAACCATATAAGAGTGTTCAGCTGATATTTGGACAATGTAAGAAAATAATATTGAAGAGGGTGGGAAAGAATAAAGACTTTGTCTCAATCTTAACATGGTTCTATAGCCTAAACATTTTCAATGCTAAAATAGAGCTGCACGATCTTGTGCAGAGCAGTTCTGCTGATAATTCCACAGCGTACGGAGTTCAGGTGCACATTTTTTACATTAATATCCTCTGGACCAAGCTTCTGAGTGAAGCTAGCCCCCAGGAGTCTTAAGTTTAAAGAGAAACGTCACCAAACATGTGAAATTTAAAAGTCAGCAGCTATAGCCAATTATTTTCAGGGCTGAGGAATTTTGTTGTCGCCATCTTGGCTTTGACTTCCTAATGACTCTAATTAGATTTCGGGTGAATGTCCACTTGAAGGAGAAATCCCACCCCACACGTACAGTGGTGCAATGAATGGTATCATTGAGGCCAGGATCCCTCTGCTCTTCAAAAAAGAACAGACCTAGATGTGCTAGGCAAACAAATTAAAAAACAGTTTAATGATGTCTTTTGCCACATATTTACTTTAAAGTCCCTAAACACAAGGGCATCTGATAATATTCCTAGGAACAATTGGGAACTGTAAATGACTGTGTTTCCATCTAACTAGCACTATTTGAGATACACTTCACTGAGCACTACATGTAGTTGCAGCATATCTCTAATTAATTAGCAAAATAGAGGAAATGTCAAACGATCGAAATAGTCAGATGATGTCCCAATATCTGCTGCTTGCTCACTGCTATAGTTTATTAGTCTATTTTGTTAAATTTTTACCCAATTAAATCGGTTTATTTCAATTATATGAGAATGCCTAGCAGTGTATGGGTTATTTTGATCTCACGAAAAAGACCAAGAGCTATAAAATAACCATTCCTAGCTGAAATGCTATTAGTATAAATTAGTCTAATCGTGGCTTTTGTTAAATAATTTTTAGCCTTGTGGCAAAAACTGCCTACAGCTAGAGGGACTATTCAAATAAATGTATGTATTCAATGTAGTAAGGTACAGGCTGGTAGGAAGTTGATGGGAGTGACGATGGGAGTGGGAAGTGTCCGGTTTAGTGCAAACATCACAAGGGGTTTTCTGAATTTGTTTATTGAGGAAATGTTCCCCTGCTGTGAACAAGCATTTGTAGCTGGAAACATTCCATAAAAAAAAAAAAACATGATAGTTTATGCAGCCCACATGTGCTCTCCATTTCCTCTTGCTTGAAGTGCTTGTATGAGAATTATAAGCTTACCTTGTCACCTCTGCACAAATATACTGGAGCTTGATATCTATCCTTTTCTCGCTTATTGTTAAGACTAGTAGAATAAAGGAGGAGGTACAATATAGATTTACTGTAGATAATGTAGTACATATTATATAACAATTTCAATGCTTGCCAGATCGATGTAACTCTGAGAATCTCAGGACGTAAAATTCTGATGAAAGCTGTTTGACCAGGCTGGTTTTTAATCAATTTTGCAAGCTTTAATGCCCAGGGGTGGCAACACCAAGGTAGAACCCCTACCCCATACACATGATATCATTTTGTATTTAGTAATCGTTGATTATTCAATATGTATCTATATATGGATCATATTCTAAAGAATGAACAATATAAAACGTTTATGAGGAAATTCATTTAAAGCTGAACTTCAAGCAAGTAGCTAAAATCATAGTAGTGGGAATTGTTTAACCTTCTAAAGTGTTTGTATTTTTGTTCTTCTAATCCCATGATATGCACAGCTATGTGAAGAGAATGGAAAGTTGGTAAACAGACTTTTCTGTAGATAATCAATACAGCCAGGTCACATCCCTGTCCCTAGCCTGAGTTGGACATTCAAGGAGCAATATCAGACTCAAGATTATCCCTCTGCTCTCTCCTTCTGTCAGTGTGTTTCTTATCAGCATAAAGTCCCCCTTTGTTGGCTTCTTATACTTAGCTTCCTTTCCCAGTCTGCTGTCTATCAGGGGGTTACAAGAGACTGATACCAGATACTTACACAAGTTGCACTTGTGACACCCTCTAGCTAGTGTGCTAGGTGTACATAGGTTTAGTTGTTAATGTAGGAAAATTTAGCCTGGCTGAGAGCCAGGCCTGGGTCGTGAATCTGGGTCAGGTTTTAGTGACTCAGGGGCTGAATGACTCATCTGGCATTTTTTTCTGACACTTCCTCTTGGTCTGGAAGTTGGTAGAAACTGTTGGAGGGTGGGAGTAAGGAGGGGCTGCCATGCATATTTATGAGGTACTCCACCAATCCCCAGCAAGAAGGGGCTGGAAGGGAGAAGGCCACCTTATAAATAGACTAGAGATGGGCTGAACTACCCGCTGTTTAGTTCGCACCAGAACTCAAGAACAAATAATGAATGCCATTAAAGTCTATGGGACCCAAACTGGAAAAATCAAAAGTGCCCATTTTGAGGGCTTAGATGCAAGTTATTGGGCATGCAAAAGGTATGGGGGTCCAGGTACAGGGGGACATGTATCAATGAAAAAAAGTTTGTCAAAAACATCATTTTTAAATGAGCAGTGATTTACTGATTCTTAAAGTGAAACAATAAAAAATCAAAATTCCTCTAAATATAGTGCCGGGGGGTCCTCTAAAGGCCCGTACACACAATCTGACTTTTTGACAACAAACATGCAAATTAGCAGTTTTGTGGCAACATCCGACCGTGTGTACGCTCCATCAGACAAACTTTTCCGGTTTTCATCTGACTGTTGTTGGATGTGTGAACGGACAAACTTTCCGGCAACAAAAGTCCGATGGAGCAAAGTCCGATCGTGTGTATGCAATACCAGTTCGTGGCCGACGCCCTTTGTACAAAAATCCACGGGAAGGTTTGTACAAAGTCCGATCGTGTGTATGAAATGCCTGTGAAATGGTGCCATGTATAGAACCTGGTGCAGCAAAAATTACATTTATAAAGTAAAAAAATGTTTTTTTTATTTTATAAACAATGGCGTGGGGAGCAAGTCTGTATGATGAGGCCACAATTTAGTGCACTCGGAACAAGATTAGAGACTTTTTGGTTAAGTTCTGGTGTCTGTTTCACAGACTTTGGATAGAAGTAACAGGTTCGGAAAAATTGGGTTTTGGGTGTTGGTGGTGCCCTCACTTTGTAATCCTTTAGAGGTACTGTTGATGAATCAAGTAATGCCTGTGCATGAAGGAGCAAGTGGCTGACACTGTGTTCACTCAGCTGAGGATGGTTTTGTAAGCCAGTCCACCACCATGCTGTGGCTGGATAGCACGGGCAACATCACTAAACAGAGGATATGGTGTCCTGCCTGAGGACAGACCAGGTCTACCTTTGCCTTTGGACACAAATGGCTTCTGTGGGATAGGTTGGCATACACACAGGCCCGAATGTCGTTTTTTTTTTTTTTTTAAACCGGCTGATGTCTCCCGACATTCAGCCTGTGTGTACGGGGCTTTAGGGGGTGCACTACACTTTTAAAGATCTATTTTTTAGTAAACATGTTCCAGCATTCAGTGATTTTTATATTTATATCTGTCAGGAGTTAATATTTGACATTTAAACTATTTGTGTTTGCCTTTCACCGTCATTAACACAGTAATTACATTTAAAAAAAAAAAAAAACTTTCCCATTTTCTATTATATACCTTATTTTAGACCCAATGATACCATCACTGGGGTTCTGTGCTTCTCTGTGTAATGCAAGCAGGTCATAGCTGGTGGAAGGGGCCAGCAGGGTGCTGTACAAATCTTCATAAAAGTGTCACAGCACTTTTCTTCAGTACTCCTTTCCAGAGCTCTCGTGTCTGATGCAAGAAGTAGGCTTGCTTTTGGGAGAAGGCATGCAAATATCAAAATGCCATAATAGGTGAATGTCAGTGAGGAGGAATGGGCACCATGCAGACTGCCATAGGCAATGCCCACAAGTGATGCTGACCAGTGACAGCAAGGTTGGGAAGGAAATGAGATGATGATGCTAAATGTCCTCCAGACAGGAAAGGAGACAGGCTCTGTCTTGGGGCTCTTTCACACGGACGTGTCCGTGTACGGAGCCTGCTCTGCACAGCGGGGGATCGCTCCATCGATCCCCCGCTGTGCAGGAAGATGACAGGTCTGTCTCTGCACTCTGTGCAGGGACGGACCTGTCAGAGCGCCGCTCTCCCCTATGGGAGATCGGATGACAACGGACCGTAGAGTCCGTCGTCAACCGATCCGATCCGCAGACGGATGGAAAAATAGCTTTTTCCTCCGTCACACTTTTTCGGATCGGAGTGGGTCAGATGTCAGCGGACATGTCACCGCTGACATCCATCCCTCCATAGAGGTCTATGGAGGGTCCGTTCAGGTCCGCCAAAAAAACTGACAGGCGGACCTGAACGGACCGCCCGTGTGAAAGGGGCCTTACCTGATTCTACTTCTAATGCACTCTACAAGCAGCTCACAGTTAGCAGTGAAATCAGAGTAATGCCCTGTACACACGATAGGATTTTCCGACAACAAAATCCATAGGATTTTTTCCAATGGATGTTGGCTCAAACTTGTCTTGCATACACACGGTCACACAAAGTTGGTCGGAAATTCCGAACGTCAAGAACACAGTGACGTACAACACGTACGACGAGCCGAGAAAAATTAAGTTCAATAGCCAGTGCTGCTCTTCTGCTTGATTCCGAGCATGCGTGGCACTTTTGGCATCGGAATTGTGTACACACAATGGATTTTGTTGTCGGAAAATTTGAGAACCAGCTCTCAAATTTTGTGTGACGGAAATTCCTATGGAAAATGTGTGATGGAGCCTACACACGGTCGGAATTTCTGACAACAAGGTCCTCTCACACATTTTCCATAGGAAAATCCTAACCTGTGTACGGGGCATAAGATATTTCAATACAGGAGGGGAGTTTGTAAAACTGCACCAGGCTGAAGAGTGAAGGTAAGGCTGGAATTCAGCTTTAAATGTTGCCTTTTTTAAACTATCTACATCAGTTGGTTTGGATGATGTAATAGACAAATTCTATTCAACTTTATTTGAAAAATAAATAAATAAAATGACTGAGTTTCTTTAGCTTGCTACTGTAATAACACGTCCTTTCTCAGATGCACCTGTGGACTGCCGTTTGCTATAACGTTAATAGATTATTACAGTAAATGGCTAGAAATTGCATTTGTCTCAAATATAACCTCTGCTACTGTAATTACATTTCCCTCCACAGTCTTCAGCAGGGAAGGCAATCCAAAGGATTTACTGTCTGACATTGGACCACAATTTGTTTCATCTGAGTTTGAATCTTTCCTAAGAGAAAAATATTGCTCATAGAAAATCCTCAGTTTGTTACCCTCAAGCAAATGGAGAGACAGGGAGATTTAACATAAGCCTTGAAGAAACTCTTTGGACTGCAAATCTTAAGCAAGCCATATATTTATGGATTTCTCCATCCATGCCAAATAGTGGATGAAGGAAACTCCCTTGTCAGCAATTGACTGGATGCAGTCACTGTTTAGCCACCAATTTTCTACCCAACTTTTTATATGGAAGTCAACTGAAAAACTGTCATAGGTTGGCCCAGGTGGCACTAAATCTGACAAGGCCACCCACAGCTCAAATGCGAGCCATGTGTGGCCAGCTTTACAGGGAACTTTTGGAAAATGTCTCTGCAGAGTTCTTACAGATCTACACGGCAACCAGACATTCTTAAGCATCACCAGCTGAACTACTTCAGTCTGGATCTCTAGAATTAGGAATCCTGGTTTAACCAATTGAGCCCCGGAAGATTTGGCTGCTCAATGACCAGGCCACATTTTGCAATACGGCACTGTGCCGATTTAACTGACAATTGCGCGGCCGTGCGACACTATACCCAAAAAAATTGACGTCCTTTGTTTCGCTCCCACAAATAGAGCTTTCTTTTGGTGGTATTTGATCATCTCTGCGGTTTTTATTTTTTTCGCTATAAAAAGAAGAAGAGCGACAATTAAAAAAAAACAAAACACAATATCTTTTACTTTTTGCTATAATAAATATCCCAAATTTAAAAAAAAACTAAATTTTTTTTTCTTCAGTTTAGGCTTATATGTATTCTTCTACATATTTTTGGTAAAAAAAAATTCGCAATAAGCGTATATTGATTGGTTTGCGCAAAAGTTATAGCGTCTACAAAATAGAGGAAAGATTTATGTCATTTTTATTATAATTTTTTTTTTTACTAGTAATGGCAGTGATCTGCGATTTTTGTTGGGACTACAATATTGTGGCGGAAAATTGGACACTTTTGACACATTTTTGAGACCATTGACAATTATACAGCAATCAGTGCTATAAAAATGCACTGATTACTGTATAAATGTCACTGGCAGGGAAAGGGTTAACACTAGGGGTCGATCAAGGGTTTAACTGTGTTCCCTAGGTGTGTTCTAACTGTAGGGGGGGTGGGACTGACTAGGGGAGGAGAGAGATCGGGGTTCATACTTAGTATGAACACACGATCTCTCTCCTCTCCCCTGAGAGAACTGGGATTTGTGCGTTTACACACAGATCCCGGTTTTTGCTCTGTCACAAGTGTTTGCGGGTGCCCAGCGGTCATCGCACCCGCCAGGCACTTGCAACGGCTCTGGGCACACGCTTTGGGCACGCGCATGCCTCCTACAGCATCTTAAAGGGCCGACATACAGTTACGGCGGCTCGCCCAGGGGGGCCAACCTGGTGGCCGGTCGGGAACCGGTTAATGAAACAATGACAATCCACATTTTCCAATACGCATATAGTGACAAGTCAACAAGGTCCTTACATGTATGCACTGTCTGATGGACCCGTCTGGATATCGGTGGATATTTAACCCTGTAAGGATTGATGCTGTTTTGCCGAGCATGAGAGTGTAAGGCATCACCATTCGGTGAGTGTTTAACCAAAGGGGAGTGGAAACACTGAGTGGACGTGGTGTGGTGAAAGTTTTGAAGATTTCACACTAGGATATACAAACTGTGTTATTAATTTTTTATGTATTAGTGTTGATCACTATCACCTGTCACTGGGTTTATTTATTTATACTGTTTAGCACTACTATTTACTTTAGTTTATACTGTAAATGCTTATTTAAGACTTGAAAATTGCTGTTCACAGACACTCTCCATCCAATCTGACAGAGCTGGAACTATTTTGAAAAGAAGAATGGGCAAAAATGTCACTCTCTAGATGTGCAAAGTTGATAGAGACACCCCCAAAAAGACTTGCAGCTGTCACTGCAGCGAAAGGTGGTTCTACAAAGTATTGACTCAGGGGGGCTGAAAACAAATGCACGCCACGCTATTCACATATTTATTTATTTGTAATTTTGAAAAACATTTATAATTTTCCTTCCACTTCACAATTATATGCCACTTTGTGTTGGTCTATCACATAAAATCCCAATAAAATATATTTAGGTTTTTGCTTGTAATATGACAAAATGTGGAATTTCAAGGGGTATGAATACTTTTTCAAGGCAGTATACATACATACTTGGGTTTGGTTTAAGATGAGTTCCCCGAATAGTACTAAAGGTGTAACATATTCCCACTCCTGCCGCCGCTTCATCTAGTGACAGGAAGCAGGGGATCTTTTCCTCTCACTCACTGTAACTATTTAAAAAAAAAATGCAGCTATGCAGGGAGCCACTCGCCCAGCTGCGTCATTCATTCAGGGTTCTGTAAATGGGAAACTATAAGTACTGACATATAGTGATAATCAAAGATTGGTGTTGAACTCCAAAATCAAATAAATATAAGGTGCTAAAATGTATATTGAATAAAAGCACTTAAAGAGGAGTTCCCCTTAAAAAAAAAAAATTAAAAGTCAGCAGCTACAAATACTGCAGCTGCTGACTTTTAATAATCGGACACTTACCTGTTCCAGGGTCCAGCGATGCGGGGAACAAAGCCCCGCTCGTCTCCCTTTCCGTTCAGCGGCGCCGGCATTCTAACTGTGGGCACCCGGCTGTGGCTTCACAGCCGGGGACCCACTGCGCATGCGCGAGTGGCGCCGCGTGCCGTGATTGGCCGCACAGTCATCTGGGACCTGTCACGTGTCCCAGATGACTGACAGGAGGGAGGGGGCAGAGCTGAGCCCTTCTTGTGCCGAGAGGAAGTGATGTCACCAGCCCAGGCACTGATGGAGGCAGACTACGAGGGACCCCCTAGCAACAGGCATTTAGAGGTGAGTTAAAAATTTTATTTTTTTCCAAATGTTTATTTTTTTTATTTTTTTAGGAATTTTTATGATTTCTTTTTTTTTTTTTTTTATGTGCAACACCACTTTAAACTAATCAGTGCAATAAAAGTAGATAAATACAATGTATCAAATATGTACATAAATAATATAAATTAATTGAGTTAATAAAAGTCCATATGATAAATAAAGTGCAAATAGTGCAAGCAATAGAGCAAATAGACAAATAGTACGGTGTCGTCACCGTTCATCGATTAAGTCACGTGACTGTGACGACACGCGTCGGATAGACGGTACCCGGAAGTGAAGTCTGGCTGCGACTTTTTACTCTGACACGCTGATTACCTTACAACAGTGAGGTAAGAAGGTAGCACACCTACGTGTGTCTCTCACACCGAAGATTCCACTCACTGAAGTCACTGAAAATTTCAAAATTCCACTCAAGTCACCAATATCACTTATTTATGCTACATAGCACTTTACCACCACATTTGCACCGTACTATTTGTCTATTTGCTCCATTGCTTGCACTATTTGCACTTTATTTATCATATGGACTTTTATGAACTCAATTAATTTATTTATTTATGTACATATTTGATATAATGTATTTATCTACTTTTATTGCACCGATTAGTTTAAGTGCTTTGATTTAATATACATTTTAGCACCTTATATTTATTTGGTTTTGGAGCACAACACCAATCTTTGATTATCACTATATATTACTTTGTGGGTAGCGTTTGACCCATGCGGTGGTTGCAGCACCATAGAGATTGCTATACTCCTTAGTAGCGCGGGAATACCTACTTTACCATATAAGTACTGACAGCCTTTGCGGTTGTCGGCCTGTAGTTTCAATGAACTACCAGGATGCTGTTGGGCTCTCTGGTAGTTCATTCTCTCTTCCTGTCAGTATGTATCTGCCTGCCCGTAAGAGGTACGAGCAAACAGATGCACTGACAGGTCTGCAGGAGTACTGTATGGCACCCACAATCTGCTGATCGCAGGTTCAATGCTTTCCAGGCTCCTAGTTAAAAAAATAAAAATAAATGCACCTTTATCAGTTATTATCTTTATTAAAAAAGGTGAACTTATCCTTTAAAAATTTTAAAAAACAGTAATGACCATTTTCTAGGCTAATAGCCAAGGTCTTGGGGGCTGGCCACTGCTGCCCCTGGAACCTCAGCTATCACTTTGTCAGTTTTACCTCCAAAACTTTGCAAATGTATAAATGGCATTAGAATCATTCCCATTGACTGATGCGTAGCGAGGGCGTCATGCAGACGTGAGACGCCGACGTAGGGGGAGGAGCCCGCAGATGGCGGAGACACAAGCCGCGCAGAGAGGTGCCGGGTCATGTGAGCCAGGAGACCCGGGGAGCGAAGCGGTGGTGAGAGCCCGCGCAGCCCCGTCCAAATACAGCGGGATCACCCTCCGCCATACTTCCGAGCGCCGCTGAACCCCCCGCCCGCCCACCCACCCGCCAACCACTCGCAGGATAAGGATAATATCCTCCCAGCTCTGGAGGAGTACGAGAACCACCTGCCTGCACGCTGTGAGGAGAGGAAGGAGAAGGGGACATCCGCAGAAGGGGAAGGAAAGAAAAAGAGGGGAAAGGAAAATCTCAGGGCAAATAATTGCCCACAAGCGAACTGTGCAGCGTTCCCCTCTTGACGCATCCCCTCCTAATGCATCCTGCTGACCCCCCGCACCCTTGAACCCAGCGCCCCAGCAGACAAATTCCACCCGATCCCTCGCTCTGCAGATCTGCTTGCTGGACGACAGGAGACAGGAGACGGGGGGGGACGCCCGCGGTGGGCACTCTCCGTCCAGGTATGAAACTTTTCCTTGTTTCTCTAATTAAAGCATTTGAATAAATCCTGAAGAAATTGTTAAAGAAATTGCTCGCTGATAAATTGTTTGAGCTATGAATGGACTTAAAACTGTATTTTATTACAAACGCTGACGTAAGGAAGAGGAAGGGAAGAGGAAGGGAAAAAAAAAAAAAAAAAGAGGAGAGGGGGCGCTGAAAAAATTCATGGCTACTGTCATAACACAAATTTCTCAGGGGACTATAGCACAAAACCCCAGGGGACTACAGAGCCCAGCATAAAAGAGCGCCTCATTGCAATAGCCCTTGCAGGGCGGTTAACGGAAACAGTGAACCCCCCCCCCCCCTTTACCAACATATTCGTCTGTAGAAAACAATATACTTGGGCCCATATGGATATAGGCCTCAGGGACTCTCTAGCCATACAGAGACCCTGGTCCAGGCCTCCCAATCAACGTATTTCGAAAGCACAGCTCATAAAAAAGAGCCAGGAAAAGGGATCCTACATCTCAAATAATCCTTAATACATATAAAGAAAACAAGACATTAGCAGAATACGGCAAGACGCCTGAATCTGGAGGGTCTACGCAATTATAACCCGGAAAAGGCCCAGACTAAATGGAAATTTTAACAGCTTACTGACTGGAGGCCATAGGTTATCCCATCTTTTAGACCCCCTAGGGACTCGTAAGATTCCGGCTGCCCTAGAACAAGAAGATACAGGCACACTCTTGTTTTCTTTCTCTTTTTTTTTTTTTTTTTTCTGTTGAACAAAGTTGTAATCTTTTAAATTAACACAATCTAGCCCCGGGTAGCTACTGAAGCACCATACACCCCTCTACGGAAATAACAGCTACGGACTCTGTCAGTAGGAGCATTCAGACCCATTGAAAGGGGGAATAAAGCAAATTTCTCGGGGGCCCAGATAAAATGAAGGGGAGGTCACAAAGGGCAACCGAACCCAAAACCCCTAAAGACAGTCTTAATAACAGTACAATCTCGAAATACCTTAAGGACATAAGTCTTAAAAGTCCAGAGATGGAAAAGAGGCAACAGGGGACAAAGGAAAAAAAGAAGGAAACAGAGAAACAGAAGCAGGAGTTGGCCGAGGTATCCAGAATAGAGGCCGAACAAGAAAGGCCCGGGGACACCGGGGGACAAACGACAAATCGGGACTTTACACAAATACCCACCAAAACGGATATGGCAGAAATGTTTTCCCGCCTCGAAAATTCAATTAAAACCGAAATTAAAAATGTGCGTCTGGATATGGGCCAAATATTGAAAAGAGTGGAGACTATTGAAACCGTCTCCTCTGAACAAACTAAAGACCTCCAGCAACTGAGAAAACAAATGGAAACAATGCATATAAAGCAAAGAGACATGACTTACAAGATGGAGAGTATGGAGGACCAGAACAGACGACAAAACTTGAGGATTAGGTCCCTCCCAGAACAGAGGGGAGAAGACCTGGTGACAAAAATTAACAGCATTTTCAAACCACTACTAGGAAAACCGGATGCCCCAGACTTGAAATTCGACCGGGTTCACCGGGTCAGAAAACCTTTAGGAGTAAGGGAAGAAGCCCCCAGAGATGTGCTGGTCCGTTTTCATTCATACGAAGAGAAGTCCCAAGTGTGGAGTAAACTTCGGGGAAGCCCCCCTTTGAAATACGAAACATCAGAACTCCAGATTTTCTCAGATCTCTCTCCTGGGACTCTTGCAAGAAGAAGACAGATGAGACCCTTACTTGAAATATTGCGTACATCAAACATAAAATATAGCTGGGGGTTTCCTGCAGCCTTGATTGTTGTTAGAGAAGGCCGAACATCCCGAATGAAATTTATGGACGAAATGCCAAACTTCTGCCAGGAATTAGGGATCATTCCACCTATCATACCTGGTCCGCCGGACTAATTAAGACGAATTGAAATAGTGTTCATATTGCAGGGGGGAGGGGGGGGGGGGTGAGGAGGGGTGGTGTTGATGCGGGGTGTTTTTTCCGTGTTTTTCCTTTTTTTTTTTTTTTCCTGCAGGTGTGGTAGTTGGGCTTCGCCCCCACCTAGGGGGAAGACAATTAAATAAGCAGCGAGGGATGGTTGGAGGAGGGGCGGGATGGTGGGATATGCTCGGGGGGAGGACGGTCACGGTTTCGGCTGCCTCCGCCCTCCTCCCTCAGTGGCAGGGGGAGGGGGGCGGAGAGTAGTAGGGTCTCCGCCTGATGCGGAGCTCCACCCCTAGAGGGGCCAGTGTACAGGGGGGACCCCAACGGGATGCCCCGCGGTGCACATAGGGTCGGAAAAAGACCGGGGGGAGGGGGGAGGGGTTCAGAGGGATTAGGGGGGAGAGGAGAGGGAGGGAGGGAGGGAATGGGAGGTAGAGGGGGGGGGAGGAGGGAAGAGGCAGTCCCTGCCCTGCAAAAACGCAAAAAGAAGAATAAGTTCAAATGGTCCATTTGGGCCAAGGGTTTACGCTTAAAATATGACTGAAGGTACATTGAAGCTTATAACGTATAATGTAAAGGGTATTGTCTCGCAAGAGAAAAGATTTAAGATTCTTAAGGAAATGAGGGAGTACCACACAGATATCATTTTCCTACAAGAAACCCACCTTCAACATGAAAAAAATATTAAGATCGCTTCCTACGACTACCCAAATTGGTATTATAGTGACTCCCCAACAAGAGGCGCAAAGGGGGTGGCCATAGGGGTTTCTAGAAACTTAAAATTTAAACTGCTGGATAGACTGACCGATTTCGACGGAAGATTTTTGTTCGTGAAATGTAAAATAGGAGAGCAGACACTGACCTTAGTGAATCTGTACGCCCCAAATAAAGACCCAACGGGTTATCTAGCAAGGGTCTTGAGCCGGTTGGCGAAATTCCGCGAGGGAGAGACCATCCTGGCTGGGGACCTGAACTTTGGACTGGACCCCAAACAGGATAGCTCATCAGGAATACAGAGTACGAGCCAGGTAAAACTAAAAAAAAATAAAACTAAAGATCTATCAGAATCAGATGGTAGACGCCTGGAGAGTACAGCATCCAGGGGTTAAAGATTACACTTTCTTCTCACCTGCCCACGGCACACACTCTCGATTAGATTACTTTTTGGTAGAGCATAAAGTCTTAGAACAAATAGTCACAACACAGATCGAGATAACTACCCTCTCGGATCATGCCCCCGTGTCGATGGTCATGAAGCTCAGGGGTCTACAAAGGCCTCCATATACTTGGTGTTTGAACGACGGTCTCCTGGCTGAGGCCTCAGTGGAAGAGGTCATTAGGGGGAGATCGAATCGTTCTTCGAGACCAACGATACGGGGGAGATCTCCGAGGGTACATTATGGGAGGCACACAAAGCCTTTATCAGGGGGATACTTATTTCAATTGGGGCTGCCAAGAAGCGAGAGAAAAGAGAACTTAGGGAGCATCTAAGGGAAGAGATCCGGAGGTTGGAGCAAAAGCATAGAGAGTCAAGTACCCACAGGCAGGATATTTTCCATAGACTTATAAACAAAAGGGAGGAATTAAAAACCATCCTAGAACAAGATGCCAGGAAATGGTTCCATAAAGTAGCAGAAGATAGACATCATTGGGGAAATAAGTCGGGCAAGCACTTAGCAAGAATATTAAAAAAGAAACGAGAAATTAATTATATAGAGAAAATTCAAAATGAAACTGGAGCAATTCTCAATTCCTCCAAAGACATAGCCAACGAGTTTCGAACATATTACGAGGCACTATATGATGTTAAATTAAAAGAGCACCATCACGAAAGGCCCCAAAACCAGAGTCAGGATTTTGTAAAGAATAGCTCCCTCAGCGCCCTTTCGAAGATGGATAGCCTGAATATGGATAGACCCATAACAGAGAAAGAGATACTGGAAGCTATAAATTCTTCCCCGAAAGGCAAGAGCCCAGGATTGGATGGGTACACTCTTACATATTATAAATGCTTCAAAGATATCCTCGTGCCCAGAATGTGCCGTTATTGGAACAGGCTCGGAGAGGACTGTACTATGAGATCTGAAGCTCTAATGGCGTCCATCACAGTGATCTTAAAAGAGGGGAAAGATAGAACGCTATGCTCGAGCTATCGACCTATTGCCTTGCTTAATGCCGATACAAAGCTGTTTGCCAAGGTGTTGGCAAACAGATTTAAGGAACATATGACACAACTGGTCCACCCAGACCAGGTGGGGTTTACCCCGGGAAGGGAAGGAAGGGACAACGGGATTAGGGCCCTGTTGTTACTCCAGGCGGCAAGGCAGGGGAAAGTCCCCAGTCTATTCCTGTCACTGGATGCCGAGAAGGCCTTTGACAGGATAGACTGGGGGCACATGATTAATACACTGGAGGCCATGGGCATAGGACAGAGAATGATCAGCTGGGTGAGGGTCCTGTACGATCATCCCCAGGCAAGGGTAAGGATCAATGGGGTGCTCTCACAACCATTGGTTATGAGGAATGGCACGCGACAGGGGTGCCCCCTGTCCCCTCTCCTCTTTGTTTTATCTCTGGAACCCCTTCTTTCTACCATTAGGAATTCAGTGGATATAAGGGGGGTGGGGGCAGGGGGAGAGGAGCACAAGATGGCGGCATACGCCGACGACGTGCTATTTTTTGTGACCAACCCCCGGATTACTCTGCCAAACCTCCTTAGGACTCTGAAACTATACGGTTCAGTATCAAACTTTAAAATCAACCTTGCCAAGTCAGAGATCTTGAATATAAACATAGAGCAAGCCGAAGCCGATCGACTCTCAAAAGTGTTTCATTTTCCCTGGAGAGATAAAATAAAATATTTAGGAGTCATGCTCTCATCTACCCTAAGGAAAATTTACACATTAAACTATTTACCATTGCTGGAGGAGATTAAAGCAGAAACTAAAAGATTAGCTCCCTGTCCCTTGTCTTGGTTGGGGAAAATTAACGCGGTCAAAATGGTTATTGTTCCAAAAGTAAACTACAAACTACAGATGCTCCCGCTTTCAGTGCCGCAAGTTTTCTTTGCTATACTAAATAGAATAATTTCTAAATTTATATGGTCCAACAAGAAGCCTCGCATATCCAAAAACATATTATCCAAGGAGAAAAAACAGGGGGGGTTAGCATTCCCCGATTTTGAGAAATACTATAGGGCTATAGCCCTTTCAAGGGCAATAGAATGGATGAAAGGGGGAAGCAACAAAAGATGGGTGAATATAGAGAATGCACAAAGTAACACACAACTGGGTCACATTATATGGAATCCCCCAAAGTTTAGAGTAGAGGGGGAAGGGACACATGAAATCACACTGGTTACACTAAAAGAGTGGGATAGGTTGTTTAGAAAGAATAAATGGGTGTATAATTCACCTTTGATTTACTTAAAAGATAATATTTTTTTCACACCTGGTAGGAGTCAAATAGGGGGAAATTGGATTAAAAACAGGGAAGCACAGTTACAAGACATTATTAAGCAAGGAAGAATACTCACTTATCACGAATTAAGAGAAAATAGGGAACTTATGTCGATTGACGCCTGGAGGTACTCACAGCTTAAACATTTTGTGGAAAGTCTTCCACAGCCAATCCGGGGAGGTGTGGATCTCACAGCTCTGGAGAAGATATGTGTACGAACAACAACAAGAAATAATATATCCCGATTATATAAGATGTTGATTTTGGAGGAAAACGACTGGGTCCCTCCAGGTGTCAAAACATGGGAAGGGGAATTAGGAACCCCATGTAGTAAAGATAGAATTAATAGAATTTTTCACGTAATGCACCGTTCTGGGTTTAACACAAAAACAGTCAAAGTGAATTTTAAATTTATCTCAGGTTGGTATCTGACCCCCCAGAAGCTTAGCAGATTTCAAAAAGATAAATCTCCGGAATGCTGGCGAGGATGTGGGAATACAGGCACGATGGCTCATATATGGTGGGAATGCCCTAAGATCAAAAAATATTGGCAACAAATTTTGGAGCTAATTAAAATAATTACTGGGAACAATATTCCAGAAGACCCCTGGATAGTACTGTTCCATGGGACAGACACACCCATGGGCCAGTATAAATCCTCAGTTATACCGATACTGCTAAATGAGGCAAAAAATCTTATTGCTAAGCATTGGCGAGATCCAGAGAGCCCGCGTACAGGGGAATGGATAAGTAGAGTAAATCTGCAGCAAAAAGTAACAAGTTCTGAGGCACAGAGAATAGGCGATGAGAAAGTGGAGGAAAGGAGGAGGAAATGGGCAGGCTGGGAAATCTTTAAAGACTCATGGAGATTCACGGAAGAAATAATGGGTTAAGGCTGACAGTGCGACCCACAATGGGTACTCCATACGATCTATGCCATTTAAATCTGTACACATGCGGCATATAGGAAATCAATAGACAATACCCATAAGGCGTCAGGCAGGGCAGGGACGGGAGGGGGGGGGGTGGGGAGGGGTACGGGAGAAAACGGTAAATGTATCTGCTTTGTTAAGTTATATGAAGTAAGTTTTATGTATGCATTTGAAAAATTTAAAAAAAATTAAAAAAAAAAAAAAAGAATCATTCCCATTTAATAGTATGCATTTGCTAAAAAATTTTAATCAAAATTGCATTATTTTGGCTATCGGCCGCTCCTTCTTTCCTATTATTCCAAGTCTACGCGTGGAAACGACCTTATGGTGATACCAGAAAGGCAGCAGCTTAAGCCCTAAAAGGGTTTACCACCAGTATACACCACTTGGCATGACCTACTGGAGGGAAATCTCCTTACTCCCCCACACAATCACCCATCCACGACCAGTGACTGATCCAGTCAGTCCAGTGCTGTCTTCATCACAAACAAGATACTTTATTAATAAGTGGAGCTCCAAAATACCACTCACCTATGTGAATGAGCAGGGAGTATATAGTATCCCTAATCATTCACACAAAGATAGTGAAAAGTAAATAAGCACTTACACAGTTTTTGAAGAGTCCTTTAAAAAAAATACACCAACAAATTTCCACAATGTGAATCCATCAATCACGTAATTTCGTGATTCTGTTTCACATCAATAACAATGCGCAATGACCTGCCAAAAGAAAACAAATATGGCTGATGATACAATGGGGTAGATTTACTAAAACTGGGGCACTCAGCATCTGGTACAGCTGTGCATGGTAGCCAATTAGCTTCTAAAGCCAGCTTGTTTAATTAAGCTTTGACAATAAAACATGGACTCTGATTAGTTCCCATGAAAAGTTGCACCAGATTTTACACTTTCCAGTTTTAACAAATAAACCCCACTGTGTGCATTCAGGGACACCCACCAACATGACTGTTGAATTGGGACCAGTGGCTGTATCCGTATTGGGACTGCCTACCAATGGATGCAAGAAACACCTGTGCATCCCATGCAGGCAAACGTGGCCCATTACACGGATGTATGCTTAAGTACGCCATGTGAAGGCCTGTCTCATAGCAAGGGGACAATGACTGTGTAGCCTCCCTTCTATTTTGGTAACAGCCTGTATGTCCTTCAGCTTTGGGGTTGTGCCTTGAGGGTCCCACTCCCAAAGCAGGGGTGCCTGATGCTGATGTGCACTAGCCTGTTTGCCACCCTCTGTGCCCAGGAGCATAAGCCAGCAAAGGAAATGGGGGTGGGATTATGTGTTTCATTTATGCGCCCCCCCCCCCCCAATATAGGTAAAGTATTTTGACGTAAATCCAAACATGGCCAGTGATGTCACAAGGAGCTCTGAGGAGACATTCCACTTAGAGTCAGGCACCAGTGCTTTTGGGAGGGGGGCTAGTTTTTTTTCTAGTACTTCTTGAAACAGCTTGAAAGCTGTTTCGACAGCTTTTTCTATTCATGATATTGAAGGGCTGTTCACCGGCTTCTACATTCACTAGGTGCACATGTATCCTATCATAAATAGGGTGATTGTGATGGTGGCATTAAGGCAAATGCTCACAAAATTTACAGCATGTAACACTTAGGGGGCCAGATATAAAAAATTTGCTTTGCAAATCTCTCAGCATTCACACAGAGTCACAAATGCAATGTTTGTAATATGCATATAATGTCAGTTTCTATTTGATACCTTTTGCCAAGCTGGCTAGGATTATTGGTCCCAGGTTCCAATATTCCACCTACCTGCAGACCCCCATAACCACTGGGTCATGGTTGAGGGGAAGAATCCCTTATCAACATGAAAAATACAGATATTGCATATATAGCAACAAGAAAACCCCTCAGGGACTTTAAGGCAGTTAAAAGACAAAGTAGTAGAGTTTAAAAGGCAGACGCAAAATTTTTTATGTATGATCATAAAACAGACAGAGGACCATAAAACACGAATACAAAATACAAGGTGCAAAAATATATATATACATACACAGGAAATGTAGTGAATAGTACCACAAACTGCGAGATAAAACATGCAGTAGCTGCCTCGAGATGGTCTAGCTAAGGGGATCCCGTAGTGCAACCCGACATGTTTTGGGCCTCCTATATGAGCTGAGGTAACAGGCCACTGGGGGGGGGGGGGAGTTGTCAACTGGGAGAAGTGGAGAATGGAGTACTAGACAGCAGCAGGAGGCCATCCCCATCTGGGGGGGGGGGGTACTCCAATCGCAGGAGGAGGCCCGGGAGAGCTGTGAGGGAACTTCACCTTTACATGGTCATTGGTGAAGTCTGTATCATTACACGGTCCTTGATGAGGAATTCCTGGAGCAGAGGGGCAGGAGAAGCTGTTGGAATGTACAGTCCAGTTAAGTTCACCATCATGGACTCAGGGCAGAGAAAGGTCGGTGAGTGTACCACAGTGGAGGGCTGGATGTGGAGACATGCCAGGAAGTCTGTGAGGGAACTTCGCCTTTATACGGTCATTGGCGAAGTCCTTATCATTACACGGTCATTGATGAGGAGTCCTGGATCAGAGGAGAGACTGTGGGGAGTTTTGTCAAATCGATGTGGCCTGAGGGCACAGGATTTGCAAGCTGGGCTAGCTGGGAACAGTAGTCCACCGTTCAGAACATGCTTTTAAACTACTAGGCCTCCGGGGAGAGGTACTGCAGGCCTCTGGCCTAGTAGCAGCAAGCAACCAGAGTCAGCATACGAAACTATTCAGAGTGGGTTCTTTTGCTTACAGAAGATGTGTCAAGAAATGAATATGCTACAGTATAAGTTTTTGCAGGGGGAGAGGATTTCTGAAAAACATCACCCTTTACAAGGTCAGGGGTGATGTCCTCATCTTTACACGGTCATTGATGAGGAAGTTCTGGAAGCAATAATCTGCAGGAGTTACACAGAGGAGGAGCAATAGTCTGCATGGTGATGCAGGGAATAGACTGTAGCTGTTACACATGCGCATCATTCCTTCAGGCTCAAATTGTGTGGTAATCTATAAAATCTCTAAATATGATGGCAAAGTGATCTATTCTATGGGCATCCCATATACCCCTTTCCCCAACCAAGTTGTACCTTCCCAATAAACAAAAACAAAACACAGCAAATGACTGTTCATTGTCTCTGCAAGTGATATATGGGAGTCTGGCAGCGGGGTGATATGGTGGATGTTTATTACTAGTGGCAACTACACTGCTACACTTCAAATGGAGCTGGGTTGACAAGTAATCCGATTCGAAAGGAGAGAAGAGAGTGCCTGTGTCAAATATGCACTACCACAAGGACCCACCCAGGGGGCCCCAGCCAGGCTACCAGCTGTAGGCACAGACTTAGGAGAAAGATGCAGATTTGTAAAGTAAATCTGTAAGTAAAAAAAGATTCAAAAAAGAAAGTTTGTATGGGTATATAGTGGTTTGAACAAGCTAAAGCAGTGTAGATATAGTGGCCAGTTTGAGTAAATGGAGAGTGAGTCAACTCTCAAAAAAAAAAAAAACACAAACAGAAATAACACAATGGTAAGGAGTGAGGTGAGGCTCACCTGCACACTGCTGCATATGAAAATAGGTCCTTAAGGAATCCAGACCCAGTTCCAAATGGAAGAGATCACCAGATGGGGCTGGGCTGAATATATCGAGGGAGTAGATTGTGTATACCTGCCTCCTACTGAAATTTTGCTGGGAAAAAATGCCCGGGTAATGGGTCCAAGGAGAGGGTTGGCTCGGGCCTGGGCCAATGACGTCACGCGCCACTGACATGCCAGGCAACAACCAATGCATGGTGGAGTATTCACGCTAACTCAGTAACCCCTACTGCTGTGATGTAGGGCTTCCCTCTACAAGACAGCCCTTACGTGTCGTGTACATAGAGAGGAGACACCAATCGAGATCTCCAGTGGTCGGAGAGGTGCACTACAGCTTCACTTGTCACAAAAGAAAAAGGCAATGAACATAAACAATAGTATCTGATAGGACTTATACACATAACAAATGTAGGTGATCAAAATAATTAAAGGGGGAGTATGACTGAAGTGGTAATTGGGATGTTGGCAGTGCTCTAGACATTCCACCCTGCTCTGTTTCCTCTTTTCCTTGGGGAACATGGGGACAAAGTACTGTGCCAGGGGGGCAAGTTAATCCCCCATGTTGAGGGCATGTGGTCTAGTATGGCTCAAGAGGGGTGGGGGGCACACACTCATCCCTCCCCCTTTCCTGACCAGCCAGGCTGCATGCTTAGATAAGGGTCTGATATCGATTTTAGGGGACCCCCCACTTTTGTTTCTTGCCTTTTGGGATGAACTTTCCCCTTTGGGGTGGACTGCATGTGTTTTTTATGGAGTCAGCTCTTTCGCGGGTGCCAGCTGCTTACTTATTTATTGGAGGCTTTTGTTTACATTTTATTTTTGGTGAATTTACTTTTTATGCAGTATTTACCAAGCATTTATTTTTTTGGGTAAATACTGCAAAAACCTATAGTGAATTGAGCTTTTCAGTATCGCATGCGCTATTTGGATACATGACCCAAATATCACATGCTATCTCCTTTAGCAAATTGAGCCCAATGTCTCTTTCTCCATATTGCTGTATCCCAGCACCTGGCTATACATACAGTATGTTTTAAATAATACTTAGAAGGGCAGAGATCCATCAAGAAAAAGTAAAAGGACTGCCCAAAAAATGTACCAGTTTGACATGCCTGCAGTAGAGCTTTTGATGATGCCACTGACTCGCTATTGGTTTATAGGAGTATATGGAGAATGAACCCTATAGAAGGAAAGCAGAGAGTTTCCCTGGGTGTCACCAAGACAGGGAGCCAAAATAATGTGATGCAATAAATGCAGAAAAATTGATAAAATGGGTGTATACAGTATATCCTCTAAACCATTACGGTGAACCTCTATTTGCTCCCTTTTGATCCGTTAAAGGAAAACTCAACTTTCATTAAAACAATGACTATAGCATATACAGTACAATACATATACAAGTCATTTTGAAATTTAATGCTATTAAAAATTACCTTTCCTTTTCAGTATGCAGCTGCTGTCATTTTCTAAAAAAATGTTAAATAAATTCAATGCAAAATGGCAACCTGGAGGTGTTTGAACTCCAGCTCACATTTCGTAAGCAAAAATACACATTTTCTTTTTCTTTTTAGGATACACATTTTACATAAATAAATGAAACTGATCATTGTACCACCCATGCCATTGTTGAATGGGTTATTTCATCCCTGCAACTGATACAGGAGAGCTTGTTCTTTTGGAAAACAAAAAACTTACTGGCCAGATCACCAGGTGAAAAAGAAAAGCCTAAAAAAGAAAAACGACTGCAGCCATAACATCTAAAAGTTGGTAAGCTGCAATATATGTCTGAGTTTGGGTTTAACAACTCTTTAAAATGCACATTTTAGGCATCCCATGCTATAGGAGCTTCATTTTTGGTGAAATACTTGCAAAGGCTTGTCTATTAAATGGACGCAGACATTGCATCAGAACACTGAGATTTACTCAGGTAATGAAATCGGACCCCCCATCTCAGGAATCAAGTCTGGAAAAGGATATGATCAAACAACAAGCGATTTCTTCAGTAGGAATCTGCGAACTTCACACACCCCCTCTAGCAAAGAATGGCTTTCTAGAATATCCAAAACAGCATAGCCAAAGAAACACCCACAAAATTTTCCTCCAAATGAGCCTGTTGGACTCCCTAATAACGACAGAATGCCACAACCTGATGACCCCTAATGCACCGCAAGCATACACATCAGGAGACATCCCACTCTAAAAAGCCTAACAGCCACCATAATGCACATCTAAAGCACAGAATCTCTAAACTCGTGTCTCACGATCCTAACCTCCATATACCCACCTCTGTGGAGGGAGAGAGAGATGGTACCCAATCAACCCCCTCCGCCTCCTTTTTCCACCCCCCTTCCCCAACTTCCCCTCCTTACTCTCAATACCCCTCCCTACCACCCCATCTACTCCCTACCACCCCATCTACCCCAAACTTTCCTTCAAACTACCCCTGAACTCTACTCTGCACAACCAGAAGCCTGATACTCTACTCAGACACACTCCTACCACAACAATCTCCCCCTATTACTCTCGATGCTTCAGGCGGTTAAGAAAACAAGACCGCTTATACCACACCACCCACTTCTATCACTTACCTACAAGCGAGACACCAAATAAACACCAAACCGCCTACCAACCGCTACCAATCCTCATCCGACTATCAATCCTATATTGTACTCAATTTTCTTGTACTGTGTTCTGTTATGTTCACATCTATGTCATACTAGTTGCTTCTGTAACATACTCTACTATGTTGTAACTATTTTATATTCAATAAAAATTTTCATGAGAAAAAAAAAAAGGAATCTGCAACAAAGTTTGGTAAAATCCTTGCAATATACAGTGATACCTTGGATTACGAGCATTTTTTGTTCTAGAAGAATGCTTGTAATCCAAAGCACTCGTATAGCAAAGCGAGTTTCTCCATAGGAGTCAATGGAATTCGTTCCACAGTGACTGTTATTGTATGCAGAGCATGTGGCCAGAGGTGGGGGGCGCCGGAGACAATCGGAAACACTCTGAGACTGCTCGGATACATTTGGAGACACTCGGAGAGGCTCGGAGACACTCAGGAACGAAGTGTTTATGAGTGTTTCCATGTGTCTCTGAGCGGCTCTGAGTGCATCCGAGTGGCTCCGAGTGTCACCGTCTTGTGAGACATCAGGATTTAAAAAAAAATTATAGCTCGTATTGCAAAACGCTCGTAAACCCACTTTACTCGCAATCCGAGGTATTACTGTACATAAATCACCCAGATGGAGTTCTTGTTTTTTCAGCTACAGTGTAGTTACACTTTAAAAATGGCATTGAAAGTACATTGCTATATCTATTTAGTTAGTGAAAACATACTTGTTGATTATGAAATCCAGTGAGTTTGTAAAGTCCTGTATGCTTCTGCTGAGTGTTATCAGCTAGCTTTCTTGGGTTTCTTTCAGGACTACAAAAGGCCTCCCTCTTGCTGAGTTATATCAGGAAATACCTGAATGATTTTTTAGTAAGCTAAATCGATTGAATCAGATGCCTCCATAATAAGAATATTTTAAATTGACTTAATTATTTTGAGTTCATTTTTAGCCAAGCAGAATTGTTTAGGAACACAAATAAGATCAGTGTAAATGCAGACTGATCAAAAACAAATCAATATTTATTACAATAGGTCACATACAAACAAAATAAATAATAGCCCAATTGTGATGTACATAGACACTAAGATATGTGTGTAAAAGTAAAAAAAAAAGAAAAACAAATATATATATATATATATATATATATATATATATATATATATTGTACACACATAATAATTTGCATACTTAGACTACTTATTTGAGTATGGCTATGGTATCATACACCCAGATTTCTAAAAATAATGATAAATAATCCAAAACTATAAATATATAATGGGATTATAACTTCCCTTTCAGTCTTCCTTCAAATAATATATTTAATCTCAGACATGCATTTTAATGGACAAGCTTCTTAATACGTACATTTCTTTTAGTTTTTTTCCTAAAATGTTCCAAAAATACTAGGTTATACATGATGACTTTTTTAGACAGTTTCTTATAGGTGGACTTTGTATTAACAAGTCCTCATACACCCTGTCTTTCAATTTTTGGAACAATAGAGTGATACTGAGATGTACAAAGATGCACAGCTTGGGTCACCTGACAGCTTGGGTCAGAGCCGCTGTACTAACCATCCAAAGTTAGTACAGCGATCTCCCCCACTGATCTGTTGTGCTCTGACAGGGAGATGGGTCCCCCCGCCAGAACACTCTGATCAGCACTCTATACCATTGGCTGAGAGCGCTGATCAGGAGTCGGTCAGCTGCTGGTTTCCAGCATGCTCGTCCAACAGAAGCCGGCCAATCGTTCAGCTTCTGTTGGACAGACTGACATACACACAGGCCGTTTTGTGTTTGATCAGCTGCCCTGAAGGTCGGAGGAGAAATCAGGGATCTAATACCCCCGATGTCTCCATATTAAGTACCTGTCACTACCCAAAGCTATCACAAGGGTGTATGTTCACCACTTTATGATAGCAATAAAGTTAAATATATTTTTTTTTAAAAGGTGTACAAAAAATAATGAATAAAAATAATTAAAAAAAGTACAAATACTCCTGTCCCACTGTGCTCATGCACAAATGCAAATCTGCATGTAGGTCCAGCACTCATATGTGATTGCACCACACATGTGAGATATCGCCTCGAATGTCAGAAGGAGAGCAATAATTTTAGTGCTATAGCTTACATTTAAAGCGGAGTTCCGCCGGAAATTTTTTTTTTATTTAAAGTCAGCAGTTACGAATACTGCAGCTGCTGACTTTTAAAAAAAGGACACATACCAGTCCTGACGATGTTTTCACCCGAAGCCAACCTATCCCTCAGCTCCGGGTGCAGGATCCGGCATCTTCAGTAAGGGAATCAGGAAGTGAAGCCTTGCAGCTTTACAGCCCGGTTCCCCAATGTGCATGTGCGATTCGCGGTGCGCATTCTGAATGGTCCCTTCTGTCTTCTGGGACCTGTGTGTCTCCCAGAAGACGGGGGGAGGGGCCGGACATGGCATAGTTCGCCACGGATTCTGCGGCGCTCTTTCACCGGAAGTGGGAGCAAATACCTGTATTAGACACAAGGTGCCAAATGTGACACACCGGAGGGGGGGGGGGGGAATCCGATCAGCGGAAGTTCCATTTCTGGGTGGAACTCAGCTTTAACTTTAAACTGATAACCTGTAAAGGTTTTTAAAGCATTGCCTGTGGAAAATTTTAGGTACCGTAGTTTGTCGCAATTTCACAGGCATGCACAATTTTAAATCTTGACATGTTTGTATATCTACTTACTCAATGTAACATCATCTCCTATACTAGTTTACCGCATATTGGGTATGATATTGTGTTTGTATGCACTAACATCATTTTTTTCCTGAAAATCTGCATTTGATAAACAACTGTGCAAATATCATGTGACACCGAAAATTTCAACAGCCACCATTTTATTCTTCAGGGTCTCTACTTTCAGAAAAATATATGTTTAGGGGTTCTAAGTAATTATCTAGGAAAAAAAAGGCAGATTTTATTTTGTATGAGAAAAATTAAAAAAATTCCACCAGTAGGCAAACGGTTAAAAAATTATTTAATCCTTCCCTATTCTATCTAAAATGAAAAAAATAGAAGGCTGTGCCAATGTCATACCTATCCCTATGACTCATGGTTGCTACGTGGTCTTGCAGTGCTGGAATCCTGAAGTCATTTCCCTGTGTAGTCTGTAAAACATAGAGAAATGTGTTGGCGCTGTATTTAGAATGTGAAACAAGA
Organism: Lithobates sylvaticus; assembly: GCA_028564925.1. Taxonomy (NCBI): domain Eukaryota; kingdom Metazoa; phylum Chordata; class Amphibia; order Anura; family Ranidae; genus Lithobates; species Lithobates sylvaticus. Next base: position 106,437,818 of record CM053027.1, read on the forward strand.
TACTTTATGCATAATGCATGACCTAGATTAGTTGAGCCATGCTCTTTCAATAATACTTCAAGAAAATATATTTATGGTACAAAACTTTTTTTTTTAAGCAGTACACACAAAGTTTAAAAAAAAAAAAAATTGTGATAAGTAGAGAAATCTTTGCAGCTGTGACTTTATTTTGAGTGAGGCTCCAGCACATTTGAACCATGGTGAGAAGTGAAGCACAGACTATCAATGCCGCTCATAAACAAGCTGCAGGCATGGTAGAATAATTGGCTTCTATTGATGTGGCTGAAGAGTGTAGAGTTTAATCAATGCCTGCAGTATACCGGGTGGAAGAATGATGGGATCTGAGCGACAAGGAAGTTCACTTGTTACTTTTATTGTTATCTTCCTCCAGCTACTGGATTCTCCAAGTCATTAATTGATACTTTGTAAGTCTGTTCTTATCCCTGGGTAAATTTATTCAATCCAACCTAAGTAGACATTGGTAAGGGATGTGGAAGCATACAGAGCTTTAATTGTCTGGCTCTGCAAATTCTCTTGGCAATGTGGTTTGCCAAGTAAATCATTCACCCAAATGTACAGGTGCAGCATAGACTCAATATTCAGGAATAGTCTCATACTGCACATTGGAGTGCCCTTTTTACAGCCAGTGTGTACAAAGTCTTGTTGGAGATTTTTTTTGACAACTGACCTGATCTAAAGATTTAATAATCAGAAATTCAGATACATAATGCTATGTGAACGGTAAAACATAAAACTAATCTGGTTAACAAATTACACTAAAATATGTTAAATGGGACAATGTCCGATTTATTTTCTCTTTCCCAAGGTACTAGACAAGGGTGCTCATTGTCACCTCTTTTGTTCTTGGTAGCGTCTACCTTGACCACTGCTGGTGTCCTCTGGTGTCATTTTGGAATTTTTCATATTCCAATAAACTTTACTTGGAGCCCACGTGAGGTGCAGCCGTTTCTTCTTTTGACAATTTACCACAGAGGCGAGCCAGGGCTAGCACTCAGGTGTGTGTTCCAGTGGGCATATTATGCCTCGTTATCACTGAGCAGAACGGTTCGATTTGGTTTGGTACGGTATGCTATTTTGAGTGTTTCCATTATGAAAGCGGCCCATACAACCAAACCATACTGCACCATTCAGGGTCCTGCTTCAGATGTGGGGCCATAGAAAATGGCACGGTACAGTTAGGGCGGAGCTACTGGCATCACACGATACATTCCACTGATTGGCGGACAGAAAAAACGTCAATGCTCACGTCAAAGGCATTTCTTTCTAAACAATGTATGGCCCCTGGCAGTCCGACTTGCAGTGGAAATGCTCACCTAAATAGGCCGGACCATTCTAACCCTTCCAAACTGTACCGACCCGAACCATTCCGCTCAGTGGGAATGAGGCATTAGTTACACCTGGAGCAGTAAGTTCTTTTCATTTGAACCCTTTGCAGCTCTGCTGAGACAAACGATGGAGGTGAAAGGTTTTTGCAGAAGTAAACATGAGGACAAAATAGCTCTGTATGTAGACAATATGTTGCTGTACTTAGCTCATACTCAGGGATCACTGGTTGCTGCAAAGTCTGCTATAGAAAAGTTCCATACTTTCTCCGGTCTTATGATCAACTGGAATAAATCTATATTACTCCCATTAACTCCCCCCCCCCCCTCCCCCGTAGTGTCACAGCTCAAGGTGAATGTCAGTTTTAAATATCTGTAACTATTTGTGTCAATCCTAGGGAATATATTTCCCAAAAATTGTAACCTCTACTTCAGAGATTTAGATCTCAGAATAACGTTTGGTATAAATTGCAACTCTCTGTGGCCGGCCGTATTAACCTTTTGAAAATGACTTGGATGCCACAGTTAATGTATTATTTACACAGTTCGCCTTGTTGGAATCCGTAGATATATTTCAAGAGATTTAGTACGATTTTCTGGAATATGGCAGAATAAGCCCGCTAGAATCAAATATAAATATCTACAATATTCAAGAGTTCAAGGGGGACGTTCAGCACCAAATCCCCTGGGTATATTTTATGGTGGCTCAACTTCAACATCTCGCAGGCTGGGAAAGTGGTGGCTTACATATATCCTCTTTTAATATGCGTAACTTATTACTTTATAATGGTAATTCTTTACTGACCTTAGATTTCTCTATTAATAAAGTAAATATAATAAAGTAAATAAAATACTCCCTTTAATCAATATACCCACACCACATTTCATTTGATTTATAAGGTTTGGCAGTCCACTAAAACAATATTGGGTATTACAGGGCTGTGTTGTATCATGGTCACGTGATAATTTAAGTTCTTTTAGGGTTTTTTTTCAACATGTGCAAAAAGAGATCTCACAAATACTTATAAATGTATAATTTATTAAAGATAATGACAGATAATTCTTTACTGGCCTTAGATTTCTCTATTACACCCTTTAATCAATATGCCTACACCACATTTCATTTGATTTATAATATTGGGTATTACAGGGCTGTGTTGCATCACGGTCACGTGATAGTTTAAGTTCTTTAAGAGTTCTTATTCGATATGTGCAAAGAGAGCTCGCACAAATACTTATTTTTATAATTATTAAAGATAATGACAGATACAGAAAAAGATAAAGAAAATATAACAACTAAAGATGCTGCTTTGCTATGGAGTCCCATCTGCGCATGCAGCATGGCTGTTTGACCAGGTTCAGACAGATATGCCTGATGGCAGTTCTGGGAGGGACTACAAGTTAATAACACTACCTATTCACCAAAAAAGTGTCAAAAAGTATTAAAAACACAGAGACAGTTTTTGACAATTCCTTTATTAAAAAATAAAAAAACAGTGTCCCCCAATCTAAATCCATTGTCAATCAGAGCCCCCCTACCCCCCAGCCCCAAAGCTCCCACAACCCCCATGTTGAGGGCATGTGGCCTGGCATTGTTCAGGAGGGGGGCGCTCGCTAATCCCCCCTTTCCTGACCTGTCAAGCTTCATGCCTGCATAAGGGTCTGGTATGGATTTTGGGGGGGGGGGGACCTCATGCCGTTTTTTTTCCTTTACTTTTTTCCAATAGCCGGGTGTCGGCAATTGCAACCACGAGTCAATTTAAATGTGATTTGACTAGTTTTTTTTTTAATTTTTTGTTGTTGCTGCAGCATGATGTATGCATGCTCGAGATGCACCACTTTACAGGCAGACTAAGGGGACCCCCCCCCCCCACCATTCACTATATTTAAAGGAATTTTTCATTTTTATTGCTGCACTTTGAGCATCATTAAAATCCCTGCTCCTGAAAAAACTATTGTTTTAAGATTATTATTTTTTGCATTGATACATGTCCCCCAGGCAGTACCCGGGCCACCATACCCCTTTTTTGGCCAATTACTTGCATATAAGTCTTTCAAATGGGCACTTTTGATTTTTCCTGTTCAGCTCCCACTTGACTTCAATGGAGTTCACCGTTCGGGTTTGAACATTTCCCCTTTTCTGGAGTTCTGCTGCGAACCATCTCTAATAAGGAATATGCAATTAGAAGATGCACAAGACGCAGCTCAGTTTCAGGGTCTTGGCAATCTCCTTTTAGTCTAGGCCATTTTTATGTTAAGGAACATCTCTTTTTTCAGATCCCTTAGAAAGTTCTTTGCAATGAGGTGCCATGTTGAACTTCCAGTGACCAGTATGAGAGAGTGAGAGCTATAACACCAAATTTAACATACCTGCTCCCTGTTCACACCTGAGACCTTGTAATACTAATGAGTCAAATTACACCAGGGAGGGAAAATGGCTAATTGGGCCCAATTTGGACATTTTCACTTAGAGGTGTACTCACCTTTGTTGCCAGCGGTTTAGACATTAATGGCTGTGTGTTGAGGTATTTTGAGGGGACAGCCAATTTACACAGTTATACGAACTGTACATTCACTACTTTACATTGTAGCAAAGTGTAATTTCTTCAGTGTTGTCACATGAAAAGGTATAATAAAATATTTACAAAAATGTGAGATACTGTATATATATCTATCTATATATAGATATATGTAGATAGATATATCTGTATATATCTATATAAATCTGTATCTATATCTATATCTCTATCTATCTATCTCTATATATATAGAGAGAGAGAGACAGAGAGAGAGAACTTTATTTTGAAGGACTTGCTTTAAAATTTGCAACCATTGCAGCAATCATGATTATCTTTGATTGAAACCAACAATTATGACTGGACATAAAATTACCTTTTCCATAATAAATGTTATGATTGGCTTAAATTCAAACTGTTATTCATGTATAAAAATGTACTTCAAAGCAGATACCAGTTTAAACCTTTAACTTTTAGTATCATCTGATGGAAAATGTGTGATAGGACCTTGTTGTCGGAAATTCCAACCATGTGTAGGCTCCATCACACATTTTCCATATTTTCCCTTCCTAGGGGTAGATTTCCTCTCACTTCCTGTTTTCTCTTTCCATTTGCAAGTAGGAGTCGTTTGTAAGTTGGATGTTTGAAAGTAGGGGCCTGGCGTATATACTCTGCAGAAATTTGCCCTATTAGATGTTGGTGTAGCCACAAGACTGGTGGGCACAGGAATGGGCCCTGCTGTGAGTTAATAGATCAAGATTTGTACTTGCATGCACCTGTTGAACCGGGCAGAAAAATTGGGCCTTTGGCGGTGGTGGTGGTGGTGGTGGTGGTGGTGGACGGTGTTGCCACAAGACTGTAAGCTCTCACAGTTACTCTTGGTGGGCGCAGGAATGGGCCCTGCTGTGAGTTATTAGATCAAGATTTGTAATTGCATGAACCTGTTGAACAGGGCAGAAAAATTGGGCCTTTGGCGGTGGTGGTGTGGTGGACGGTGTTGCCACAAGACTGTAAGCTCTCACAGTTACTCTTGGTGGGCGCAGGAATGGGCCCTGCTGTGAGTTATTAGATCAAGATTTGTAATTGCAAGCACCTGATGAACAGGGCAGAAAAATTGGGCCTTTGGCGGTGGTGGTGGACGGTGTTGCCACAAGACTGTAGGCTCTCATAGTTACTCTTGGTGGGCACAGGAATGGGCCCTGCTGTGAACTATTAGATCAAGATTTGTAATTACACGCCCCTGTTAAACAGGGGCTGAAAAATTGTGCCTTAGGCACTGGTGCTGGTGCCACAACACTGCAACCCCTCACAGATACTGTACTTGGAGCACAGCAGTCACACGTGTTGCGAAGCATTTTTTAAAAAAATTGTAATTACACGCCCCTGTTAAACAGGGGCTGAAAAATTGTGCCTTACGCACTGGTGCTGGTGCCACAACACTGCAACCCCTCACAGATACTGTACTTGGAGCACAGCAGTCACACGTGTTGCAAAGCATTTTTTTAAAAAATTGTACTTACACGCCCCTGTTAAACAGGGGCTGAAAAATTGTGCCTTAGGCACTGGTGCTGGTGCCACAACACTGCAACCCCTCACAGATACTGTACTTGGAGCACAGCAGTCACACGTGTTGCGAAGCATTTTTAAAAAAAATTGTAAGTACACGCCCCTGTTAAACAGGGGCTGAAAAATTGTGCCTTAGGCACTGGTGCTGGTGCCACAACACTGCAACCCCTCACAGATACTGTACTTGGAGCACAGCAGTCACACGTGTTGCGAAGCATTTTTTTAAAAAATTGTAAGTACACGCCCCTGTTATAAAGGGGCTGAAAAATTGTGCCTTAGGCACTGGTGTGGTGGCATGGATCATTGAGGAGGAGGAAGAGGATAGTCAGTGAACATAAGAGGACAGTCACTCAGCATCAGCATAGGCAGTCTTGAAGGGATGTGACATTATAAATTATTCCGTTATATCCGCTTCAGGTGCCTGGTAGCTGGTGGTGATCCAAGACTGATTCATTTTGATGAAGGTCAGTCGATCAACCGAGTCGGTGGACAGGCGCACCCTATGATCGGTGACAAATCCTCCAGCAGCACTGAATGTGCGTTCGGAAAGAACGCTGGAGGCAGGACAGGCCAGTAGCTCAATTGCATACTGTGCAAGCTCTGGCCAGTGATCCATCCTCAGGACCCAGTAAGCCAGAGGATTTTCGGTGGGAAAGGTGTCCAAGTCTGACCTTGCCCCAAGGTATTCCTGCACCATGTATATCAGACGCTGGCGATGGTTGCTGGAACCGATCATACCTTGGGGCTGCGGACTAAAAAATTGTCTGAACGCATCGGTCAGACGTCCACCTTCCCCACCGCTCCTTCTGCTACTGACCGAAGCCTCAGCAACTCGTCGCCCAGGACCAGGAGTTTGTAACCTCCCAGTTTCTGGGAACGCGTTGCACAGACCTTTCTGCAAGGCCTCCCTGAGATGTCTCATCCTCTGCTCCCTCTGCGAAGGCAAGATAAGGTCCGCAACCTTACCCTTGTACCGTGGATCAAGGAGAGTGGCCAGCCAGTAATGGTCCCTCTCCTTGATCCGAAGAACACGAGGATCCTTCCGCAGGCTTTGCAGGATCAGGGAGGCCATGCAGCGTAGGTTAGCTGAGGCATTCGGTCCGGAGTCTTCTGGGTCACTGAGGATGACATGATCGCCAGCCACCTCCTCCCAGCCACGTACAAGTCCACTGGTTTGTTGGGACTGTACATCATCCCTAAAAGACTGCTGCTGCTGATGCTGAGTGCCAGGCTCCACCTCCATGCTCACACAATCCTCCTCCTCCTCCTCCTCATCCTCTTCCTGTGTGATGTTTGGGACAGAAGGAACACTGTCTGGATAAAGGGGGCCTTGAGAGGCAAGGAAGTCCTCCTCTTCCTGCCTCTGTTCTGTCTCAAGTGCCCTGTCCATTATCCCATGCAGCGTATGCTCCAACAGGTGGACAAGAGGTACAGTGTCACTGATGCATGCACTGTCACTGCTCACCATCCTCGTGGCCTCCTCAAATGGTGAGAGGACAGTGCATGCATCCCTGATCATGCTCCACTGACGTGGGGAAAAAAAACCAAGCTCCCCTGACCCTGTCCTGGTGCCGTAGTCGCAAAGGTACTCATTGATGGCCCTCTGCTGCGTGTGCAGTCGCTGCAGCATGGCCAACGTTGAGTTCCACCTGGTGGGCATGTCACATATTTGGCGGTTCTTGGGCAGGTTCAGCTCCTTTTGCAGCTCAGTCAGCCGAGCACTGGCATTATAAGATCGGCGGAAATGCACACAGACTTTCCTGGCCTGCCTCAGGACATCCTGTAAGCCTGGGAACCTGCCCAAGAACCGCTGCACCACCAGGTTGAGGACGTGAGCCATACAGGGCACATGGGTGAGCTGCCCCTGTCGCAGGGCGGAGAGGAGGTTGGTGCCATTGTCAGAAACGACCATTCCTGGCTTAAGCTGACGTGGCGTCAACCACCTCTCGGCCTGCCCCTGCAGAGCTGCCAGAACCTCTGGCCCAGTGTGGCTCCTGTCCCCCAAACACACCAGCGCAAGCACGGCATGGCATCTTTTTGCCTGCGTACTTGCGTAGCCCCTTGTACGCCTACGGAGCACCGCTGGTTCCGAGGACAGAGCACTGGAGGAAGAAGAAGAGGAGGGGGTGGAGGAGAGAGGTGTGTCACAACCAGTAGCAGTAGTAGCGTTTTGGAGGCTTGGTGGCGGAACAACCTCCAACACTACTGCACCTTGTCCTGCATCCCTCCCAGCTGCCAATAGAGGGACCCAATGGGCCGTGAAAGAAAGGTAACGTCCCTGTCCATGCCTGCTGGACCATGAGTCAGCGGTAATATGCACCTTACCGCTGACCGCCCTGTCCAGCGAGGCATGGACATTGCCTTCCACATGCCGGTAGAGAGACGGAATCGCCTTCCGTGAGAAAAAGTGGCGTTTGGGAACCTGCCACTGAGGAACCGCACATTGAACAAACTCACGGAAGGGGGCCGAGTCTACCAACTGAAAAGGCAGCAGTTGAAGTGCTAGAAATTTAGCCAAGCTAGCATTCAACCGCTGGGCATGTGGATGGCTGGGAGTGTACTTCTTTCGACGGTCCAGCAGCTGGGGCAGGGAAATTTGCCTGCTACAATCGGACGTCGGTGTACTGCAAGTACTTGGTTGTGACACACCTAATTCTACACCTTCAGTCCTCTCACAGCAGCTTTCAGAGAGGACTGAAGGTGTAGTGGGGATGGAGATCCCAGCTGATGAGGAGCAAGGAGAGGTCCGCTTAGTTCTTTGGTGTGGGTCTTTTATGTGTGCCTGCCAACGAGCTGCATGGCAGGTCGACATATGTCTGCTCATGCTTGTGGTGCCCAAGCGGCTGATGTTTTGGCCACGCGAGATACGCTTGAGACAAATATTGCAAATAGCAGTGGTGCGATCTGATGCACTCGTCTCAAAAAAGGCCCACACCAAAGAACTTTTCTGATAATGTGCAGAGGCAGCGCCCTGCACAGGCGGAGCTCTGCGGTGTTGTACAGTTGCTGTGCTGGCCTCTACCTGGCCTCCAGGGGGCATCCTGCCTCGTTGGACATGTGACGCCGCATCCTCCTCCTCCTCGTCCTCCTTCTCATCCTCTCTCCCTTCAGGCACCCACGTGGAGTCAGTGACCTCATCATCCCCTCCCTCTTCACCACTAGAGCAAACCTGGCAGTAAGCTGCAGCTGGTGGAACAGTACTGCCAGATTGCTGTCCTTCAGCATCCCCTCTCTCTGCGCGCACACTACTGACTTCCTCAAGCTGGGTATCATCATCCGAGCCTTCGAATCGTTGGGCATCCTCCTGGAGCATGTACCCAACACTGTGCTCAAAGAGTTCGGGGGACTCCTCAGGAGGACATGGTGGGTCTAGGGAAGGGGTGGCTGATGATGCCATTGAGTACGCGTTGGCAGCTGCTCTGCCAGTACCCTGAGCCTGGGTGAGAGAGGATGAGGAGGATGAGGAGGGCTTGGTCATCCATTCTACCAAGCCTTCAGCATGATGCGGCTCCACATGTCCAGCTGCCGAAAACAAAGACGCGCGTGTCCCATGGCCACGTGCTGATGACGATGCACGACCACGGCCACGTCCACTAGAAACAGAGCCTGCCTGCCCTGTGTTCTTGGCTCTGCACGCTCTGCCTCCCCTTGGCGGTCTTCCAGCCATTGTAGTCGGTAGTCCTGTGGGTGCTGCTGAGAAGAAAATATAGGAGCTCTGTGTGATGCCACTAACACACTAGAAGTCCAATGGGTGCTTCTGCAAAGAAAATATAGGAGCTCTCTGTGATGCCACTAACACACTAGAAGTCCTGTGGGTGCTGCTGAGAAGAAAATATAGGAGCTCTGTGTGATGCCACTAACACACTAGAAGTCCTATGGGTGCTTCTGCAAAGAAAATATAGGAGCTCTGTGTGATGCCACTAACACACTAGAAGTCCTGTGGGTGCTGCTGAGAAGAAAATATAGGAGCTCTGTGTGATGCCACTAACACACTAGAAGTCCTGTGGGTGCTGCTGAGAAGAAAATATAGGAGCTCTGTGTGATGCCACTAACACACTAGAAGTCCTGTGGGTGCTGCTGAGAAGAAAATATAGGAGCTCTGTGTGATGCCACTAACACACTAGAAGTCCTGTGGGTGCTGCTGAGAAGAAAATATAGGAGCTCTGTGTGATGGGACTAACACACTACAAGTCATATAGGTGCTTCTGGGAACAAAATATAGGAGCTCTGTGTGATGGGACTAACACACTTTAAGTCCTATAGGTGCTTCTGGGAAGAAAATATAGCTCTGTGTGATGGGACTAACACACTTCAAGTCCTATAGGTGCTTCTGGGAAGAAAATATAGGTCTGTGTGATGGGACTAACACACTTAAAGTCCTATAGGTGCTTCTGGGAACAAAATATAGGATCTCTGTGTGATGGGACTAACACACTTCAAGTCCTATAGGTGCTTCTGGGAAGAAAATATAGATCTGTGTGATGGGACTAACACACTTCAAGTCCTATAGGTGCTTCTGGGAACAAAAATATAGGATCTCTGTGTGATGGGACAAACACACTACAAGTCCTATGGGTGCTTCTGGAAGAAAATATAGGTCTGTGTGATGGGACTAACACACTTCAAGTCCTATAGGTGCTTCTGGGAACAAAATATAGGATCTCTGTGTGATGGGACTAATACACTTCAAGTCCTATAGGTGCTTCTGGGAAGAAAATATAGGATCTCTGTGTGATGGGACTAACACACTTCAAGTCCTATAGGTGCTTCTGGGAACAAAATATAGGATCTCTGTGTGATGGGACTAACACACTTCAAGTCCTATAGGTGCTTCTGGGAAGAAAATATAGGTCTGTGTGATGGGACTAACACACTTCAAGTCCTATAGGTGCTTCTGGGAACAAAATATAGGATCTCTGTGTGATGGGACTAACACACTACAAGTCCTATGGATGCTTCTGGGAAGAAAATATAGGTCTGTGTGATGGGACTAACACACTTCAAGTCCTATAGGTGCTTCTGGGAACAAAATATAGGATCTCTGTGTGATGGGACTAACACACTTCAAGTCCTATAGGTGCTTCTGGGAAGAAAATATAGGATCTCTGTGTGATGGGACTAACACACTTCAAGTCCTATAGGTGCTTCTGGGAACAAAATATAGGATCTCTGTGTGATGGGACTAACACACTTCAAGTCCTATAGGTGCTTCTGGGAACAAAATATAGGATCTCTGTGTGATGGGACTAACACACTACAAGTCCTATGGGTGCTTCTGGGAAGAAAATATAGGTCTGTGTGATGGGACTAACACACTTCAAGTCCTATAGGTGCTTCTGGGAAGAAAATATAGGTCTGTGTGATGGGACTAACACACTTCAAGTCCTATAGGTGCTTCTGGGAACAAAATATAGGATCTCTGTGTGATGGGGACTAACACACTACAAGTCCTATAGGTGCTTCTGGGAAGAACATATAGGTCTGTGTGATGGGACTAACACACTTCAAGTCCTATAGGTGCTTCTGGGAACAAAATATAGGATCTCTGTGTGATGGGACTAACACACTACAAGTCCTATGGGTGCTTCTGGGAAGAAAATATAGGTCTGTGTGATGGGACTAACACACTTCAAGTCCTATAGGTGCTTCTGGGAACAAAATATAGGATCTCTGTGTGATGGGACTAACACACTACAAGTCCTATAGGTGCTTCTGGGAAGAAAATATAGCTCTGTGTGATGGGACTAACACACTTCAAGTCCTATAGGTGCTTCTGGGAACAAAATATAGGATCTCTGTGTGATGGGACTAACACACTTCAAGTCCTATAGGTGCTTCTGGGAAGAAAATATAGGTCTGTGTGATGGGACTAACACACTTCAAGTCCTATAGGTGCTTCTGGGAACAAATATAGGATCTCTGTGTGATGGGACTAACACACTACAAGTCCTATGGGTGCTTCTGGGAAGAAAATATAGCTCTGTGTGATGGGACTAACACACTTCAAGTCCTATAGGTGCTTCTGGGAACAAAATATAGGATCTCTGTGTGATGGGACTAACACACTACAAGTCCTATGGGTGCTTCTGGGAAGAAAATATAGGTCTGTGTGATGGGACTAACACACTTCAAGTCCTATAGGTGCTTCTGGGAACAAAATATAGGATCTCTGTGTGATGGGACTAACACATTACAAGTCCTATAGGTGCTTCTGGGAAGAAAATATAGCTCTGTGTGATGGGACTAACACACTTCAAGTCCTATAGGTGCTTCTGGGAACAAAATATAGGATCTCTGTGTGATGGGACTAACACACTTCAAGTCCTATAGGTGCTTCTGGGAAGAAAATATAGGTCTGTGTGATGGGACTAACACACTTCAAGTCCTATAGGTGCTTCTGGGAACAAAATATAGGATCTCTGTGTGATGGGACTAACACACTACAAGTCCTATGGGTGCTTCTGGGAAGAAAATATAGGTCTGTGTGATGGGACTAACACACTTCAAGTCCTATAGGTGCTTCTGGGAACAAAATATAGGATCTGTGTGTGATGGGACTAACACACTTCAAGTCCTATAGGTGCTTCTGGGAAGAAAAATATAGGTCTGTGTGATGGGACTAACACACTTCAAGTCCTATAGGTGCTTCTGGGAACAAAATATAGGATCTCTGTGTGATGGGACTAACACACTACAAGTCCTATGGGTGCTTCTGGGAAGAAAATATAGGTCTGTGTGATGGGACTAACACACTTCAAGTCCTATAGGTGCTTCTGGGAACAAAATATAGGATCTCTGTGTGATGGGACTAACACACTACAAGTCCTATAGGTGCTTCTGGGAAGAAAATATAGCTCTGTGTGATGGGACTAACACACTTCAAGTCCTATAGGTGCTTCTGGGAACAAAATATAGGATCTCTGTGTGATGGGACTAACACACTTCAAGTCCTATAGGTGCTTCTGGGAAGAAAATATAGGTCTGTGTGATGGGACTAACACACTTCAAGTCCTATAGGTGCTTCTGGGAACAAAAATATAGGATCTCTGTGTGATGGGACTAACACACTTCAAGTCCTATAGGTGCTTCTGGGAAGAAAATATAGGTCTGTGTGATGGGACTAACACACTTCAAGTCCTATAGGTGCTTCTGGGAACAAAATATAGGATCTCTGTGTGATGGGACTAACACACTTCAAGTCCTATAGGTGCTTCTGGGAAGAAAATATAGGTCTGTGTGATGGGACTAACACACTTCAAGTCCTATAGGTGCTTCTGGGAAGAAAATATAGGATCTCTGTGTGATGGGACTAACACACTACAAGTCCTATAGGTGCTTCTGGGAAGAAAATATAGGTCTGTGTGATGGGACTAACACACTTCAAGTCCTATAGGTGCTTCTGGGAACAAAATATAGGATCTCTGTGTGATGGGACTAACACACTTCAAGTCCTATAGGTGCTTCTGGGAAGAAAATATAGCTCTGTGTGATGGGACTAACACACTTCAAGTCCTATAGGTGCTTCTGGGAACAAAATATAGGATCTCTGTGTGATGGGACTAACACACTACAAGTCCTATAGGTGCTTCTGGGAACAAAATATAGGTCTGTGTGATGGGACTAACACACTTCAAGTCCTATAGGTGCTTCTGGGAACAAAAATATAGGATCTCTGTGTGATGGGACTAACACACTACAAGTCCTATAGGTGCTTCTGGGAAGAAAATATAGCTCTGTGTGATGGGACTAACACACTTCAAGTCCTATAGGTGCTTCTGGGAACAAAATATAGGAGCTCTGTTTGCTGCCAGTGCCTGCCACGAACACACTACAAGTCCTATAGGTGCTTCTGGGAACAAAATATAGGAGCTCTGTTTTCTGCCAGTGCCTGCCACGAACACACTACAAGCCCTATGGGTGCTTTTGGGGTGCAGTGCTGTACTAACAGCACTGCGGTTGGTACTACTGAAATACTGTACTAACAGTAAAACATGCACCAGACTAACCCCCAGCAGCAGCTAAAAACACACTAACCAGCAGCAGCAATGGACGATCAATGACAGGTAGCAATGGTTTAGCAAAGTAGAGCAAATCTTTCTAAATGAATCTTTCTAAATGAATCTTTCTAAATGAATCTTTCTAAATGAATCTTTCTAAATGAATCTAGCAGAGTGACACAGAATGAGCCTGCACTCTCCTAAAGCCGGAACGCATGTGACCGGCGCCGACGGCGTGGCGGCCTTTTAAATGAGGCTCGTGTACTAAAGCCCCTGAGCTGTAATTGGCTACAGGCGTCCTGCCTGTAGCCAATTATGGCTCTCCGAGTTTCCGGCGCTGTGATTGGCCAAGCATGCGGGGTCACAGTGCATGCTTGGCCAATCATCAGCCAGCAATGCACTGCGCCGGCCGCGCCGGCCGCAATGCATTGCGGGGCCGCGCGCATCACACGAATGTGATGCGAGCGGCCAAAATAGTTCTGGGCTCGCCGAGCGAGCGAACACCCGGTGCTCGATGCGAACATGGGTTTGCATCGAGCACCGGGCCCATCCTTAATACACACACACACACACACACATACATTATATATATATATATATATATATATATATATATATATATATATTTCCATATGGATGTTTGAACACGAGAAGGAAAGAAATTTTGAAATGCGTCAGAAATCGAGATCTGTATACAACAACTATAGCCATATATTTACACTGTCAGCCCTCAAAGTTTAACTCCTACATGTGCCCATTAAAGGATTGGTAATTAAAATACATTTTTATTGATGCATGTGTGTGGATACTTTGAATACATAGAAAGTCCCACCTAGACATGTTTGTTACTATATAAACAAGAATAGTGCAGCGCAAATGTAGATAAGTGTTAAACACTCTGCTAAAATCAAACTTGACAGTATATGCTATAAACATGTAAAAAGCCTCCAAGTTAATTCAAAGTATAAAAGCTCATAATATAGCCCAAAAGACCCACAATGAGCTAGAGCAGGGGTAGGCAACCCCCGGCATGCAAAGCCTCTTTTGCCGACACTGGACTCCCTCCCCATCTGCAGAGCAGCACAGGGAAGTATCCGTGAGACACTAATGCATTCCAATTTAAGAATTCCCCACACCACACCTGAAGTGTGGGGGAGGCACTGGGCCACCCACCCAGTTCTGCTGGGGGGGAGGCGGTCCCTGTTTCCAGGAGGAGGAGGACTGTCATTGGCCACTGCTCAAGCCAATTACAGTCCTGCTAGCCCCGTCCACCATCTGGAGGAAGATAACTCGCTTGGTTGCCACTACCAATCTCAGAAAAAAGGGATTTCACTGTGATTGAGAAAACCACAATCAGGTGACAGTTTGTGGAATTACTGTTGAGCTTCAGGGAACTTTGTTGAAATTATTCCTGAACCTTTGCGTCACTTACTACTGAACCCCTGCACTCTGTGTCCCTTTAAGCCACAGCCAGTATTCAGCGCAATAAAAATCACACCAAACTTTTGCTGCGGCACAAACTTATTACACACAGGTCTACTGCTTTCAGAAAATGCCCCTGACCTGAGCTCATCATTGCGCATCCATTCCAGATGCTTGTATGTGACATGACATACATCACATACAAGTATGTGGGCTCGATGCGAGAGGTGGATCAGCAGGATGAGTGTGCCAGGACAGGTAGATGTGTCTCATTTCTGCTTCCTTCCACCACTCTGCATATCACGTGCATCATAGATGAGAAGAGGGTACAGCAGTGGGGAAAATGAGCAGGAGGGGTTCAGAGGTGGGACAGAAGAGCAGGAGGGTACAGCAGTGGGGCAGATGTGCAGGGAAGTACAGTGGTGGAAGAGATCAGGGGGTTCAGCAGTGGGACAGAGGACCACTACCCCATTACTGAGATGGAAGATCTGGGTGAATAAGAATACCCTGGTGAGTGGGAGACCTTACTACACAGTACTCTGGGATCTTGGAATACCAATCTGACCAGAGAGAAGTGAGCTGGATATTACTGCACATGCATGTATACTATATTATTGAGGTGAGGGCACTGAGAGCACGGAGGTGATTGAGGAGGAGATTGAAGATTTTTGTAAATAATTCAAGTTTATTTCACGTTTTATGAACTGCAATACCATTGTTTTCATTATTGGATCATTATTATTCACCATTTATTGTTTCGTACATGTATAGGCGCATCTCAAAATTAGAATATCATAAAAAAGTTAATTTATTTCAGTAATTCCATTCAAAAAGTGAAACTCATATTTTAGTGATATATTTCAAGCATTTCTTTCTTTTAATTTTGATGATTATGGCTTACAGCTAGTGAAAACCCAAAATTCAGTATCTCACAAAATTTTTATATTACATAAGATCAATAAAAAAAGAGGATTTTTAATACAGAAATAATGGCTTACTGAAAAGTATGTCTATGTACAGTATAGTATGCGCCCAATACTTGGTAAGGGCTTCTATTTGTATGAATTACTGCATCAATGTGGCGTGGCATGGAGGCGATCAACCTGTGGCACTGCTGAGGTGTTGTGGAAGCCCATGTTCCTTTGATAGTGGCTTTCAGCTCATCTACATTGTGGGGTCTGGTGTCTCTCATCCTTCTCTTGACCTAAACCCCACAGATTCTCTGTGGGGTTTAGGTCAGGCGAGTATGCTGGGCAATCACGCACAGTGATACCATGATTATTAAACCAGGTATTGGTACTTTTGGCAGTGTGGACAGGTGCCAAGTCCTGCTGGAAAATGAAATCAGCATCTTCATAAAGCTGGTCAGCAGAGAGAAGCATGAATTTCTCTAAAATTTCCTGGTAGATGGTTGCGCTTACTTTTGACTTGATAAAACACAGTGGACCAACACCAGCAGATGATATGGCTCCCCAAATCATCACGGACTGTAGAAAATGATTGCATTTAGATTGGAAATCAAGGTCCCAGAGTCTGGAGGAAGAGTGGAGAGGCACAGAATCCAAGTTGCATGAGGTCCAGTATGAAGTTTCCACAGTCAAAGTAGTGACTCCTATTCCTTCCTGCCTCCCCATATAATTCAGTTTGAAATTAAATTATACATATTTATATTATTATAAAACTTCAGTTTAACAACTTGCCAATCGCCCCACGTACCGTACATATACTACAGGACAGCGACTCTCCTGCACAAAATCATGTACAGGTACGTGCGTGTCTGGGGCATGCGCACGCTCCACTGGCGACACAGCAGGAGCCAATCAGTGGTACCATCTTCCCCTCTGACAGAACGGCAATCTACCTTGTTTGCATAGGCAGATTGATGGTCTGCTTATGCAAACAAGGCAGATCGCTGTTCTGTCAGAGGGGAAGATGGAGATCTTGTGTTTCTGCTAAGCACAAACATGGATCTCTGTCTTCCCCCAGTCAAAGCACTCCCAGGGAACACATTTAACCCTTTGATCGGCCCTGATGTTAACCCTTTCCCTGCCAGTGTCATTAGTACAGTGACAGTACATTTTGTTTATCACTGTATTAGTGTCACTGGTCCCCAAAAGTGTCACTCGTGTCCGATTTGTCCGCTGCAGTGTCTCAGTCCTGCTAAGCCGGTCCTCCCTTGCTTGTACATGTAGTGCTCTTCATGGTTTTATGCTAATTAAGGCATTTGGATCTCAATTTGGTGTGCAGCCATCTAGATTTTCCTTTCATTCCCGCTAAAAATTGCTTATCGACGCCATTACTAAAAAAAAAATTCCATAAATCTATCCATATAGTTTGTATACGCTATAACTTTTGCACAAAACAATCAATATACACTTATTGTTTTTTTTTTTTTTACCAAAAATATGTAGCAGAATACATATTGGCCTAAATTGATAAAGAAATTTGATTTAAATGTTTTTATTGGATATGTTTTATAGCAGAAAAAAAAATCTATATATATTTTTAAATTGTCAGTCTTTTTTTGTTTATAGCGCATAAAATAAAAAACGCAGTAGTGATCAAATACCACCAAAAGCTCTATTTGTGGGAAAAAAAATACATCAATTTTATTTGGATACAGCGTCACAATTATCAGTTCAAGTAACTCAGTACCTTATCACAAAAAATGGCCTGGTCATGGAAGGGGGTAAACCTTCCATAGCTGAAGTGGTTAAAAGGTTTTTGATCCAGGTACATCATTTTATATCTTCTTTAACCCTGATCAACTTTTTTTAAAATCACCCTGACCAGCTTTACCTAATCAACCTATAGAGAAGCACAAAAACATACAAGACAATTGGTATCATCCATATTTCTATCAACCAGGATATCAGCTATTTTAAATGATAAAATACATTTATTTGAAAACATGGGACCCATGGATACATTATATCTCTGGTAATTCGTAAATAAAAACAAAACAAAAAGGGGGCATACCCCCAAAAATCTGTTCATAAGTAGCGCTTAGAAAAAAAATCTAAAATGTATGCCACAGATGAATAAATTAAATAAATCTCAAAATAAATATTCCTAATACTTCACAATTCATATAAATGATCAAACGTGATAGTGCTCAAAAAATCCAACATGATAAACAATGAATTAATATAAATATTCCTAATCTTCCTAATTCATATAAAAAACATGAAACAGTGTGAAAGTCCTAAATAACAGATATTCCAAATCCCCAGGTGATAATCTAAATACAGTAATCTAATGGTGCATGAAGATGAAACTGCGTGAAAGTGCTCAGAGGGAGGTGCCATACCCACATAAAATCACGCCTCTTACCAGATGTATATGTTCTGAAGTTTTAGAGATCTAACTCGCTCCTTTTTTTTTTAATCAGATTTTATTTAAGTTTGCTTATAGTTACAGAAAGTTACCAAACATAAAACAAAAACACCAAATAAACGAAATACAAAAAAACCCCACAAAAACACAAAAAGCATACCCAACCACCACCGCAATAGCCAAGTTAAGTGGCATAGTATAAACTTTGGAACTCTGACTATGTACCCTGCTTTTAGAGATATGCGTAGGAGCAAGTGCTTAGAAACAATCAAAGAATAACTCGTATGCTCTAACCAAGGTAGTCAAATTGCTGCAAACCTCCTTAAGGAGTTCCTGAGTAAAAAAATGTGTCTCTCATAAGAAATACATCTATTAAGATCTAATATCCAGTTGGAAAGGGTCGGGGGGCCAAGAAGTCCACTTAAGGGCAATTTGCCTACGGGCCACGGACAGTGCATGCACAACAGTGATCAAAACTGATGACTTAAGCGTGGAGTGATAAATGTAGCCAAATAAGTATATAAGTGTATCTACTAAAAGGTTAACATCTACAAGCCCATTAAGCATGCCCACAACCTCCGCCCAATACCTTCGGAGCTTGTGGCAGAGCCAGAGTAGGTGTATCAGAGACCCCAAATTACCACATCTTGGACACGCTGGGTCAGATCTTAGTCGGAAAGTATCCAGTATCCAGTTGGAAAGGGTCGGGGTGCCAAGAAGTCCACTTAAGGGCAATTTGCCTACGCGCCACGAACAGCGCATGCACAACAGTGATCCAAACTGGTGATGCAAGTAATGAGTGATAAATGTAGCCAAATGAGTAGGTGTATCAGAGACCCCAAATTACCACATTTTGGACACGCTGGGTCAGATCTTAGCCCAATAGCTCACATCAATTCTGGGGTCCTGTACACCCTGTGGAGAATAAAAAGATGAGTTAGCTGGTGTGAAGGAGAGAGTGAGGTCCCAAAGAATTGACTCCCAAGCATGGTTTGAAACTGGCCCAATATCCTGTTCCCACTTTGCCCTACAGGCCCAGGGAAACTTATCCAAAAAGTTGCCCAATAGTGCCGAATAGGTGGCTGAAATGAGGTCCATCGTAGGAATCACCTTTAGCACTCTGTCGAACACTGATGCTGAAAAAAACCTAACTGGAGAATTGAGCCTGTAAAGTATGATGGAGCTGCAATTATTGGTAAAACTATTTAGGGTTCAATGTAAATTGAACAAAGGGGTGGAGGTCATCAGCTCACTATTGAGTAGCCGCTGTACCATGCCGGATATGTGCCTACTGGTGCACTGTCCCACAGTTTGCAGACTCACCAAGGTTGGTGTGGTCTCCGTAAGCTAAACCTTAAACTCAAAAAGGAAGAGGGGAAAAAGAGAATCCTCTATAAAGACCAGGCTGCTTGAAAAAGTTATAACTATTGCACAGAAAGAAAATTAGTTGTACATATTGCAAACACTAAATACCCATCACCAACACCTTAGCTCATTTAAAAGTTAATAAGACAACATTGCCTAGTTAAAACTAACTACGTCACATATGGTGCATGCATGCATCAGATACCCACTGTAAAGCTACCTACTAAGGTGCAGAAAATGGCAGGCGATTAGCTCACGGATCATGGTGAGTATCACCGTTGATCAGTGTGCTCAGCCCGTTATTGGTACTCGAAGGGCCCCCCAACGGGGGCATACACAAGGGAAATAATGGAATTGGCTGTACACTTGAAGTCCCTGGGATAATGTACTGCTATTTGTTAGAGTTGGAGAGGGCAGGGGACCTAATAGTCAAGAGCAGTGATAAGGGGGGTAATATGGTTTTGCTGTCAGGTGACTTATATGAAAAATACGTTTTCCAACAGCTGGTCGATACTTCCAACTACAAAAAACTGTCACTAAACCCTTTTCCTGCTCTGGCTATTAAAGTTAACCAACAACTATCTTTTGCCCATGAAGCAAACCTATTGAACAAGAAGGAATGGGACTATCTGAGGTCGGGAGAATATAAGAATCCCACCATATATATAATCCCTAAACTTCATAAATCCCTCACAAATCCACCTGGCGGACCCATCGTCTCGGCGATAAGGGGTCCTCTGGAGAGAGTGGGCAGGTATGTGGATAGATTTATTAAAACCCTGGTCACCTCACTGCCGTCCTATGTGTGAGATACTCACGATGTACTTACCAGCTTACAGGATTTGGAGATCCCTCCTGGGGCCCTACTCGTGGGGATCGACATGGTATCTTTATACACGTCGATACCCCATGACTGGGGCCTCAGGGCGGTCACCTTTCTGGTGGCAGCCTATCCTAACTTTGGAGCACAGAACGAGTTTATCTTGGAACTCTTGGAGCTTGCTTTAACTAATAAATATTTCCTGTTCCTAGAGGGGTTCTATCAACAGATTAGAGGTACTGTCAGAAAAGGTTCCCTCCGCTGGTAATATCGATCATTTGGCGTGCAGTACTGATGTCCACCAGCAGGTGTCTCCTGGCAGTTTGGAGCTGTCAGAAGAGCTTTTTCCTGCTGGTATTTTGTCATCTTTGGGCTGCAGTACTGGCGTCCACCAGCGGAGGGATCCTGGCAGTGTGGAGCAGGTATTACCTTCTGCAGACAGGCATCACCTGACTTTGATAAGCAGCTGTAGTATAAATACCCGGAAAGTGCACACACACCTTGCCCTGGTATTGTCCTTGAGCCCTGACCTGTATCCTGTTGATCTGAAACCTGATTCTTAACCTGATCCCTGATCCTGAACCTGCTTCCTGCATCCTGAACCTATTTGTACCTGTTCCTGTCTGTTTCTGTATCCCTGGATCCTTGCCCTGCAGCCTGATCCCTTCCACCTTGTCCCTGTCTGTCTTAGTCCTTGTCCCCATCCACTGATCTCCTGTTTATGACCCTGGCCTGGCTAAGACTACGATTCTGATATCCCTTTTGCTGTATATGCTGGTTAGTTTGTTGTCACTGTTTGGTTGTTTACACTGTTTGGTATTGGTGGTGCGTTTATATTTGTATGCTTTATATTAATAAATTACTTACTTTTTCACTTACTTACGTTTGGTTCTCTCTGTCACAGTCACGCAGTTCTGGTCACATCTGATTTATGACAGGTACGGCTATGGGAGCACCATGGGCTCCTTCATATGCATGCCTCCATCTGGGCCTCTGGGAACTGGAGATGGTCTATCAGATGCCAAAGTACCTCGGCAGGGTACTTACTTGGCTGAGGTAGATTGATGACATCTTTATGGTGTGGCTGGGTGGCCAGGAGCAACTCCATGAGTTTCTCTTGGCTCTTAATAAAAACAATAGGAATATCAGACTAACCCATGTGGTGGATTCGCAGACAATTCGATTTTTGGACTTAAAACTTTCTATAGTAATATAGCAACAAAATCACTGGCTGCTTGTGAACTTGGTAATTGGTTCAGTTAATACTGCATTGAGCACTGAAAAAAGAGCTTAGTTAAGCCCCTTTCACACGAGTAGTTTGATCGGGTTTGCCTGTCCGTTTTTCAGGTGGACCCGATCGGACCCTCCAACCTCCAACCTCCTTTATGGGCAGTCAGCTATAAAAGGTATTTGTGTCAGTTTACACCCCACTACCTCCAGGTCTTATCCGATCTGGCAAAAACAAACGGAAGGGGATCCATTCCTCCGCCTGGCCAGATTGGAGGGCAGTCAGGTGTAAAACAGACAGCCGATCCGTTTACATTCGGCTGCCCAAAGAACAGAGCGATCTGTGTCCAAGTCCACTCCGCATAATCAGAACGGACACGAACATGTCATCCGGCTGCCCCACTCAGCTCATCAGGAGATCAGCAGATGGATCCCCTGCTGAGAAAAAACAGATCTGGCATGTGTGAAAGGTTATATTAAGGCTAGGACCAGCAGCTGCACAAAATAAATCCTGAAAATTGTATCAGATGCAGTCTTTTCCTACTAGTTGGCCAAAAACACAAGGATACTCAAATTTTAAGTGTCAAAACTGGAAAATAATAAATCTGTGTATTCCAGGTCAGAGAATCATTTTAGATACCTTGTACCCTTTCCAGTTGGTTTGATATTCAGTCTTTTCAACAACAAAACAACAATACAAAAGTCACCCTGAAATCATAGCAGAAAATGTTGTTGATTCCTGAAAACCCCTCGCTATTATTTTTTAACAAGAGCTGTATTCAGAGAAAAAAATGTTTTTCTTAGACCTATCAGCGCCAGCTGGTCTTGGTTTGTGTGCGGTTACCCAAAGACCCATTTCCAGGTATCTAGATCAGAATTTCCATATCAAAAGGAAGCATTTTATCTATAATTTGTTCATCTTTCTGTTCAGCAGTGTGACAGGGAACTGTGTATTGCACAGCAGATGAGTTTCATGATCCACGCTCCCTATTAAATATCTGTTCACAACACCCTGTTAAGATGCTTCTTCATATTAAAACTATTATGTCAACCAAGGGGGGTTTTAGCTTTCTTTGTTGCTTCTTATCTAAACAGATCACATCTCTCTCTTTATTTATGTAGAAAAAGGGTAAAGGCTGGCCATATATGGATAATTTCAGAAAGAGTTGGCAAAGAGTCAATGGACGTTCTTGGTATTTTCTTTATGCAACATTACATGGACAGAAATTATTATTATTAATACACAGGCACAGCGACGTACCAGTATGTGGCCCAGGTAAGGTACGCATCGGCAAAATCTTGCTATTGGGCTGGTGTGATAGACCCAGATACCACGTGATCACTGTGCGATCACATGTCACCTAGTGTGTATTAGTCAGGTAAGGTAATCACACGGCAAGGAACAGGTACACACTGTAGACAGCTCTAAAACAACTGAGCGCTCTCTATCTGGAACCTTTCAGCTTTATAGTGATCAAACAAGAAATGATCTTAGGAGGTGTGCTGGAAGTGATGCAATTGCTGTCTATAACAGGAAGCACTTCAGAGCTGCAATTTGGATAGAAGGATGCCATCAGACATGTGCTAGAGGCCTCACTATCCTCACACGGGGTGCCACAGGACACAGGCCACCAAAAAGAGTGCCAAGGACAGGCATGCTGTGAGTGTGAGGACCCCTACGGTTGGTACAGGTAGTTTGCGGATTGTGACAGTAGTGCACGTTCAAAAATTAATACCATAAATAGTAACATGTTAGATTTTTACTACAGGAGTATATGCTGTTTGCCAATTCTAAAGATATATTGCATTTAAAATTTAACTAAACCCATTTGATTTTCGTAGACTAAAAATTGTACTAGGATTTTAGCTAAATGTACAGCATCACTGACAAATAATATCACTACTGAAAATGTTACTGAAACTTCTGGCATGAGCTTTCCAGTAGCCTGTGGAAATACTGTACATCTCCTTGTTCTAATCCAGTCTAATGACAATCTAAATTATTTATTGTCATTGCTGCAAATGGAAAAAGGGTAAAAAAACATTGTGTCTGTTGGAAAAAAAAGTTTGTTAGACTTTCCCATAATAAAGACGTCAGAATGTGATTTGCCCTGAAGCTGAAACTCCTCTACTTGTAATTTCACTTGAAACCAAAGCCAGATAGAGAATGCATCCGACACCTGGGGAGAGCAAGACAACATGGTGCATAGTATAACAGTATGCCCGCATGCTCATTACTTTCTCTGGTAGGGCTCAGCAGTAGGGATGGGCCCGGTGTTCGATTCGAACCCATGTTCGAATCGAACATCGGCCGTTCGTCCGCTCATCGAGCCCAGAACTATGTGGGCCGTTCGCATCAAATTCGTGTGATGCGAACGGCCCACAATGCACTGCGCCAGTCACAGTGCATTGCTGGCTGATGATTGGCCAAGCATGCACTGTGACCTCGCATGCTTGGCCAATCATAGAGCCAGCGGCGAGGAGAGCAATAATTGGCCACAGGCAGGATGCCTGTGGCCAATTATAGCTCAGGGGGGTTTAGTACACGCCCCACACTATATAAGGCCGCCGCGCCGGCGGCCTCATGTAGTGTGTTCCGGCGTTAGGAACATGACGGTGTCAGTGACATTATTCATTCTGCTGAGTCTGACATTATCTGCTGTGATTCTGGGGATTAGTGTAGTGTGTGCGTGCTGTTAGTACAGCATTGCAGTATCACATTAAACCACCTTTACCCTTCTGGCCTGTTGTCATCTAAGGCAGCCATCTGCGGCTAATGAATTGCCGGATCCCGTAACACAGAGAACAGTAAAGTCATTGATAAAAAAAAAAAAAAAGCGTGGGGGTCCCCCCAAATTCAATTACCAGGCCCTTCAGGTCTGCTATGGATATTAAGGGGAACCCTGTGTCAAATAAATAAAAATGACGTAGGGGTCCCCCTAAATATCCATACCAGACCCTTCAGGTCTGGGATGGATTTTAAGGGGAACCCCCGGCCAAAAAAAAAATGGCGTGGGGTCCCCCTCAAAATCCATACCAGACCCTTATCCAAACACGCAACCTGGCAGGCCGAAGGAAAAGAGGGGGGACGAGAGCGCCCCCCCTCCCTCCTGAACCGTACCAGGCCACATGCCCTTAACATTGGGAGGGTGCTTTGGGGGTCTGTCACCCCCCAAAGCACCTTGTCCCCATGTTGACGAGGACAAAGGCCTCTTCCCCACAACCCTGGCCATTGGTTGTGGGGGGTCTGTGGGCCGGGGGCTTATCGGAATTTAACAAGGGGATCCCCAGATCCCGCCCCCCCCTGTGTGAAATGGTAAGGGGTACCCCTACCATTTCACCAAAAAAGTGACAAAAATGGTAAAAATGACAGGAGACGGTCTTTGACAAT
Source organism: Lithobates sylvaticus (assembly GCA_028564925.1). Classification (NCBI taxonomy): domain Eukaryota; kingdom Metazoa; phylum Chordata; class Amphibia; order Anura; family Ranidae; genus Lithobates; species Lithobates sylvaticus. The sequence continues at coordinate 106,462,801 of CM053027.1, forward strand.
TCCTTTATTAAAATCTTCTTTCATCTTCTCCTTCCGGCATCTTCTTCCATCTTCTTCTTCCATCCTCTTCTTCCTCCGATCCGCTTCTTCTTGCTCTGGTCTTCTCGTCCGGCATCTTCTTCCACGGCGTTGCTGTCTCTTCTTGGGCCGCTCCGCGCAATGGGAGGCTCCCGCTGTGTGAGGCTTTGCTGCGTCTGACAGGTCTTTTATAATTGAGGGAGGGGCCACCTGGTGACCCCGCCCCCTCTGACGCACGGGGACGCCCTCCGTCATAAAAGACCTGTCAGACGCAGCGAAGCCTCACACAGCGGGAGCCTCCCATTGCGCGGAGCGGCCCAAGAAGAGACGCCGACGCCATGGAAGAAGCGGATCGGAGGAAGAAGAAGATGGAAGAAGAAGATGGAAGAAGATGCCGGAAGGAGAAGATGAAGAAACCGAAGGATGAAGAAAGGAAGAAGGAAGAAGACCAGAAGAAAGAAGATGAAAGAAGATTTTAATAAAGGAATTGTCAAAGACCGTCTCCTGTCATTTTTACAATTTTTGTCATTTTTTTGGTGAAATGGTAGGACCCCCTTACCATTTCACACAGGGGGGGGCCGAGATCTGGGGGTCCACTTGTTAAAGGGGCTTCCAGATTCCAAAAAGCCCCCCGCCCGCAGACCCCCACAACCAATGGCCAGGGTTGTGGGGAAGAGGCCCTTGTCCTCATCAACATGGGGACAAGGTGCTTTGAGGGGTCACAGACCCCCAAATCACCCTCCCAATGTTGAGGGCATGTGGCCTGGTATGGTTCAGGAGGGAGGGGGGCGCTCTCGTCCCCCCCTCTTTTCCTGCGGCCTGCCAGGTTGTGTGCTCGGATAAGGGTCTGGTATGGATTTTGAGGGGGACCCCACGCCATTTTTTTTTTTTTTGGCCGGGGTTCCCCTTAAAATCCATCCCAGACCTGAAGGGTCTGGTATGGATATTAAGGGGGACCCCTACGTAATTTTTTTTTTAAAAATTTGATGCAGGGTTCCCCTTAATATCCATAGCAGACCTGAAGGGCCTGGTAATTGAATTTGGGGGGACCCCCTTGCTTTTTTTTTTTATCAATGACTTTTTTTTATCAATGACTTTCAATAAATGATTGTTCTCTGTGTTACGGGAGCCGTCAATTCATTAGCCGCGAGTGATTTTAAATAGCTTTTTTCCTGCAAAAATGACACTTTGTGCAGGGACAGTTCTAAGCACGGGAAACATGCGCCCCTTCACATGTATACTATAGACACCCCCCAGGTACGAAATTTAAAGGAATATTACACTTTTATTGTTTCACATTAAGCATTATTAAAATCACTGCTCCTGAAAAAACGGCCGTTTTAAAAAAAAAAATGTTGCATTGATACATGTCCTCTGGGGCAGGACCAAGGTCCCCAAACACTTTTTATGACAATAACATGCATATTAGCCTTTAAAATGAGCACTTTTGATTTTGAATGTTCGCGTCCATTGTAATTAATAGGGTTCCAATGTTCGTGCGGACTTTAGGTCTGTTCGCAGGTTCTGGTGCGAACCGAACCCGGGGGTGTTCGGCTCATCCCTACTCAGCAGAGACAGATGGAGGGACACAGACATGCTGGAAGCCTTTTTCAGGCTTAGCTATAAAAGATCACTGCACAGTGGCTGCAATGTGGCTTATTTTCTAGTAGTACATGTACCAGCAAACATGGCTTCCCAATGGAAAAAGAACAGTCTCTCCCTTCTCAACAGATGCTGTCGGTTCGGCTGGAATCTGCTTCTTCATATCATTGGAAACTGAATGTGCCCAGCTGGGTAGCTGTCCCACCAGGCATATTGTGAATTGTCCCTGCATTAATTCAATACAAGTTTTATATTGTTTCGGAGTGTGTACATTGCCTCTGTACCACACTGCACCCCAACTACAAGCTGAACTTTAGCCGATTGACAAGCTTTATGGTTGTGACTAGCGATGAACTTTGGTTAAAAGAAGGTAGTTTTCAGTTCCAGGCCCACCAGCTGCTATCAGGGTATTCCCCTGTGACGGATCTCGGATGTCTCTTCTGAGAATCTCCGCCAGACCTGTGTCTCCTGTCCTCCAAATGCACTTGCAGCCTGCAGATTCGCCATAACCAGCCCTTAACCCCTCAATCACGAGACAAGACACACAGGTGTTGAGGGTTAAACATCCAGAGCATAAACTCTTTATTAAGTTTCAAACATACACTTTTAAACACAGTTGGGGACACCCCCTTAGCCTTGTCATAGAGGGGGTAGGGGACAAGGAAGAACCAATGGAAACTCAACCCTTGTGTATTCAAACAGCTACAGTTGAAACACAAAGGGATTATGATAAGCAGGCAGCCCCTCCTAACAGATCCCCTGCTGGGAGATGTCTCCAGTCCAGACCTTTTGTCTACATGCCATGACCCAACACAATTAACACAGCAACAAGAGAGGGGGGGTGGGGGAGAAGGGATGCAGCATTACATCGCATTATCTCAATGGCACTTTGTCCCCAAGTCTCTCCCAAGTCCATTCTGGGCCATAGTCTGTGGGGAGGAGGCCAACGCCCAGCCCCTTCCAAAACACACAGTGACAGTGGGTTCTGTCACATTTCTCCCCTTTTAAAAACAGACTAACCAGGTCCTTGACCCTCAACTGGTCTGGACCTGCGTTAGTCACAAATTCCCACCCCAGGCAAACAGAAAAAGAAACAGTACGACTCTGGCGCTGGGGAGCAAAACCGCACATACGGTCTCCCGTGAATAAAAACAGCCGCTTTAGAGCAGGACTGCCTGTCCGCACTCCCGTGATCCGGGGCCTGGTTGCATGTATTGGGGGCAGCTGAATAATCCTCTGCCCCGATGCCAGCGCTTCAGCTGGTAGGGAGTGTAGGCTGGTAGTGCTAAGCCTTTGAGGAAGAAAAGGAACTTGCTCTTCTCCTGGTGTAGTTACCAGCCGCTGGGGAGGTATCTTGCAGGGACTATCTCCCAGACTCTCCATCTCTTTTTCTGATGCTGGGCAGAGACCAACAGCGCTCTGCCCCGTAGCCAGCGCTTCTGCTGGGGGGACATATGCAAAGATATTCAGCCGCTGAAGAGGGGGAAGGGTTTTTTCCCCTCCCGGTTCTGTGACCAGCTGCTGGGGCAACTTTTGACAGGGGCCATCTCCCAAACCCTCCAAAAACATACTGAGGGCTGGGCAGGGGCCAGCGGAACTCTGCTACCATAGCCAGCGCTTCTGCTGGGGGGATAAACACGGGGGTAGTGTCCAAGTGCTGGGGAAGTAGAATGGCTTTCTCCACTCCCGGTGGGGATTTCCGCTGCTGGGGAAACAGCTCCCGAAGATCATCTCTCGGACTCTCCGGATCCAATTCTGAGGGTGGGCAGAGGCCACCGGCACTCTGCTCCGTCGCCAGCGCTTCTGCTGGGGATATAAACACTGGGGTAGTGTCTAATTGCTGGGGAGGGAGAATGGCTTTCTCCACTCCCGGTGGGGATATCTTCTGCTGGGGAAACAGCTTACTGAGGTCATGTCCCAGACTCCCTTGATCTAACTGTGAGAGTGGGCAGAGGCCAGCGGCACTCTGCCCTGTAGCCAGCGCTTCTGCTGGGACACCGGATGCGATACTCTGGACTTGCTGCTGATCCCCATCTACCAGCCTTCCAGTGCCCGTCTCAACTCCCCCTTCTGAGACTTTTATGCCATTAGCTTGTCTCGCTGCCTGGGGAACCTCCGATGCCTTCCGGCATTCAAGCACTCGCAGTGCCCTCTGTATCATCGCCGCTTCTTCCATTGTGGTTAGAACGGGAAAACGTAGGGGTACCCCTGGCCCCATTTGCTCTGCATCTTCGCGACTGTCCGCTTTTTCTCCCAGACAGTCCCAGGCAACGTGAGCCATGCCGGGCTGCTGATCACCATCAAACAGCCGCTTGTAGGCAATCTCGAGCTCCCATTCCTGCTCAACTAGGAACTCCAATTCCTCCAGGTCACATGCCTCTTCTGGGAGGTCCAGCACCTCATCTCGGAAGTCCAGGATGTCTTCCAGCCGCCACTCCTCGGTGCTCCCAAAGTCTGGGTCTCCGTACATTTTTTTATGGAGCAGCCCCACGCTGCCGTAGCCAACGCCTTCTGTCGGGCTGCCATCTGCTGTACCTGGCCACAGTTGAGCCGCAAACCACCGGAGGGCTCTGTAGCTGGCGTCCAGCCTCATCTCCTCCCGGACCAATCTTCCGAGCTCCGTCTTCCAATCATCTCGCGGTTGTTCCCTCAGAAACACCTCTCGTGCACGGTACTGCGTCCAGTACATCTCTGTAGAGGAGGGAAGGATCTTCCCCTGATGGTGCCGCTCGTGGCTTAGCATCTCTTGCCAGAGTTGCCGGCGGATCACATCCTCCCAGCCGAGCATGGTGTGCTCTGTCGCTGGTCCCCGATGTTGCTTCCGCATGCCTTGCAGCCTCCTCCTGAACTCCGCTCTCATGCTGGCTGGTCCCCGTATTGCTTCTCGATGGCTGCCCGGATCTTGCATCCCGGTGGTGATTTGGATGTCCTGGACTGCAGGAGACTTCCCACTGCTTCCACCACTGTGACGGATCTCGGATGTCTCTTCTGAGAATCTCCGCCAGACCTGTGTCTCCTGTCCTCCAAATGCACTTGCAGCCTGCAGATTCGCCATAACCAGCCCTTAACCCCTCAATCACGAGACAAGACACACAGGTGTTGAGGGTTAAACATCCAGAGCATAAACTCTTTATTAAGTTTCAAACATACACTTTTAAACACAGTTGGGGACACCCCCTTAGCCTTGTCATAGAGGGGGTAGGGGACAAGGAAGAACCAATGGAAACTCAACCCTTGTGTATTCAAACAGCTACAGTTGAAACACAAAGGGATTATGATAAGCAGGCAGCCCCTCCTAACAGATCCCCTGCTGGGAGATGTCTCCAGTCCAGACCTTTCGTCTACATGCCATGACCCAACACAATTAACACAGCAACAAGAGGGGGGGGGTGGGGGAGAAGGGATGCAGCATTACATCGCATTATCTCAATGGCACTTTGTCCCCAAGTCTCTCCCAAGTCCATTCTGGGCCATAGTCTGTGGGGAGGAGGCCAACGCCCAGCCCCTTCCAAAACACACAGTGACAGTGGGTTCTGTCACATCCCCCATCCCACATCTGCACAAACACAGAGTGAGGTACTTGTGACATCATTAACCTAATATACCCATATGGCCATATTAAATCAATGTCATTGGTAGTAGTCTAAACTCATCCCTACTTATGAATCAGCAGTGACAATGCTAATAGCCACATTCCTCAGGATAATTTCTTCATCCTATTGCAGTGCAAGCAGACGCAGCTAACTATTCTGCTCTGAATTCAGGAGCAGTGCAGCATTGTTGCCACATCATCACAAAAGTCTGAGTTAGGTGGACTTCACCAATAGGCTCAAAAAGGTATTTTAAGCAATTTGCAGGAGCACACTGTAACTGCAGATGCACGTATACCGTATTTATCGGCGTATTACACGCACTTTTTTCCCCTTAAAATCAGGGGAAAATTGTGGGTGCGTGTTATACACCGATCCACCGTCGATCCCCGCCGATCCGGAGCTCCGCCAACATCTACGAGCAGAGCCGAGTCTTCTGTGTACTCGGCTCCGCTCACAGTCACGCGCAGTCCCGCCTCCCTGGCGTTTACGTCCCGCCATTGGCCCGGCGTTGTGTCCATCATAGGAGCCGGGCCAAGGGGCGGGACGGGGGCGTTACTGCGAGTCGAGCCGACTATTCTTGACAGAACACCGGCCCGGTGTATGTTGGCGGCGGGAGGAGCCGAAGATCTTGGCGGCGGCGGGAGGAGCCGAAGATCTCGGGGGCGGGAGGAGCCGAAGATCGTGGCGGTGGGAGGGGCCGAAGGTGCCAGGCTTCAGGGGGACACAGTGCCAGGCTTCAGGGGGACACAGTGCCAGGCTTCAGGGGGACACAGTGCCAGGCTTCAGGGGGACACAGTGCAAGGCTGCATTAATGGGCATTTAAATGTAAGTTTTTTTTTTTTTCCTTAAACTTCCCTCCTAAAAGTTTTTTTCCTTAAACTTCCCTCCTAAACTTGGGGTGCGTGTTATACGCCGGTAAATACAGTAATTATTGCAGCACTTATTTTTTAATAGGAGGCCATAGTTCTACTTGGGGGCGCACCCCCATTTTAGATTAGGCCTATCAATTTAACCCACTGTTTCATTTGAGTTTGACATGCTTGAGTGGGTGACTGTACACACTGTTTCCACTCACAACTCAATTATCAGTTTGGGGTGTAACTAATCTATTAGATAACATATTGATACATTATTTCCTAAGGTGAGATTTAGACCCCTTTCATACTGGGGCGTTTTTTCAGGCGCTTTAGCGTTAAAAAAAGCACCTGTAAAGCGCTTGGAAGAAGCTTTATCTGTAATCCCAATGTGAAAGCCCGAGTGCTTTCACACTGAGGCGCTTCGCTGGCAGGGTGTCAAAAAAGCGCTAAAGCGCCTGAAAAATGCCTTAGTGTGAAAGGGGTCCTATGTACACAAGCTCTCATCACAGAGGAAAGTTTATTAATATTACAGACCTGATCAGAGTTTTCTCTGCCAAGAAACATGCTTTCAAATTCATCATCTTGCTATAAGCTATGGCTCATGCTTGTAAACATTCCTCTTCCTCTGCTACCAAGTTCAATATGATCAATAGCTACCATGACTGATGGACCTTAGGGAATGAGACTATTACATTCTCATTTCGCAGGCAGCTTGTCTATGCTTCTGTGATCAAGTGGTTTGGCAAGGATTTCAGGAGTTAAGGTCAACAAAAATAATCTTTATTCCTTTATTGGTAATTAATCGGCCCCTCATAGCTTATAATTCTGTTATTACACTGATTAACAACCTTTATAGATGTAGCACCCTGATGTTTAGGCAGGGTTGCTAGTAAATTTACCTGCGGGGTATATTTGCCTTGGCTAATTGATAGGAGATCAATTGATTCCACCCTAATTCTGGAATCGCTGCACTTCTCTCTTCTGTCACTAGATGGTCGGGTATCTGGTGGCATTAGATAAGACAAGGGCATTGCAAAGACATATTAGGATTAGATGGGGTATCTTAGCCAATGGACAGAGATTTTCTTGGGTCCCTTGGCCTGCTGGGAGAGCCTATTTGGGTGAGGTCCGGTGATTGGGGTTCTGTGCCAACTGGACGGCTGTCTGGGTGGACATGTTTTGTGCTTTCCTGGGCTGCTAGGCCAGAGCCTGAGGCCTATACCGGGGACATCTGGCTGCTAGGCTATCTGAGGGCCTATCCAGAAGCAAGAGAGCAGTGTAGGGTTGGGACTGTGGCTTGCAGTCCAACCAGAAGTGACGGTTCTGCCAGCCGGATAACCTGTTGTGGTCAGAAATAGAAGGGACGCTGTCGCCACTAAGGGACCATCCGCTTCATTACCAGGGACCACAGTGAGTAGCTGAAGCAAGTACCAGAGCAGTATTCTCACCGATTGGGGACTGTTAAGAATTTGGAAAATTTGGCAGGTGTCAAGCCAGGGACCCAGCCAGTGGAGGTGACGCTTGCAGAGCAGCCTTGTGTGCCAAGACAGGGACTGAGCAGGCCAGTGGGGTGACGCTTGGAGTATCTGTGAGTGGCAAGCTAGGGACCCAGCAGGGACACGGGGGTGACGCTTGAGGAAGATACATGGTGAGAAGATTGGAGGCGATCCAGTGGCAGTGGATCAACAAGTCTAAGTGATAGACTGGGAGCTCAGTGGAGTGAAGACCTAAAGAGAAGATTGTGGATGAACTGAAAGATGAACTGAAAGAGTTGTCTACACATGCAGATGTGGTGTCCAGCTGGGTGCCTTTCCCTGCATTGCTGTCTACCAATAGATGTCTCAGTGTCTGCTAATTAACACTGCAACTACTAAAGGGTGTCCTGGCCATAAACTCTCTCTCCCACAGTTCTGTTCAAGAGAAAATAAATCTTTGCATTCAAGAAGTGTCTGGCGCCCATGAATCCACCTTGCACTACATGCACCATGCCTTGTAACCCACTCTACATAGAAGGATGTCAGCTATCCCTAACTCTGGAGGTTCTCATTAGACCAAAGGGGTTCGGGACTTGGCTACATAACAAAGACAGATGATTTCTATAGGGTTCCAAGCTATGTTTCCTTTTAAAGATAAACTCCTGTAAAGAAGGAAAAGGAGTGTTTTGACAAAGTTAAAAGGCCCATGCCACAGTAAAAATACAACTTTTTTCAGGGCTGGGCAGTTTTTGCTTTCATTCAAAGGAAAGTCAGATGACGAAACCGGTCAGGAAATTACATCAAGATGTATCTAGAAGTGCTCCATATGCCATCTTGGTTTCTGGTCTCTCATTCAAATCTATACACCTGAGCAGTTTAGCATGGAATAAAAGGTTTTTGCTGTATGTGGCTGCAGTATGGTTGGTGTTTGTGTTTTTTTACATGGTCATTCTGCATTTTTATGTAGGAGAACACCTTATTTGGGCATACTAAGCCAAAGTAAAGAAGAAGGTTAATATTAATGAGAGCAAGCCCGGTGATATGTAGGCATAGACTCTGGTAATGTATATCGGCATGTGGATTTATGCATGAGGAGGGAGTGCATGTGGTGATTTAATTTAACAAGTTTGAGCACATTTTAGCATATGTGAGCACATTTATTTATTATACTTGTCACCTTGTGAAACAAGAATACACTATATTATATTTTGCTTTTTATTGATATCTTGTGAGGATTGAATCAATTAGGAGCATGTCTGGAACGAGAGGGGGAAGAAGGAGATTAATTGCTGGATGGATAAATACTAGACTGTACTTGTTTGATAAGGTTATTTTGGCACGTGGAACTGGGAAGTGATTTACACTGGGTTTTGACACATATAATTGAGCACATTACCATAAGACATATTGATTGTATGGTGTAAGTGGACATACACTATTTTGTCAAAAGTATTGGGACACCTGCCTTCACACGCACATGAACTTCAATGGTGCCTTAGTCCACAGGGTTGAATATTGAGGTGGCCCACCCTTTGCAGCTATAACAGCTTCAACTCTTCTGGGAAGGCTGTTCACAAGGTTTAGGAGTGTGTCTATGGGAATGTTTGACCATTCTTCCAGAAGCACATTTGTGAGGTCAGGCACTAATGTTGAACAAGAAGGCCTGCCTCGCAGTCTCCGCTCTAATTCATCCCAAAGGTGTTCTATCGGGTTGAGGTCAGGAAATTATGGTGTGGAGTTGTTTTTCAGGGGTTCTTGTGAAGAGAACTCTTAAGGCGTCAGCATACCAAGACATTTTGGACAGTTTCTTGCTCCCAGCTTTGTGGGAACTGTTTCTGGATGGCCCCTTCCTGTTCCAACATGACTGCACACCAGTGCACAAAGCTAGGTCCATAAAGACATGAATGGACAGTTTTGGGGTGGAGGAATTTTACTGGCCTCCCCAGAGTCCTTACCTCAACCCGATAGAACACCTTTGGTATGAATTAGAGCGGAGCCAGGCCTTCTCGTCCAACATCAGTGTCTGACCTCACAAATGAGCTTCTGGGGGAATGGTCAAACCAGTGGCGGTTCTGCCACTTCAGGGGGGCCTGCGGGGCCCATCCGCCCGTCCGTCTACCAGTGTGAGGGGTCCACAGAGCTGAGACTGTGGACCGTCCCGACCCTATCCAGAGAGAAGGTAGGGAGGTGGGGGCAGTCACTGAAAAAGAAAATCATCTGACACCAGTCGAGTGAAGGGGGAGGAGCTCTCTCCTCTGCGATTGACAGGAGTCCCCATGAGGCAAAGGCATCCCTAGGCTGGAGGCACCGTGTGACAGAATTCTGAGGAGGAATCGATTGCTTGAACTAAGTAACAAATTGCCAGTGCAATTGATCCCAACCTCCACCACCTCTGCCTCTTACTGATCCCATACCCTCACCACCACCGCTGCCACCCCCTTTCAACACCACCACCGCTGCTACTGATGCAGGGGGGCCATCGTGATTTCTTGCATCGGGGCCCTGAAGTTTCTAGTTAAGCCTCTGGATCAAACATTTCCATAGACACACTCTTAAACCTTGTGGACAGCCTTCCCAGAAGAGTTGAAGCTGTTATAGCTGCAAAGGGTGGGCCAACTCAATATTCAACCCTACGGACTAAGACTGGGATGCCATTAACGTTCATGTGCGTGTAAAGGCAGGCGTTCCAATACTTTTGACAATATAGTGTATTACACTAAAAAGCTATTTGTGTTTTTGGGCACATTATCTTTGAGTCTTGAAGGAGAACACTTGAGGAGATAGAAGACACCACATACATTTGCTTTAGAACATATGAGCTACATTTGACCCTTGTGCTGGTACAGATAGTCTGGTGACGGTCTAAAATTACTACAAGAATCCAGCAGGTTGATGAACAACAGAATATTGCTAGTAGATTATAGAAGTACCGGTCATATTTGAGTGTTTCAGCCAGAGACTGGTTTAATGCTTCCGTTTCAATTGTGCATCCAAAAAAGTAGAGATAAATGAATCCCACAATTATTCAGGTGTCTGAAGTTTGTTGGAATTCAATGATTTGGAAATCATGGCATTCTATGCCCACAAAACCATACAGCCAAGTAATGTTCATTCATTTTCATCAAGAACAAGAAAAACCTCTGCTTAATCACCGAGTGTTGAATGATTATGCTGTGTGAGTTTTTAGTTTTATTTATTACCAAGAGAAGTTGGTGAAGATAAAAAACAGTCATTTATGTTTTCTAACTTTTATCTCTCATATGTGCATAGAGTGATGTGAAATTTCATCCAGTGTGCACCGGGAAGAAAGTCTAAGGCCCAGGGCAGCCATCAGAAATTTTGGGGCCCCTTACACACTTTAGGCCTGGGCCCCCCAGGGCCTGACCACCAACATTCCACATGGCCCGCCCACTAGCCATCCCACTGAGTCCTTTGGTGCACCCACTTTTATTTTACCTCTAGAGTCATCTTCTCCCCCAACATGCCATTCCCATCATCATCATCCCATAATTATCATTACAAGTCTATTCTCATCACCAACATCCCTCTCCAGAGTCATTCTCGTTCTCCTCCTCATTGTAATCCCATCATCCTCATTCCCAGATAATTGTTACATATTATCCTCATCCCTCTCCACAATGTATCCCCATCCACGCCCAGCATCAGCCATCTCTCTCCACAATGTATCCCCATCCGCACCCAGCATCGGCCATCCCTCTCCACAATGTATCCCCATCCACGCCCAGCATCCTGGAGAGGGATGAGTGATGCTGGGTGGGGATAGGTATGCATGTAGACTGGATGGAGACTTGAGGGGTGGAAACAGACACAGCCCGCTCTCCTCTATGGGCGGTCGGATGTAAATGGACCATCTGTCAAATTACACCCGACTGCCATCCGATCTGATCCTGCAGACATGGAAACTGATCCCCATCCATCTGTTTTTAGCGGATAGGATCGGATGTTGGCGGGTGTCAACAGACACATGTCCGTTGACACCTGCCGCTCCAAAGAGGTGACTGGAGGGTCCGATTGGGTCCACCTGGAAAACTGACAGGCGGACTTGATCAGTCCATCCACATGAAAGGGTTATAAATCATTAAAATTCAACATTCTTTAGCATATATCAGTTTTGACTTTTTTTTAACATCTGTGTGGATTTCGATTTGACATGTCTTGATTATACTTGATAAAGTATTACTTATTGCCCTTCGAAGTGAGCAGCTAATGAGTTCACCATTTCTCTGCCTGCTGAACTTTTAGAATGCTGCTGACATAATTATAGCCTCCTCCCTTATGTTCTATAGTCTCCCACTGATGATGATATACCGATATTACATCATCTAACTTAAACCAGATTCTGAAAATTTTCATCATTTCCAACTTTGTTTTTATGTGGTGACTCAAATCCCAGTACTGACCTGCACTGTTCCACTAATAAGGACCATATGCTTCTATTTTAGATAAAGATCGCTGACTTGCTTTGTAGAGAAACGTATTAATTTTCACATTATTGTTATGAAACCTTAAAGATGAACTGCAGTCCATCTTTGCCATTCTGAAGGCTCCCCCCAACCACTTTGCATATTATTGTAAACACCACTCCTAAACTGCCCCTGCCATTGAAATCAACGGGCAGCGCTGCCGAAGCGCCTGCAAAGCGATTCGGCAGCGGCGCTTTTGACCCTTTCCCCAGGCGCTAGCGGGGGTTAAAGGCACCACTAAAACGACGGTAAAGCTAGCGTAAACGTGGCCGTGCTAGCAGTGTGAAAGGGGTCTTTAGGAAAAAACAAACATTACACTGGCTAATAAATTAGTTTAGTTTATTTCTTTCACACTTTCTTACTTTTCTGGTGTGACCCATTCCCTTTTCCCTTTTAAGTTATTTTTTTTGATTTTTTTTATCTCTTGTAATGGATATGCCTCTAGGGTTATCAAATGTGGCAAGAGTAATTTAGTGTTGCTAAACCCAATACCCTACATTCACTATATCTGGTCTCCCACAGTATACAGAACATGGAAATGCAATTATTTTAGTAAATATAAACTGCTACATACCTTTTCTCATCAGCAGTATATAGCAGTCTTGTGATTTCTATTAGTGTCTGGTGGAGCACTGGTTAAAGCTTGTAGGAGGAGTTTTCATTCTCCTCTGACTGTCCTTTTGAGGCTGCATGACTCCTGACTCTGTTTGGCCCTGTGCTGATCACATGCATCCCCCCCCCCCCCCCAAAAAAAACAAAAAAAACTGAGCATGTGCAGAGTGCCCCCAAGGCTCTGTCCTATCAGGAGATGGATTGGGACAGTAAAAGAAGGGGAGGATCAAGAAGAGAGCATCAAAAAGCCTTTTTATATTTACAAAACACAGGCACGGGAAATGGTGTGATCGCCTCTCCTGGAGCCCTTTTCCATTCCAGCATGAGAGAAGTAGATCACATCACACAGTCACTTAGATAGGCACATTTAAATTGTTTGTAACCCAAAGAAGTGTTTCAATGGCAGCCCCTCTCTCCTCCCCTGTATCGCCCTCTGATTGGGCTTTCTTAAGAGGGCGATACGTGTGCAGAGGGGAGGAGCCGAGCCCGTGAGGTCACGCAGCCACAGTGGTGAGCAGGACTATTCAGAGCTGGTTTTAACTGAATATCTTGTAAGTGTTTTTTAATTGGGGCATTTTAATAAATGTTGCAAACGGAGAGCACTATGTATCCTCTATTGTTGCATGCATGTGGAGCCATATCCTATCAGGAATACCGAGTAATAACACTGGTGTAGAGAAAGGAGAAAAGCAGTGTGGCAGTATATATATATATATATATATATATATATATATATATATATAATAATATATATATATATAATAAATATATATATAAATATATATTAGAGATCTGAAGAAGAAACCTCAAAAAATGGGACTATACCGGCAACAAGATAAACCATATAGGCTACATAGAATAATTTTATAAATTTATTTTCAAAATACAAAAGCATATAGAAATTGAAAAAGTTCTTTAAAAACAGTATGACAAATGGTACAAAATGATATGCATATCTGAAGTAGGTGAGGGTGTAGAATTCCGACGCGTTTCCAAATGGCTGAAAATATGCCTATCTTCCTCAGGGAATTATAGTCACCATCTACAGAATATCAAAACATGTCAATTATATAAAAAGAAAAAAAGAGAGAGAAAAATTCCCCACCCCAATCTAACATTGGGTAGAGAATCATACATTGCATGTAAGTATAAACCAATATTCAATATACATCAATAATATACTTTGAATAGTACACTTACATAGTCATATATTGCATCACATATATAGCATTGCCTCCCATTCACTCTCCGAGAAGAGAAGACGTCCAAAAGTTGGCAAAGGATAAAGGCCACATTCCCATACTCTCTACAAGACGGTACGAATGAAAAGGTTCCAAATATCTAATGGCGTAATAACCTAAAAAATCACCAATGGAAAAAAGAAATAATATCTTAGAGCCTGAATATGAGATTAAAAAAGAAGTGTGGTAATCTTGGGAAAAATTCCCCAAGATACCAAACACTTGTCCCATATGTAGGTTGCTTATCCTAGGGTCCATGATCCAAGGGTCCAAAGATGGAAAGAAATTCCAGGAGAAAATCCTCAAGGAGTCCTAAGGTGGAGAGTGATGCACACAGCACAATGCTGTGGAGCGGAATGACGCCATATACCGTCTCTGGCGTCCTTAAATAGGTGAAATAAAACTCTGTCCCGCCCCAGTGGGTGTGTTTGGATGGCGTCAGACGCAAGGGCGTCCCGCGTCATCACCTACAGACCCGCCCATTAGGCTGTGTCCTATTCCAGATGGGAATAGGAAGCAAAGGACCAGCTAAAATGGGCGGCATGCGTGCGTATGTGCCGCCTACCGCATCACAATAGGCGCTATCCACAAGGCGTCATAGGACGTCCCTGCCCCATACAGCACAATCGCATAATGCGATGTGCGCATGCGCAGTATGGAGAACTCAGCCAGAGACAATCCGTCTATGGGACAGGCGCCCAGCGTGGAGATGCGCATGCGCAGTGTGAACTGCTTGGGGCAGGATTGTAGATACCGCCAGGAGCGCAGGCGGCCGCGCATATCCCCCAGGAACGCCATCCCCTCTGCCCAAATCTGGACAGAGAGAGTGGAGCATAGAGGGGAGAAGCCACTGGGAAAGGGGATCCCCCATAAATCCCCAAATGCGGAATTAATTCCGTACCAGGATGTTGTAGTATGGGGTGGGAGGATCCAGGCTGGGAGGGAGTTAATTGTTGCATGGGGGTAATAGAGGGGTAAAAAAGAAAACCCCCCAATCCAATGTCCCAAAGCCTAATCGGGGCCCAGGCACATTGGTGGGCGGAAGTACCCCATCCCCCAAAAGAAAAACAAGGCAACAATGAGGACTAAAACCACTGGCAAGACAACAAAGGGGATATATATCCGGGAATCAGAAAATAAATTCCTGAATTCCATCTTTGGACCCTTGGATCATGGACCCTAGGGTAAGCAACCTACATATGGGACAAGTGTTTGGTATCTTGGGGAATTTTTCCCAAGATTACCACACTTCTTTTTTAATCTCATATTCAGGCTCTAAGATATTATTTCTTTTTTCCATTGGTGATTTTTTATGTTATTACGCCATTAGATATTTGGAACCTTTTCATTCGTACCGTCTTGTAGAGAGTATGGGAATGTGGCCTTTATCCTTTGCCAACTTTTGGACGTCTTCTCTTCTCGGAGAGTGAATGGGAGGCAATGCTATATATGTGATGCAATATATGACTATGTAAGTGTACTATTCAAAGTATATTATTGATGTATATTGAATATTGGTTTATACTTACATGCAATGTATGATTCTCTACCCAATGTTAGATTGGGGTGGGGAATTTTTCTCTCTCTTTTTTTCTTTTTATATAATTGACATGTTTTGATATTCTGTAGATGGTGACTATAATTCCCTGAGGAAGATAGGCATATTTTCAGCCATTTGGAAACGCGTCGGAATTCTACACCCTCACCTACTTCAGATATGCATATCATTTTGTACCATTTGTCATACTGTTTTTAAAGAACTTTTTCAATTTCTATATGCTTTTGTATTTTGAAAATAAATTTATAAAATTATTCTATGTAGCCTATATGGTTTATCTTGTTGCCGGTATAGTCCCATTTTTTGAGGTTTCTTCTTCATACCCGTTTTGGGGATGATGGCAACCAATATGTGTCTCGAGAACTGAGTTCAATCTATTCCAATTTATTTAGGGTGGAAAATACACCCATACCTCATTTATGAACTCATTTCCTTGACACAGTTTAACACTGAACAATCATTAGTTTTTGGAGTTAGTTCATAGTCCCTTAGCAATCAGGTTATTTTCATATCTGATCTATAGCTGGGGGGTTCTTTTTCTCCTACTTAGACACCATTTTTCTCCCTACTTTGGGAGTGTCACTTATTCTTCTCTTTTTTCACTTTTTTCTAGTAATTTCTTTTAGATGGATATGGAGTTCTGTGGGGGAACGGGGAATATGGGGGATCTGCAGGGGAGGGAATGGGATGATCTTATGGCAAATATCCATTGCAACTATCAAGGAAAGGAACAGACTTCCTCAAACTTGACTGCTTTATTTTCAAATCTCACCAAAGTGCTGGAACGAAAATCAGCCTTACATTGGCATATCCACTCTTTGGAGCGATATATTCGTGAAAATATCAACCCTATTGGCCTACGTATACAGATTTTCCCAATTTTGGAAAATATCTCTAAAGAGCTTAGAATTAACTGGGAGAGCAAACTAAATGATTGCTCTAGAAATCTTATGTTATTATTACAGAATGAATACAAGTCACAACTAGTAACAATGAACGATGAGATTGGATCTCTTTATACACGGCTCACCCCTCTAAAAAGTCATGAAGAATACAATAAATCAGAAATTAAACTAAGGGAACATTTGGAAACGTTTGGTAAACAAATTTTGATCAAAAAAGAGAAAAAATATTGGAGAGATAAAAATGCCTTTGGAGAGAACCGTGCCTATAAATGGAATACAGATAAAAAATTTAAGAATGTTAAAACGACCCGAAAAACTAAAAAGGGTCAAGTTGATAATCTATTTAAATCAAATGATGATTTGTCAGATACACCCTCTAACTCCTCCTCCTCAGTCTCCTCCCATACAGGCCGGCAATCTGGGAAAAGGAAAAGTTTGTTCCCCAGACAACAAGATTTGGAAGGTGAGGTCCATCAATTACCTAAAAAATCGGCTACTGATCTCCATATGGATCGGGACGGTAAGACAGGCATTACTGCAAAAAATTCAACAGGTGGTATTCTCGAAAACAATCCTTCTAATCGTAACATTAAAAATAATAAAAAGGACCAAGGAGCGATCCCTAAAACTCAACGTACGCAACTAGATGATTTTTTAGACCGGAACCGGATCTTACAGATCCCTCCGTTACCAACTCCACCGACACAGACAGGAATTCTCCAGTCAGTGGTAACTCAGATAGAGACGGAGCCCATTATGGTCAAGGGTCTAGTGAAGGAGGTCTAAACATTATAAATTTGTCTTCCCATACACTTTCGAAATGTGAACAGGAAGTACTATCTTTGGGGTTATCCTTTTGTCCCAATAAAAATTCAGATGTCTTCGAGGTGATCAAAGACATCCATCTCTTTGCTCGAAATTTGTTTTATAAAAGTCTGTACAACAAAAAACAAATTAAAAAAGAAGTTGAGGTACCACCTAATCTAAAAGCAGCAGATTTTAAAGCCTTGAGAGACCTCAACCTCCTTTTACTGGAAAGTGGGGCCTGGGATGAACAAGAGGATGATCCTCTTGATAGTGAGGGGAGTGAGGAGGAGGAAGAGGAGAGTCTTAGATATGAACCAAAAAAGTTTAAACGAAGATCACATGTCTTTCCACAACTCAATCAGAATCCAGCTCTGGCATTATTTGTTAAACAAACTGCCAAAGATCTGGAAAGATTAAAAGAAGATTCAGGACAACAAAACCTAAATGTGGGTCAAAGGAAAGCGCTCCAATCTCTCAAAAACAACTTTGATATCACAATCAAGAGTTCGGATAAAGGGGGAAATATCGTAATCATGAACAATCTAGATTATGAAAACATGGTCCTTAGAATACTCAATGATCCCAATTGTTACAAACTAATTGCCCCTTCATTGGTAGAGAAATACAACCAAGACTTTTATGTACTGGTTGATGAGTCTTTCAATGTGGGGACAATTACTCGAGAAATCTGGGATTTCGTTAGAACTAGATATCCCAGATTACCCACTCTATATGCCCTCCCCAAAGTGCATAAAAATCTTCAAAATCCACCGGGAAGGCCTATAGTATCGGGCAATGGTTCCATCACGGAGGGAATCAGCCAGGTCATTGATGACCACCTGAGACCCCACGTCATGGATCTACCGTCCTACACCAAGGACACTATTCATCTCCTACAGATTATTGAAGAGCTAACCATCCCAGAGACAGCGATCCTAGTGACCATTGATGTGGAATCGCTCTATAATAGCATTCCACATGATCTAGGAATCAAGGCAGTAGATAGGGTTTTAAAACAGAGAACCACGACAGATTGGAAATTCAACTCCTTTATTGTCCAAATGTTGGATTTTATTCTCCGACACAACGTCTTTGTTTTCAAGAATTCCCACTACCTCCAGGTACAGGGAGTAGCTATGGGGACGTGCTGTGCGCCCTCATATGCGAATCTGTACCTGGGGGAGTGGGAAAAAGACTTTTTGGCCAGTGAACATGCGTCGATGTACACCTGTCACATCTTGATGTGGCAGAGGTACATCGACGATGTTTTTATCATTTGGGATGGTTCAGAGAAACAGTTATTGGAATGTCTGGAGCTCATGAATGACAATGCCTACAACTTGTTTTTTACTATGAGCTTTGACTACAGTGAGACTCACTTCTTAGATATTTGCATTAAAAAAGCCCCTAATGGAAATCTAACCAGCAGACTGTTTCGGAAGGAAACTGCCGGCAACACCCTGCTTCACGCAGACAGTTTTCATCCACTACCATTAAAACGATCCATCCCCTTCAGCCAGTTCCTCCGGATTAGGAGGAACTGCACGAAGGAAGAGGACTTCCAGAGAGAAAGTGATGGACTAACCTCTAGACTACTAGATAGAGGCTACACCAAAACATGCCTTAAAAAGGCTTTCAATCGGGTTAAGGCTCTCACTAGGAGAGATCTTCTCTTCAAAAAGAAGAAAAAGAATGTTGATGAGAACACTCGTATTATATTGCGATTCTCAAATGAACATGAGAGGATCCGCAAAATCATTAACAAAAATTGGTCAATCCTCACAGATGATCCAGTTGTAGGCACTCTGGTCTCACCTCGCCCTTTGATTTCCTATAGAAAAACAGTTTCAATTGGTAATTTAGTCACACAAAGTGAATATAAAGGAATCTCTAGAAAGGATCCTTGTAGGAACTTTGGAACTTTTCCATGTGGAAATTGTGCTCAATGTTCAGTCATTGGCCAGAGGACCACACTGACGCTGCCAAATGGGGTAGACTTCTCCCTGAGACACTATGCCTCCTGCCAGACTCAGGGGGTGGTGTACCTCATGCAGTGTCAGTGTGGTTCCTTCTATGTAGGCAAAACCAGACAAAAACTCTGCAAGAGAGTTGAAAAGCATATGCATGATATGAAGATCTGCAATTTGTATTTGCCTTTGGGGCGTCATATAGCCAAGAAACACAATTATAGATTGCCGAAAGTAAATCTCACTGTTCTTGATAGATTACACATTCCAATCAGAGGAGGAGATTGGAACAAGGTTCTTCTTCAGCGAGAAATGCGTTGGATTAGAACCTTGAAGGCAACCACCCCACCAGGTTTAAACGAGGTGGAAAGTTTTAGACCATTCTTGGATGGCTACAGTTCAGGAAAAACTGATTAAATTGTCAGGTTTCCTCTATACAGCCACTGCACAACAACAATTCTTGATTCATGTGACTCCCTGTTTTTATTCATTTCTTCAACTGCAGGTCCCTCACTCTAGGGGGGTTTTCCCTTTGACACTCTTTTGTTTCTTCTTTAAGTAATTTACTGGATTAGGTGAATGGTTCAGTTTTATGGTTTTGTTTATCTGTCCATTAATGGACAACATTTATAATATGTATGTTTTGATTCTGCAATTGTAAATGGCTCTGCCTCCCGGGGGTTTTACTTACCGAGAAATTTATATTGATGTTCCACATTTTTTGTTTGGCAAGGTTTTTTTAGTGCCCTCCCATTTTTCTCTACCTGGCAACTCAACCCCAAATAGACCCATAGTCTCCCTATCCCGCTATGAGGGGCATCGCGGGACTTTATTCCTTTAGGGGGGCAGTTCCTTCATTCTCCATCTATGATGGGTTGGAGGTCATCCTGGGTCTTTTGGGGTAGGGGTTATTCTGGAATTCAGGAATTTATTTTCTGATTCCCGGATATATATCCCCTTTGTTGTCTTGCCAGTGGTTTTAGTCCTCATTGTTGCCTTGTTTTTCTTTTGGGGGATGGGGTACTTCCGCCCACCAATGTGCCTGGGCCCCGATTAGGCTTTGGGACATTGGATTGGGGGGTTTTCTTTTTTACCCCTCTATTACCCCCATGCAACAATTAACTCCCTCCCAGCCTGGATCCTCCCACCCCATACTACAACATCCTGGTACGGAATTAATTCCGCATTTGGGGATTTATGGGGGATCCCCTTTCCCAGTGGCTTCTCCCCTCTATGCTCCACTCTCTCTGTCCAGATTTGGGCAGAGGGGATGGCATTCCTGGGGGATATGCGCGGCCGCCTGCGCTCCTGGCGGTATCTACAATCCTGCCCCAAGCAGTTCACACTGCGCATGCGCATCTCCACGCTGGGCGCCTGTCCCATAGACGGATTGTCTCTGGCTGAGTTCTCCATACTGCGCATGCGCACATCGCATTATGCGATTGTGCTGTATGGGGCAGGGACGTCCTATGACGCCCTGTGGATAGCGCCTATTGTGATGCGGTAGGCGGCACATACGCACGCATGCCGCCCATTTTAGCTGGTCCTTTGCTTCCTATTCCCATCTGGAAAAGGACACAGCCTAATGGGCGGGTCTGTAGGTGATGACGCGGGACGCCCTTGCGTCTGACGCCATCCAAACACACCCACTGGGGCGGGACAGAGTTTTATTTCACCTATTTAAGGATGCCAGAGACGGTATATGGCGTCATTCCGCTCCACAGCATTGTGCTGTGTGCATCACTCTCCACCTTAGGACTCCTTGAGGATTTTCTCCTGGAATTTCTTTCCATCTTTGGACCCTTGGATCATGGACCCTAGGATAAGCAACCTACATATGGGACAAGTGTTTGGTATCTTGGGGAATTTTTCCCAAGATTACCACACTTCTTTTTTAATCTCATATTCAGGCTCTAAGATATTATTTCTTTTTTCCATTGGTGATTTTTTAGGTTATTACGCCATTAGATATTTGGAACCTTTTCATTCGTACCGTCTTGTAGAGAGTATGGGAATGTGGCCTTTATCCTTTGCCAACTTTTGGACGTCTTCTCTTCTCGGAGAGTGAATGGGAGGCAATGCTATATATGTGATGCAATATATGACTATGTAAGTGTACTATTCAAAGTATATTATTGATGTATATTGAATATTGGTTTATACTTACATGCAATGTATGATTCTCTACCCAATGTTAGATTGGGGTGGGGAATTTTTCTCTCTCTTTTTTTCTAATAATTTTTATATAATTGACATGTTTTGATATTCTGTAGATGGTGACTATAATTCCCTGAGGAAGATAGGCATATTTTCAGCCATTTGGAAACGCGTCGGAATTCTACACCCTCACCTACTTCAGATATGCATATCATTTTGTACCATTTGTCATACTGTTTTTAAAGAACTTTTTCAATTTCTATATGCTTTTGTATTTTGAAAATAAATTTATAAAATTATTCTATGTAGCCTATATGGTTTATCTTGTTGCCGGTATAGTCCCATTTTTTGAGGTTTCTTCTTCATACCCGTTTTGGGGATGATGGCAACCAATATGTGTCTCGAGAACTGAGTTCAATCTATTCCAATATATTAGAGATCTTACTTGCGATCCCCTGGGATGCTACCAAATGGAAAGTGGATACAGAGTAGCTGGTCGGATGTGGAAGAGATGAGACCATAGCTGAAAGAAAGGAATTGTATTGAGTCTATTTTGAACTCAGCTGTAATTATTAATGCATCATTTTTTCTTTTTGCATTCTCTATTTATGAATTTTTATCATTACAGAGCAGAAAAAAATAAACAAATAGTATACTCTATTACAGCTTTGGGGTCACGTAGTTTGATCAGCGGTAATTGTCTGAACAATCGTACGCAATATGGAAGTTTACATAGGAGTATAGGAAAGGCCCTTTTGGCTGAATTAGGCTAGCCTTAGCTCCAATAGTAGAGTGAGAAAAAAATAAGGTATAAACAGTGGAGATCCAGAGGCCCCTACCTGGATGAACTGGAAGTTTAATTCTTACATGATACTTGTAATGTTGGACCTAAGAGGTGTAGAGCACCCCCCTGAGCCGCAAGTAGACTGGGATCCTCCACCCTGCACAGACAGGCACACAGATTTTTCACAGGCACTCCAGAGATCGAGAACAGACTGTGACTTTGATTTTGTTATTTATTGAGGGTTAATAACTTGGATAGGGATGGGAGGTTAAGGGATGCCCACTTGACTTTAGCAAAACTTCAGTAACATCTTCAGGGACACTCCTATATACAGTCTATATACAGCTCCAACTTCTTCCTCCAGCACACACTTGCTTGCAGACCCCAGCAGAATCACTGTTTGGAGGTCTGACAAACCCTCAGTCAGATGTTTGAACGAAGGCCTATTACAGGCTGGAACCCAAGGCCCCTCGTAGTGTAGCAAAAATACAATGAAACAGCTTGCACATTTACTCCTGTGGCTACTGATCCCAGCACCACCTCTTCAGGCACTCCCAACCACCTGGCTGCAGCTGCACCTTTCACTAGCCCGTCAGGCTAAGTTCTCCACCAGAGTCCTCCAGACTGACACTCACCAGCCCCCCTGGCTGACTCTCAGGAGATTTCCCAGTAGTGCTGACCTGCTCCTGCGTGTTCTCTCTCCTTACTCCCGTGCAGGATCCTTCCAGCACCCGAGCCCTGTCCTAAGGTCAGCCCCCCCAGACTAGGGGGCACCCTTTAGGGCCACGACAGCCTCCTACACTAGAAACCTAAACTACAAATCTGCACCACCAACTAGCACACACTAGAGGGTGCTACAGAGGTCTCACCAATCAATATGTAATGGCAATGACAAGTACCATTCAATGGAAAGTTAGGAAGACACAACTTAAAGATGGGGCCTGGGTCGAGGTCTAGGGAAAGACATGTATTTAGTTATCTATAGCAAAAAGGGGTCAGGTATAGAGCAAGGTAGGGATGAGGGGGTGGGGGGAAAGTGGAGGGTGTGCATGGTATTAGGAGGAATATCGATAGTAGCCAGGTGTTCTAATCACACCCTTTTCTATCCAAAGCTTTGCCTTTAGTCATGCTTTACAGAGAGGTCACAGGGTTCTACTCATTTGCAAATGGACAAAGGCCTACTATTTCAACTAACGAAACACAGGTACTATAACTGGAGGCAAGCTCCTTCCCATAGGACAAGCCTCCACGCTCTATTGGTTGGCCTCCTCTGGTACCTCTACACAAAACTCAGAGATCCCTTTTTCCAATCAACCAATGTAGTGTCCATGAGTGTAGTCTTCAGCACTCACTTTACCTCTTCCAAGGACAGGGCAGACACCAGGCACACCAACTCTCACTGCACTAACAGAGCCCACTCAGATGCTAAGCATTCCTCTCTCTTCATCTTCCCATCACACCACAGAAGAAATCCCAGTCGAGTCTGATTAAAAGAAACTTCCATTTTACATTTCCACTTAGAAGCAGTAAAGCCCCCTACACACAGGTCAAAAATCTGACGGCAACGGCTGGTTTAATACAAACTGGGCAACATTCGGACTGTGTACTGCAACCGGTCCGACAGAAGCCGGCCATTTGCCTGGCTTCTGTCAAAGGGGCATGATCGAAAATGGTCTGCCAACCGACTCATGACTAGGGATGAGCTTTGAGTTTGAGTCAAACTCATGTTCGACTTGAACATTGCCTGTTCGCCTTTTCACCGCACAGTGAACAATGTGGGGTGTTCGCGGCAAATACGAAAAAAGCCGCGGAACACCCTGTAAAAGTCTATGGGAGAAATCGAAAGTGCTAATTTTAAAGGCTTATATGCAAGTTATTGTCATAAAAAGTGTTTGGGGACCTGGGTCCTGCCCCAGGGGACATGTGTCAATGCAAAAAAAAGTTTTAAAAACTGCCGTTTTTTCGGGAGCAGTGATTTTAATAATGCTTAAAGTGAAACAATAAAAGTGTAATATTCCTTTAAATTTCGTA
Source organism: Lithobates sylvaticus (assembly GCA_028564925.1). NCBI lineage: Eukaryota > Metazoa > Chordata > Amphibia > Anura > Ranidae > Lithobates > Lithobates sylvaticus. Next base: position 106,486,892 of record CM053027.1, read on the forward strand.
CCTGGGGGGTGTGTATAGTATGCCTGTAAAGGGGCAAATGTTTCCCGTGCTTAGAACTGTCCCTGCACAAAGTGTCATTTAAAAGCACTCGCAGCTATAATGAACTGTCGGCTCCCGTAATACAGAGAACAGTCATTGAAAGTCATTGATAAAAAAAAATGCATGGGGTTCCCGCCAAATTCAATTACCAGGCCCTTCAGGTCTGGTATGGATATTAAGGGAAACCCCACGTCAAATAAAAAGAAAATGACGTGGGGTTCCCCCCAAATATCCATACCAGACCCTTTATCCGAGCACGCAACCTGGCAGGCCGTAGGAAAAGAGGGGGGGAGGAGAGAGCGCCCCCCCCCTCCTGAACCGTACCAGGCCACATGCCCTCAACATTGGGAGGATGCTTTGGGGGTCTGAGACCTCTCAAAGCACCATGTTGATGGGGACAAGGGCATCATCCCCACAACCCTGGCCAGTGGTTGTGGGGGTCTGCAGGCGGGGGGGTTATCAGAATCCCGAATAAACTGCCATTTTTAAAAGTTTTTTTGCATTGATACATGTCCACTAGGGCAGGACCCGGGTCCCCAAACACTTTTTAGGACAATAACTTGCATATTAGCCTTTAAAATTAGCACTTCAGATTTTGAACGTTCGAGTCCCATAGACTTTAATAGCGTTCTAAAGTTCACGCAAAGTTTAGGTCTGTTCGCAGGTTCTGGTGCAAACCGAACGGGGGGGTATTCGGCTCATCCCTACTCATGACCAATGCTCTCAACTAACAGCTGAGAGCGCTAACCAAAGTGTTTTGGCAGGGGTGGCTGTCCCCCTGTCAGAACACAATAGAACAGCAGGGGAGATTGTTGTACTAACATTGAATTGTTAGTACATCAGCTCCGACCTGTCTGTTTTGTTTTTCATTCATCCCACTGGGTTGAAGGATAAAAGACTAGCAGTGTGTACTAGGCTTAAGTAGTTATTAACATTTAATGAAAACTGGCAATACAATACATTTTTAGATGGCAGAGATTATTCTGATTAAATTATCCTGATGCTTAATTAGTTCCCATAAAAAAGAGTGTTTTCTCCTAATACTTCATGGTGCTCCCATTCCCAAGGATATTTTTATTTTTTATGAAATGGTACCTTCAGCCCAGGACACAGCATTTTTTCTAGTCTATTGTGACAGAAGATGTCTAACCATATACCGGTACTTTGCAGGCCACTGTCATGACTAGTTCTAACCACCACATATATATTCCAGGGGTAGGTAACCTTTTGAGCACAGTGAGCAGGCTAAATAAAAAAAATGTAATCTTCATAATGTAAACCGTGGAAAGGAGTCTTTAAATACTAAATGCAGTAAATGACTTGAATAATTGTGAGAAATAAATATTAAGCTTTGTGTTGTTACACTTACAAAATATGTAAAATGTAATGCTATGTATAGTCTTGGTAATGTTTATATTATTGATTATCTTGTGGTTGTTTTGCTTATTGCACCATCTTTTTCTGTCTTTCCCTTCTATATTCTCTCTGCTCCACCAATCTTGTGATGTATTTCCTGTTCCTTCTTCATTATGCTTATGGGATAAGAGATGGCCACTTGACTTGCCTTTCATGCAATCTGCTCGCCTCCAGGAACACATTGCCATGTTTTGACCTTCAAATATTGTCTTTCAATCATCTGCCACATTTTGTTGTCTGCTATACCTCCTACTCGCAATAAAGACCTACGCTGATGGAAAAAATACGTGTTTTGGTGAGTTCAGATCTCATAAATCCACATTTAGTAAGCTCACAGCACGTTCTACAAGATCAGGGATATGCAATTAGTGGACCTCCAGCTGTTGGAAAACTACAAATACCTTCATGCCTCTGCCTCTGGGTGTCATGCTTGTGGCTGTCAGAGTCTTGCTATGCCTCATGGAACTTGTAGTTCTGCAACATCTGGAGGTCCGCTAATTGCATATCCCTGTTCTAGATACTCTCGCTCCAGAAGCTCAACTTTAAGTTACAAGCTTATAGAGTTTGGAAGCAAATAAAGTGCAAAGCTCCTTTGCCAGAAAGGAAGCTGAAATAGAAAGAAGCTCAGACCAAAGCTCGCCAAGAAGAGATGGAAGCTCAAAGCAAAACTCTCCAAGCAGAAATGGCAGTTCACCAAGCAGAGATGGCAGCTTGCCAAGCAGAGATAGAAGCTCAGACCAAAGGTCACCAAGCAGAGATCTCTGTGTTCTCCCCTGTCAGAACGGCGATCTGCCTTGTTTACATAGGCAGATTGCCATTCTGCCTCTCTGGGGAACGATCAGTGGGACATTAGGTCCGCCGGAGCCACTGATTGTCTTCCCCTCTGGCCAATCAGTGTTCTCCCCCGCTGTCTATCGCACAAAATGATGTACAGGTACGTAGTTTCACGCAATAGAGCCAACCTGCCGCAGTATATCTGTGGTAGGTGGTCAGCAAGTGGTTAAAGTGGTTAATATTTATTAGTCTGTGCCCAAACTAAAGTGGTAATAAACCCAAGACCAAAAAAGTAATGTATTACAGCTTACCAATCATTAGATGTGGTGGCCACATCAGTTTTCTTTTCTTTGGCCTTTTTCCACCTGATAATCTGTCCAGCAACACACCTTCTGTATTAGTGAGACACAACTCTGGAGGAATGAGAATAGGAGGCACAGCAGACAGCAGCATTGTCAGTCTGGGGTTGGGTGTTAAATGTATTAGTAGATTTAGAACCCTTAATAAATTAAAGCCAAACTCCAGCTGATACTTTGTAATCAGTTACAGCAAACAGTTTTTTCCTTTTGGGATTTAGGTTCTGCATGAATATATAGAAGATGATCGTTGTAATTACCTCTGCCAGTGTTAAGTGGTTTGTCTCATCCATGTAATCTGATACATTCTGCTGGAAAGTTTGTGCTGTGAAAAACAGACTTGCTGGCTGGATTACCAAATAAAAATAGAAGAAAGAAAGCCTAAAAAAGGCTGATGTAATACAGCCATCACATCTAAGAACTGGTAAGAAAAAACAGTGAGCTCCAGGTTCGCCCACACAGTAAAGTAAAGTAAAGCCAGAACAATATAAAGTACAAACAAATTAATAGGAAGACCAAGTGAAATACCTCACAGTGTAGATGAACAAAGTTCCTGAGGGTTTGGCTCCCAGGTATAAGTGCAACCAAAAAGAAAGAAAAAAAAGGGAAGGGACAGAAGACCCCAAGAAAAGGAAGAAGAAAGCAAAAAGAAAGGGAGGCAGAAGAGGAAGTGGGAGGGAGTGGATAAGAGAGATGGGGGTTAACATGGACTCAGGACCATCTTAAGCGTCAGTCATAAGTGGCAACTGGCCGGATGCAAAGAGGGAAAGGAATATTCGATCCAAGGTTCCTAAATTTTAAGACACATGGAGTGGCAGTGCTTCAAAAATGTTAGACATCCGTTCATTTATTATTAGGGCCATCATATGATCGTTTCTTCCAGGCCTGAGCAAGTGTTTTCTTGGCTAACAAAATAGGTAAGATGCCAATTTCTGTTGATAGGCCAGAAATGGGACAATGTAATAGGGCTAATTTAGCATCCTTGTGGATTGTCAAATGAAAGTGTGTAAGACCCTGAACCAAAGACCCAAAGACCCTGAACCAAAAGCCTATCAGTCGTGGGCATGACTAACATACTGTATATGTAGGACATCCCTGCGTTGGCCACAATTCCTAAAACATTTATTGCTTTAACTAGAATTGGAATAGGTGATCCGGGAAGGAACCCAGTACCACCGTAGGAATATTTTATAGGCAGATTCAAGGGTGGCGGTGTTAAAGAAACATTTTGCTACTGATGAACAGTCGCTGCTCCAGTCCTCTGGGTCAATAGTAGGCATCAAGTCTAGCTTTCACTGAGTTACATAAGAAAGGGGGGCGGAGGGTGCTTTATTGTTCAAAGAAGCAGAAAGAGTCAAAATAAGGCTTGGCAACCTTGGGGTGTGCTGGCAGACATTTTCAAAGTTTGTTTTGCAGAAAATGGCACCATAACATGCAGAAAGGGTATGTTGAGGTGCCATGAAGGGATGATATCCAGTGCTGAAGTTGAAGATATCAGAAGATATAGGCCCACATCAGGAAGGACCCAGTAGATACAAAGTGATGCACTTGAGTAAAGCCTTGTGAGATCCACCAGGAGTTTACCGAGGGCTGTTCCAATCCTAGTGGGAATAAAGAGTTATTTACAATGGGCATAAGAAGTAAGAATGGGGGCATATGGTTGCTTGAATACTGAACAAAAACACAGCAATTTAACAAAGACACTAAACCTATGAATCTAATGTTCAACATAATCCCAATAGTCCTGCTTCTAGGAATTCCCACATGCGGATAGGAAAAAACAAACAACACATACAACCCAGCACAAGGACAGTGGAGAAATAATGAGTGTTGGTGGTAATGTCCTGCGGTCATGGACCAGAAGTGTGTCACCGATAATCAGAAAGTGCATCACCAATGGACAAGATGTCCTCAGGTGGCCATTTTGCCAGAGCCCTCAATGTCATTAAGTGTCGGGTCTCCAAGATTAAATGTTTTGAGGCATTGGCTCTTTCTCAAATCTTGGAGGGGAGTGTTAAAGGGTTCAATAAATAGTGAGGGTGGCCCCAGAATGGTGGGAACAGGCCATCCACACTATTTTTTTAACTCTTTGATCTTCTCCTCCAAGAGGTAAGGCCTCCAGTATCCATTCTCAGTTGTATAGGCTTATGCCTTTTCTGTCCAGCATGGGTCTGGGCTTGTTAGCACTTGTATAAAATCTGTTTGGCCCACCGCAAGGCCTTACCGGCCCTCAAGGTGGAGAGAAGGTCCAGTTCTGGGGCTAGAGTGTGACAAGTTTCCCCATTAGCTATGGTGGGATGCGCCTTCCATGGAGTGACGTTCCCTCCATACATCCACAAGACCAAAGGTAGAAGAGAGCACATGTGAGCTTTCTGTACAGTGTTATGTAACTGGACAGCCCCTTGTGTGTAACGCCTATCCAAGAATTCAGGGCAATATTTGAGTCACCCAGCAAAAAAGAGAATGCCTTTCTGGTTTTCAATGCTACCTTGCGTACGTGAGGAAAAAAAATCTATTTTAAAACTTGTTGGGAAGTATGTTTTGAATGTAACCTCTTGATCCCAAATGGTACCTTGCAAGAGTAAATATCTGCCTGTGGGATCAGCTATACCAAGGGTACAAGAAAAGAGAAGATTGTGTCTGAACACGATCAACATCCCCCTATGTTTCTCGTGGTCTAGGCCATATAAAAAAGTAGGGATAGAGAGTTGAAAGAAACCGTGGAGCAGAGGACTGTGAGAACCTTTTCTCTTGTAGACAAACAATGTCCACTTCATAGGATTTAAGAGAATGAAAAACTTTGGACCACTTAATTGGCGAATTTTGAAGCCGTTAATATTCTGCAAATTGATCTAGATTTAGAGGAGTTGTAGCCATAGGGAGTGAGGAGGGCAGAGGTGGCAAATGCTCCTTGCACACGAGGCTAGGGCTTTCCGGTGAGTTGGCTAGCGGTAAGGCCTCACTATTTGGGTGATCCGCTGATTTGGCGCTAGAATGACTGTCTTCCTCCCCATAAGGTGCGTCAGGGGATAGAGAGGCAGGGTGCAGCAGAAGAAGGGTTAAGGAGCTCTCCAATAGGCTAAAATAGTTGCCAATGTGTCCTGGGGTGGAGGAGCGAGAACACAGAGCGGCCTTCTTGGATTGCTGCTCATGAGTGCCCCCAGCACAAACATTTTAAGACAAGCCATCAATGACCTCTGTAGCTTCAAGTACTCTGAAGTAACTCATTATAAAGCTTCATACAAATGGGCACATAGGTCCGTACATCTGTGAAGAGTCGTTTGTTAAAGCACCCACAGTAGTGTACAGCTGAACCGAGAAACTTGTTAAAAATCAATAAGGCTGACAGGTACAGCAGCTGATGGGTGAGCATCTTTGGATGCAGATACAGACTGTATCCAGTCCTGCTCATCCTGTATGCAAGTACACATTTGAGTAAAGCTGCTGATGATTTTTATAGACTTCTCGTCACAGCTCTATGCTATTCTGAGAGCATTAACAAATTCCTCTTCACAGACGTGTCTGTGTGCATGAAATGTAAAAGATCACAGCAGAGACTTTAAGGCCAGCTCCACACCATTGCATTATGGAAATGAGCGAGTTACCGTAACATACGATATCACACCATGCATGGGTTAGTGCATTGCAGAGGCAATAAATGGCACCTTAATACACTAAAGCAGTGATGGTGAACCTATGGCACGCATGCCACAGCTGGCACTGATGGCGCAGGCACAAAGGAGCCAGCTCCCTTCCTTGCATCAGTGCCAGTGACTTTAGCGGGGGGGGGTCTGTTGTTCAGCCAGTCATCTTGTCCCATGTGCAATGCTTAGGGGGGTATAAAGTTCTTCCTCCACCGTCCCCACTCTGTTCAGCAGCTTATTGCCTCCCCCGGACCCCTACACCTACGGTAAGGCATGCAGGCAGCCTATTCCAGCTACCCCTGCTCCAGGACAACTTTGGTTCATTCTGTCCCTCTGGAGCATCCTGTGAAAAAGCGGAGGGGGAGGGGCGGTGCTCCGAGCAATCATCCATAGCCATTGGGGAGAGGTGCGGTGGCTGCTAGCTGACCTCCCGGCGGCGGGGATAGAGAGGAGCGGTTGGATGGCGGGGATTCTTTCAATACTGCCCAGGGAGAGCTGGATGATGAGGCCATGGAAAGGTAAGGAGGAGGATGGATCCTCCAATCTACATTGTACTATGTGTGGGGGGATGGGAATGTGAGTAGTGCAGGAAATATGTGTCAGGTAGGTGAGTGCATGTGTCCGGTAGGTGAGCGCATGTGTCAGGTAGGTGAGTGTAATGGTCAGGTAGGTGGGTGTAATGGTCAGGTAGGTCAGTGCACGTCAGGTAGGTCAGTGCATGTGTCAGGTAGGTCAGTGTATGTTGCACAATGCATTCCTGGACCCTGCATTCTTAGCAAATCTGGCAGAATCATAAATTTTTGGTCCCTTAGGGCTCATTCAGAGGGATGATCAGTCCCATCCTCTATACAGAGCCGCTGGTAGGTTTAATTCTGTATTGGCACTTTGAAAGGAATAAGTTGGTTTTGCGTCGTGTTTTGTGCACACGGGCTCAAAAAGTTTTGCTATCACTGCACTAAAGCAACTGCCTTTCAATGTGCCACAATGCATGATAATGCACTACTATGAAGAATCATGAAGGATCATGTGTGGTTCCTTGTATGTTGCTAGCCCATTCAGAATACATTGACTGCCAAGATGCAATGCATGTTAATTTGAGCTGTGGTGTCAGTGCCTCTGTTATATATTTTGAAGATTAATTCCTTCAAAATGCCTATAGCTGCAAAGGTAAATAAAGCCCTGTTTTCAAGTTCTTTTACTGCTTGTTCAGATTATGAAAATTCTTTAATTTGCACAGTATTGGCACAGTTTAACTTTAAGTGAATTATAAAAATAACCTCAGTTGGTCTTTGTATTACCCTCCTGTAATGTTCTTCACAACAGCATTTACACTGGAAAAGAAAAATGCAGAAGTGTTAGCCAATAAGACTTTACTACTTTGCACAGTTAAAATATGTACTTAGCTGTTTTACCTATATTAGCACTTGAATTGAGTTCTTTTAAAGTGTCTGGCTGTATGGAGATAGACCTTTTTCAATGCCTTGTTATTAGAAAAAGTACTATTCTATATCGTACTTATAATAATAATAATATAATAATACAATATAATAATAAGGGAACATGGTATGACCTTTGAAATTGTGAATATAGCCTGGTATATCCTCTGCATTCCTTGTGCTGTATTTAAAAAGTAAACAAATTAATTTTTGTAAATAATTTAAAAAAATTATGTGTTTACAAGTACCTTTTGCTGCACGAAAATGAATGTTCCTGAATAAGTCACATCATCCATACTAATTACATCCAAGTTCCCTCACATCGGCAGTGAGTCACAGGGAGTTCCGGTGCTCATCCATCACAGATGGTCTTAGCCTGGTCTAGTAGCTGTCTATAAGTAAACATCAATAGCTCATTAGTCAAAGTTGTTAAAATGCAAAAGCAGAACAGCAAACAGAGGTAAACACTGCACCGGTATTCATTTTGAAATCATCATATGAGTGCATCTGGCAAAACAGATCTGATTCTATATACAGCATATACACTGTATATATAGCTTGAACCCAACATCCCATCAACACATACAGAGTGTTTACCTAAGGATGAATTTCAGGCTTGGTATATTTTTAAATACAGTAGTTACAATGATCCAGCTTGGACCATTGTAACTACCTGTATGTATGTGTAGAACTCTCCCAGATAGGTGTGTTGCATTTTATATGTTCTGTTCTGTTTTTTTTTTTTTTCTCAGATTTACAAAACTGTTTGTTTTGTTGTTTGTATTAGAAATCAGGTTACTGGAGTGTTTCAGTGGACACTTTCTCAAACACATGATATTGAAAAAACATTCACACAAGCTGTCCTCTAAAACAATGAGAATGTAGATACTATTGTTATATGTTTGGCTAATGTCAGTTGGCAATTAGATGATTCTATCGTTTTTTACAGGAATTCTGATTATACAATGCATTTAGGTAACAAGGTCAACATAGCTTGACCTTTTGACATATATGACCTATTGCATGTACTGTATGATACTCGTGGAGACACGTGCGTGCTTCACAGCCAACATGGTGTCCCAGATGGAGCGGAACGATTAGCCCCCCTCACCCCAGCTGGGACTAGCTGAGGTCATGGCCACCATTGCCAATTGCCAGACCTTTATATCCACCCTGACATCTAAAGTGGATGCTGTGCAGCTGGATGTGGGGCTGTTTAGACAGGACAAGGTGAGGTCCCAGCTGTCCTCTGCTGAACAGCGTCTGGGCCAGACAGAAGATACAGTGGCTGAGCATACCAGCAGCCTCCGGTCCTTGCAAAATAAAATACGAGCCCTGGAATATAAGGCTGAGGATGCTGAAAATCGCAATAGGAGAAACAATCTCTGCATCGTGGGCCTTGCAGAGGGGGTGGAGGGTCCCCTCCCTACTGAATTTGTGGAACAGCTGCTGCATACCCTTTTGCCTGGAGCCCAATTCTCGCCCTTCTATGCTGTGGAAAGGGCCCACCGCAGCCTACCCAAACCTGGGCCCATAGGGACACCACCCCACACATTTATCCTCACATTCCTCAATTTCAGGGACAGGGATGAGGTACTCCGTGCTGCACGGCTGCAGAAGGACCTTAACTACCAAAACACCAAGCTCCTTATTTTTCCTGATTATTTGGTGGAGACCCAAAAGCTGAGGCGATCGTTTGATCATGTGAAGGTGGCTAAGCGTACACGTGGAATCCATTATAGTGTCCTATTTCCAGCCCGACTGAGGGTCCAAGATGGCGAGACCACCAGATTCTTCACCCCACCTAGAGATGCATATACCTGGCTGGATTTATTGCCTCTGCACCACTGAGAGATTGGATACCTTACTGATCTATACTTCCCAGCTGTGGGTTGGTGGTGCACCTGTGTCCTAACCACGGAATTCACCTGAATGCTGCCGTGTACAGCATGTTAATTCTCATCTTCTACATTGGAGTTTCAGCAAGTTTATGGCTTTGCACCTGTTGTACATGCCCTGGTTCTGTTCAGAAACACACCGAAGGTATGTACCCCTGGCTAGCCCAGGCGTTTTCTAAAAGTTATCTTTTTCTATTTTTTACCTGCTCTGCATTATTTACTCCAATACTAAAGGCCTCAGTACAACGTCTCTTAGCAAATCCACGTCACATTCCTGGTGGGAATTATTGCAGGGTTTGTGCTTTGAGTAAAGGGGGGGGGGAGTAGCTGGGTCTTTCACCTGAATGGCTGCAGGCTGCCATTCCCTGTCCTCCCAATGTTGTGGCCACTGGCGGACTCTAGTGGTCATGTGAGTAACTGCTTCTGATATCAATCCCCAGGGACATTTAACATTTATTTTTTTCTCCAATACAGGTTGTACTGGGGACAGTTATTAGGGTTGCACACCTGTGTTTCCTGTGTTAAGTGGAACTGTACTCCTTTCCGGAACAGGTCTAATGCACCAACTACGTAGGTCTTATTGCTTATGCCTTGCAATTTTTTATTTTTTATTCATGCAGGGAAAGCCTGGTATAATGAAGTCTCTGCTCTCTCCTTCGATTTCAGCTGGCGGACTAAATCCACTACAAACTACACCCACTGGTCCACGCCTCTTATCATTGGGTGTTATATGGTTGTGGGTATAAGCATTCCTTGGTTGTGGTGGGGGATGCGGGGAGGGGGGTGGATGGTGATAATGGTTGGGGTTATGTATAAGTTTGTGTACGTAAGTTTTCAAGGTGCTTTATTTCTGTGCTTCTTCCTCAGACATTAGGTTGGTTAAATGCTATACTAATATGCTAATCTGCAATGTGCTTGAGTACTATATACCTGTTTTCACCTCCTTGGGGGCTGGGTTGCTGCCCATGCGGGCGGGTTTCTCACCCTGTGTTGATGCCTCATCTTTCAGATGTCTCAGTTGAGGGTGATATCCTGGAACATCAATGGCCTGAATTCTGCTGTTAAACGATCCCTGGTGTTCCTTCAAAAACACAATCCACATATTTGCATTCTGTAGGAGACGCATCTACAGACCCCTAAAACTATATGCCTGAAAAAGGCGTGGGTGGGCTTACACTACCGTACCACATTCTCTGCATATGCTCGTGGGGTCAGCATCCTAGTGAGGAAGACCCTGCCGTTTAGGCTCATTGAGGTGAAAACAGATCCAGACGGTAGATATGTAGTTATTCACGCCCATATATATGACAAAACAGTGGTGCTGGTATATATTCCTCCTCCCGCCTCGGCCCAGGTTTTACACCATATTCACCATGGTTCAATTCGACAGTGACCTGATTTATTTTATGGGGGATTTTAATATGGTCCCATGTGAGGCCGTTGATAGGCTGCAGTCCTTGGCTGGTGACCATCCTGACCTCCTGCTGTTGGCTGACATTTATGCCCTTACGGATGTCTGGAGGCACATGTACTTGGACACCAGAGAGTTCATCTGTCATTCGGCTACACATAAGACCCTGACTATGATAGACCTGGTCTTTGCATCTAGAACCACATTACAGTATGTCCAGGACATGTCTATGCTTCCCAGGGGCATCTCTGACCATGCCCCGGTGTGCCTTTTCCTTGCTCTGACCGTTCCCCCTGAGTCTAGACTTTGAAGATTGTCCAGATTCTGGATAAATGATGAAAGACTGCATGAGCCATTGATAGCCTCTATTTGTAACTATTGGACAGACAACCAAGATACTACCTCCCTACCTGTGCTGTGGGACTCCTTTAAATCATGGGTGAGGGGGGGAATACATCTCTAGAGGCAGCTTATGTGCAGGCCCCAGACGCTGACCGCTATCTCCTTAAAATGGTCTTCCTGCCCAAATTCAATGATTTTTTCTGGAACTGTCAGATATGGGTCCCGGTTTCCATTTTTAGAGAAATTGAAAAATGCGTGGGGTTTTTTCCTCTGGCGTGGAGGCGTCCCCAGACTGGCATGCTCTACCCTGTGGCTTCCGTTTCACCTGGGGGGGGCCTGGTCTTCCCCAAATTTAAGGTCTACTATTGGGCTGCAATGTTGGTAACAGTCTACAGTAGTAACTGTAGCTCTCCAGTGCCGGAAACACTGATGCAGCCTCAGACCATGACACTCCCACCACCATGCTTGACTGTAGTCAAGACACACTTGTCTTTACTCCTCACCTGGTTGCTGCCACACACGCTTGAAACCATCTGAACCAAATAAGTTTATCTTGGTCTCGTCAGACCACAGGACATGGTTCCAGTAATCCATGTCCTTAGTCTTATTGTCTTCAGCAAACTGCAGACTTTCTTGTGCATCATCTTTAGAAGAGGCTTTCTTCTGAGACGGAAGCCATGCAGACCAATTTGTAGCAGTGTGCGGTGTATGGTCTGAGCACTGACATGCTGACCCCCCACCCCTTCAACCTCTGCAGCAATGCTGGCAGCACTCTATTTCCCCAAAACAACCTCTGAATATGACGTTGAGCACGTGCACTCATCTTCTCTGGTCGACCATGGTGAGGCCTGTTCTGAGTGGAACCTGTCCTGTTAAATGTATGGTCTTGGCTACCATGCTGCAGCTCAGTTTCAGGGTCTTGGCAATCTTCTTATAGCCTAGGCCATCTTTATATAGAGCAACAATTCTTTTTTTCAGATCCTCAGAGAGTTCTTTGCCATGAGGTGCCATGTTGAAAGTCCAGTGACCAGTATGAGAGTGTGAGAACGATAATACCAAATTTAACACACCTGCTCCCCATTCACACCTGAGACCTTGTAACACTAACGAGTCACATGACACCGGGGAGGAAAAATGTCTAATTGGGCCCAATTTGGACATTTTCACTCAGGGGTGTACTCACTTTTGTTGCCAGGGGTTTAGAAATGAATGGCTGTGTTGAATTAATTTAAGGGGACAGCAAATTTACACTGTTATACAAGCTGTACACTGGCTGCTTTACATTGTAGCAAAGTGTAATTTCTTCAGTGCTGTCACATGAAAATATATAATAAAATATTTACAAAAATGTGGGGTGTACTCACTTTTGTGAGATACTGTGTGTCATTAAAAACGCTGCAAACTTTATTACAAAAATTAAAAACACATATGCATTATTGATCTGAGTATGCAAAACTCTATCAGTAATGAAATTAAATCAAATTAAATTAATATTGTAAATAATACATTTAAAAAATAGGATAAGATAAAAGAAAGAAAAACAAAGGTGTAGAGCAGGGCAAATATGCAACAGCAATCTATGCATATAAGAGGGGGACATCAACTATTATTAACAAAACAGTTGATGTCCCACTCCACATTCAAGCCCCTGGGCACATGGGACCCCAATTTATATATCCAATTGGTCTCAGCCCTAGAGATGCTTTGCTTGCCATTGCTCCCACGCCAGTGGGGCACATATTTTTCAAGGGCAATGAAGGTAGTACCCCTAGGGTTCCGATTATGTTTTAAGTCGTAATGCTTTGAAACATTATGCTTATCAAAGCCCTTGCTGTTGTTAGTTATGTGCTCCCCTAGTCTGATATGCAGCATTCGAATGGTGCGCCCCACATATTCGAGGCCACAGGGACACCTGAGGAGGTAGATGACACATTTCATTGTGCATGTAATAAACGATTTTATAGGGTAAGTGGCACCTGTGCCTGCTGTGGTAAATTTAGTAATCCTCCTACCAGAGCTGGTTGTGTGGAGAAGATTTATCGACAATATTCTTTTTATATGGGATGTGACATCCCATCCGCTCATGCATTTTTGTCCCATTTGAAAAATAATAATAGAGGTATTGTTCTGAAATAAGTTCTATTGAAATCTATTTTTTGGATTTAAAGATCTCAATACTAGAAGGTAAAATTGTCACCTCAACTTTTTAAAAAAAAAAAACCTGACAGAAATGGATACATTCTTTGGATTCTTGTCATCACCATTAATGGTTTACATCTGCTGCTCCATAAAGGGGAATAGTACGTCCGATTAGGTCGGACCAATCATGTGCAATTTTCCTGGGTGCAGCGCAGTGAACCTGTGGATTTTCTGCGGGTTAGCTGCACTTTGCCATAAACTTTTATTATATCCTGCAGGTGTGGCACACTTTCTGAAGGCGCAACAAACCCGCAGGTAATAACAGAAGTCTATGGCTCAAGGTAGGTAACCCGCAGCTGCACTGCACCTGCGGATCAGTTTGAAAGCAGCCCAGTAACCACTGCAAAACAGATATATCCATATATACTGTGAATTTAGTAGTAAACTTACCTTTAATAACCGTCTTCCATTCTGGTATCGCTGGCTGTTGCTGTCCCAGGCAGAGTGCATTTGGTATCACTCCACCTGTGACAGGAGTGGGTGATGTACGGGAAGTATTGGCTTATGTGACTCTGCTCCGCAGCCACTTGCGTCCACTACCAGTGGCTTCATTCACAAAACTGCTGCTCTGGGATGGCGGGTCGGCAACCCGTGATCTGGGCTTGCCAACCTGCCATCTTAGAGCAGGAGGTCGAGGGCCACATCAGAGGGCTCCGCGGGCAACATGTGGCCCCCAGGCCACTGGTTGGGCACCCCTGCCTTAGATGGAATCCATATACCACGCTGCTACACTTCTGCCTCCCTTGCCACAAGTCAGATGAAAGAGCTTCACATCTTCTCAGGTGCATCTACTGAGGCCATAGCAGCTGTCGCTTACCTCAAGGTAAGAGATTCTTCTAATCAAGCCCACATAGGGTTTCTGTTTGGGAAAGCTAAGTTAGCACTTAAGCCTGAACACACGATTTCCAGGCTTGAACTTTGTGGGACTGTGCTAGCTGTAGAAATAGCAGATTTCATACTGCGTGAGCTTGACATTCAGATAAATGACATCAGATTCTCCACAGATAGCAAAGTTGTTCTGGGCTACATATACAGCCAGACTAAACGTTTCTATGTCTATGTCAGCAACCATGTAGAGAGAATCAGGAAATCTTCTAAACAATGGCATTATGTTCCATCTGATTTTAACCCTGCAGATCATGCCACCATTCCAGTGTCTTCAAGTGCTTTTGCAAATTATTCTTGGTTAACAGGTCCTGAATTCCTGCTGTTTCATCCAGTCCTCAGTCTTATAGTACCTGACAAAGATCCAGAGACCCCAACTATCCTTACCCCAGCTACTCTTCTTACCCAGAAGCTTGGGTCTGTTCCTGTTCCACCTGGAAACTTTAAAGCAGGAAATCTGAATCGTTGGAAGATGGAGTATCTTTCTACTCTGCAAGGACGCAGGAAATGGCAACGGCTGAACCCTAACATACAGGTTGGGGATCTTGCTCTGCTTAAGGACCAGCAAGCTGAAAGAATAGAATTGCCCATGGGACTTATTGTAAAGAGCGTTCCTAGTGATGATGGTAAGGTGATGGTAAGGTACATGAGGTGGAGGTTTCAAGACAAGGGACTGTAAAGACTTTTATCAGACCTATCACAAAACTTATTCTGCTCTTACCCTTTGGAGAATGAACTTGTTTGCATACGCTGTTAGATCCTACCTATGACTTCAAGAAGAAAGTGTCTTGGACTTTAGTTGACATAACTTGAAACCTTAAATTAAGAGTTATTGTTATTGCATTATATGCATGTTCTTTTTATGTCTTTCAGGTCTTTAAGACATCTAGCAAATTACACTGTTTGTTATTTGCAGTTACCCTACCGTTCTGATGTATATAGTGACATTTACCATGCCAGACGGGGAGTGTGCTGCCCCAACAGGGCATAGAATTGATATAGATTGTTTTCCTAACCATTTTTCATGGACGTTTATATTTAGTTCACATGCTGCCATCTAGTGACCTTTTGTGGTAATGCACTTGTTTTCTCAAGTTTATTTTCCCTTATGTTATGACACACTTCCTCTCATATGTAATGCTCCCCCCTTCTTCCTGTGTTTGTACTTTCTGTGTCATGGATGCAGCTACAAGCCACATGTAGTAGGGCCAGTGTTGGTCATCTTACTTTAAAAAAGTAATTAGTTAAGTTACAAATTACTTCTCCCAAAAAGTAATTGCGTTAGTAACTTAGTTACTACATTGGAAAAGTAATTAGTTACGCAGCAAAGTAACTGTGACTTTTTTTTTTAATATTCTATACGTGTAACTAAGAGGCGGGTCTAGTATTACTGTAACCAAGGGGCGCATTTATTTTTATTGTTATATATCGTGTAACCAAGGGGCTGCTCTATTATTACTCTAACCAAGGGGCAGATCTGTTATAGCGTGTAAGCAAGTGGCGGGTCTATTATTATTATTATTATTATTATATCGTGTAAGGGGCGGATGGCTACAGAAGAGGGCAAATGTTAAATTAATGGGCAGAGCTCGATATATAACAATAATAATAAATGCGCCCCTCGGTTACAGTAATACTAGACCCGCCCCTTAGTTACATGATAGACGCCCCTTGCAGAGTAGCACGAGCATCGGGAGCGTACGGCATCGCCTCGTACAATTACATGTTAACTACGCCTGCGTGGTGTAGAGTTCACTCAGAGCTGTTTAGGCTCGGCAATTTTCGGAAGCTCCGTAGTCCTTCGTACTGTGCTAGCGCTGCGCCTGCGCAGTACAGGGGGTCCTTATCAGGCGGGGGAACTTTTTCGGCAGGACACCGGAATGACACTACTGCCATCTAGTGGCGGTAGATGTAATTGGGGTAACTAAGCCAAAGTAATGGGAACTGAGTTACCATGAGGGGAAAAGTAATCAGTTAGATTACTTGTTACCCTCTAAAGTAACTGCGTTAGGTAACTCCGTTTATTTTAACTCAGTTACTTACATCACTGAGTAGGGCACATGTATTCTGCATTGTAAGCTAAAGACAATATATTTTGACTGCATAAATACTACAACCTATTCATCTGTTTGTATCCTGTCATCTGCTGTAACCTGATGTTCAGAATAAAAGCACCTACATAATTTCGTTCTATTATAATTGTTATGTTATGTTAATACGTTTTTGGATAATTCGTTATTTCTGTAGAGTGTAGATATTCGTTATACTGAATCTCGAATCATGTAGAATTAATTTGTTATATGCTCTATAATTTCGTTCGTATTTGTTGAAATTCGATATTTATGTATGTATATATATTCGTGATAATGATTCATAGTTTGGAAAGTCATTTGTTTATTGAATATTTTAACACACACAATGACAATATCTGTTCTCCTCTGCAGTGAGGAGACGATGTGCTATAACCTTTAGCAAACAATCAGTGAGCTGTAATGATGTGCACTATCCTCTTGCAACCAATCACTGAGCGGTAAAGATATGCAGTAACCTCTAGCAACCAATCAGTGAGCAGTAATAATGTGCAGTAACCTCTAGCAACCAATTAGTGAGTGTTAAGGATGTCCAGTAACCTCTAGCAACCAATTAGTGAGTGGTAATAATGTGCAGTAACCTTTAGCAGCCAGTGAGCAGTAATGATGTACAGTAATCTCTAGCAAGTAATCAACAAGCAGAAGTTAAGTGTTGTAACCTCTAGCAAAAAATCAGCGAGCCTTAAAGTGTGCTGTAACCTCTAGCAGCCAGTCAGTGAGTGGTAATGATACAATGTAACCTCTGGCAACCAAATGTAATTGCTGCCTGATCTGATTCAATAAACTGATATTGAGTCCAGCTGCTATTTATTGTATGTCTCAGAGCAGGTGGAGCGCAAAAACTGCATGGAAGGGGGGCCCAAGAAAATGTTTGCCCAGGGTCCAATTGATATTAAAGAGGGCCTTGGTGCAGCCAGATAGAAGTTCTGCATATAAAGCAGACAACATGCTATCTTCAGTTCAACTTTCTTGTTTTCATTTAAAAAAATACTCACACAACAAAGGGACTGTGAGCTGTACAATGAGTTATCATTATTCAGGGCAGCTTGATATCCAAATTCAGCCCAGCTCTAATAACCAGGAAGTTCAAGGCCAGCTGCACAGCACAATATTTGCAAGTGATTAAATTATTTTGAGCATTTCTTCTGACAGTTGGGCCATGTAGAGATTAACTATGAAGTGCCAATGAGAATCGGGAGTGTTAGAACTGTTCAGTGTTGCTTAACCCCTTCAACTCCAGAAAGGATTTTCCCCCTTAATGACCAGGCCATTTTTTGCGATACGGCACTGCATTGCTTTAACTGACAATTGCACAGTTGTGCGACACTATACCCAAACAAAATTGACGTCCTCTTTTTACCCACAAATAGAACTTTCTTTTGGTGGTATTTGATCACCTCTGCGGTTTTTATTTTTTGTGCTATAAACAAAAAAAAGTGACAATTTGAAAATAACATTTTTTTTTTTTACTTTCTGCTATAATACATATCCCAAAAAATAATAATTTATTCATCAGTTTAGGCCGATAAAAAATGTTCTACATAGTTTTGGTAAAATATATCGCAATAGGCGTATATTGATTGGTTTGCATAAAAGTTATCGTGTCTACAAACTATGGGAAAGATTTAGGGACTTTGATTTTTTTTTATTGTTTTTACTGGTAATTGCGGTGATCTGCGATTTTTAGCGGGACTGCAAAATTGCGACGGACAAAGATTATAAGAGACTGCGGACATACTGCATGAGATTATAAGAGACTGCGGACATACTGCACAAGATTATAAGAGACTGCGGACATACTGCACGGGATTACCAGACTGTGGACATACTGCACAAGATTATAAGAGACTGCGGACATACTGCACGAGATTATAAGAGACTGCAGACATACTGCACGAGATTACCAGACTGTGGACATACTGCACGAGATTATAAGAGACTGCGGACATACTGCACGGGATTACCAGACTGTGGACATACTGCACAAGATTAGAAGAGACTGCGGACATACTGCACGAGATTATAAGAGACTGCAGACATACTGCACGAGATTACCAGACTGTGGACATACTGCACGAGATTATAAGAGACTGCGGACATACTGCATGAGATTACCAGACTGTGGACATACTGCACAAGATTATAAGAGACTGCGGACATACTGCACGAGATTACCAGACTGTGGACATACTCATAAGATTACACGAGATTGCGGACATACTGCACGAGATTATAAGAGACTGCGGACATACTGCACGAGATTATAAGAGACTGCGGACATACTGCATGAGATTACCAGACTGCGGACATACTGCACGAGATTACCAGACTGTGGACATACTGCACAAGATTACAAGAGACTGCGGACATACTACACGGGATTATAAGAGACTGCGGACATACTGCACGAGATTACCAGACTGTGGACATACTGCACAAGATTATAAGAGACTGCGGACATACTGCACAAGATAATAAGAGACTGTGGACATACTGCACAAGATTATAAGAGACTGCGGACATACTGCACGAGATTACCAGACTGTGGACATACTGCACAAGATTACACGAGATTGCGGACATACTGCACGAGATTATAAGAGACTGCGGACATACTGCACGAGATTATAAGAGACTGCGGACATACTGCATGAGATTACCAGACTGCGGACATACTGCACGAGATTACCAGACTGTGGACATACTGCACAAGATTACAAGAGACTGCGGACATACTACACGAGATTATAAGAGACTGCGGACATACTGCACGAGATTACCAGACTGTGGACATACTGCACAAGATTATAAGAGACTGTGGACATACTGCACAAGATAATAAGAGACTGTGGACATACTGCACAAGATTATATGAGACTATGGACATACTGCATGAGATTATATGAGACTGCGGACATACTGCACGAGATTATAAAAGACCACGGACATACTGCACGAGATTATAAGAGACTGTGGATATACTGTACGAGATTACCAGACTGTGGACATACTGCACAAGATTATAAGAGACTGCGGACATACTGCACAAGATTATAAGAGCCTACTCACAAAAGCAGAGTGAATACAGGCATATAATGGATAATCCAGGGGACAGGTGCTTCAACGGGCCCCAATGACAGCTTTGCAGAGAGAGAGTGCACAGAGGACACAGGTCTTTGTATTTGCACGCTAGCTAGCATAGAGGGGACGGGGCCGGGAGCTCCACTCGGAACAGAGCGGCTGTAGTTAGAGCAGTGATCAGAGTGGGCGCGTCAGTGGAGCCTTTGGCGCGCCCACTCCGATCACTGCTCTAACTACAGCCATTCTTTTCTGAGCATACAGGCTTCATGGGGTGGAGTCAGCGCGTCAGTGGAGCTCCCGGCCCTGCCCCCTCACTGCTGGCTAGATCGGGAACTCTGCACTCTGCAAAGCCGTCATCAGGGCGAGTAGCACAGGCCGCCCCTGTCACCACTGCCGCCCCGAGGCCTGGCCTCGGTGGCCTTGTGGGGAATCCGGCCCTGCCTATTAAGGCAGCTATAGCAGAAAGTATGCTGAAAATATCCATGCCGCAAGCAACACCCATAATGATAGAGCGTAAAGAGCTTGTTGATGAAGGATGGCAGAGACCTCATCAAAAGACTAATTTACAGTAACACGTTATCTAAGTTTTATCCACATAAGATGGCTGATGCATGTTTATGCACTGCGCTTCCAGGGGTGGATGCTGCCCTCTAGCGTCTGACGCAATAAAGTGCCTTTGCCTTTTTATAACTCAGTTGCCTTCAGATATCCTTTGGATGGGAAAGTGGACTTGATCACATCAGATGCAGCCCAGTACGTTTTTATTCTGCATCAAGAACGCATGGACAGTGTTTAACTTCCAATCACCTAGTTCACACCAGTGCAGCGCATTCTAGGGCAGTCAACAAAAGTAGAATATGTTACATTGTTTCTCTATGGAACAAAAAGTGGCAAAACGCAGTGAGAATGCATTAGAATGCATCAAAAACCCTCATGCAGAAACACATCTGGAACACAGAAATTGTGGTGATCTGGCTATCAGGCTTGTAGAGAATCTATACAATGACAGGTTTTGCCTGTCAACCAACAATAGAAATAACTTTGATATATAAACTATTTAGAAATGGCAATAAATTCAAGACTGCAAACTGCAAGGTTTGGCACAGTTTCTGGAGGAGTTGAACTTGGCAACTAACTTTTTTGGTGGATGCTTTGATAGACCTAGTACAAGCGCTGGGGCACTCAGTCACTGCCATGAGAGCGTTGTGGTTACACCACTGGAGGGCTGGTGGAACTTCTACACAAGCCTTCCACATTTCCTATAATGGGAGGTTATTGTTTGGCCAAACACCGAACAATGCAATTAAGAGAATGACAGAAGGAAAAGTCTGGACTGTGGCCACAGACTAGTAAGAGGAGGTTGCCAACTTTCACTCAAGCTTATTGAACTTCATCAGGGTGCAGGAGGACAAATCTTATAGGCATAGGCATGCGCAGCCTTTTGCATTAGGGTGTGCACCCCAAAGCTCATACATACATACTATATTACTAAAAGTATTGGGATGCCTGCCTCTACACCCAGTCTTAGTCCGTAGGGTTCAATATTGAGTTGGCCGACGTTTTGCAGCTATAACAGCTTCAACTCTTCTGGGAAGGCTGTCCACAAGGTTTAGGAATGTGTCTATGGGAATGTTTGACCATTCTTCCAGAAGCACATTTGTGAGGTCAGACACTGATGTTGGATGAGAAGGCCTGGCTCACAGTCTCCACTCTAATGTGAAGGTCAGTCAAGTTCCTCCATCTCAAACTCATCCATGTCTTTATTTACCTTGCTTTGTGCACTGGTCCAAATCATATGGTGGGGGGTTGTTTTTCAGGTGTTGGGCTTGGCCCCTTAGTTCCAGTGAAGGGAACTCTTAAGGCGTCAGAATACCAAGACATTTTGGGCAATGTCATGCTCCCAACTTTGTGGGAACAGTTTGGGGATGGCCCTTTCCTGTTCTAACATGATTGCACACCAGTGCACAAAGCAAGCTCCATAAAGACATGGACTTCGCAAAGGTGGCGAAAAAAAAATTTTTTTTAGTGCAAAAATTCACATTATAATAACTAAAACATATAAAATTTAGTGTAACAATCTAAGAAAATTTAATTCCAAAGTGCTATAATGGTGTGAACCTTCCAACTAAAAAGTTGTTCCACTTGAAGTTAATTTGTATTGCAATTACCTGTAGAGGGGTTTCCACCAACCTTGCTAAGTTTCAAAAAAAAAAAAAAATGTATGTCTTATTCTCATTTTGATGTGTATTACATGTGAAATCACATATCACTGGAATTATTGTACTTGAAGTTTAATCTGTATGGCAAATATCTATAGGAGTGGTTTCCACCATCCCTGCTAAGTTTAATATTTTTTTATTTTTTTCAGTTTGATGTGTGTTATATGTGACGTTACATATCGCAGAGACAGGTATTGTGGTAATATTGAAGTTATTGAGATTCCATACATTGGAGGATTCCACCATTATTAAGTTGTTAAGTTATTTTTTTCTTTTTTTTTTTTTTTTTTGTGGTGTGGGAACACATAACAGTGCTTAGCAGCAAGCCTTTTACTAACACTTTTTATTTTACCTCCAGTAGTTTATTGTACATAGTAGTGTGGTAATTACCTATTATACTAAAGATCGGCATTAGGCATTAATAAACCTCAACAGATTTCAGTTGTGCCCCACCAGGCCGCACCCCCCATTGACAATGTGCCTAGCTGCTGAATTCATTTCCCATCCCTGCACTGATAGGCGGCGCTGGGGGGCACTGATTGCATTGGTTGGCACTGACAGGTGGCACTGGTTGGCACTGATAGAGGAGGGGGGGAGTTTCACATTGAGCAGTCAGCGAGGCATGTAAGAGCCACTAAGTGCGTTAAACTATCATGTAATGTCACTGCTTGCAGAGACTAGCTGTCAAAACTTTGTGGTGATGTCGGGGGTGGGTGGGACCAAACAGCTAGCCTATCATACACCAGCCAGCGGGATAGGGGCTTGGCGGGCCGCTCCATGTATGTGGCTCCGCCCCTTTCTTAGCATCCCACTCATTGGCTGTTGTTTGATAGCTGATAGAAAGGGGGGAGGAGCCACATACATGGAGCGGCCCACCCAGCCCCTATCCCGTTGGCTGGTGTATGATAGTTCCGCCCAACTAATGATATCCCAAGGGGTGGCTCCTTTAAAACTGAGGACTCGCAGGAAGTGGTTTGAAGTGCTGGATTGCAGAGTAGTGGATTTGTGTGGGAAGGTGACTGAGATTGGGTGGGTATTGCAGTGAGAGGGTTTATTTATTTATTTTTTTACAAACGGCAGAGCTGAGGTAAAGCTTGCATATTCAAAGTATAATCCCTATACCAGTCGTCATAGTGCTTGGTATACGAGGTGAACCAAAGCTATTTGGCTATTGGCATAAACCTTGGTTGGAATTTAAAGTAAAAAAAAATATATAACATATAAAATTAGCAGTCAAGCTATTTTATAATAGAATGTTAACTAAAATGACATTTCCATTAAAATCACATTCTCATTTACAAAATGCCCCCAGAAATCTTCTTATGAGGAAGAACTTGGCAAGGATGGATTTATACAGAACACAGTAAGGAATGAATATGCAAAAAACGTTTTCCAAAATCCTTGCAGTGTATTTACTTTATCTATAGAGGATCTTTTTGAGTAACAATTTAAACATAACACTGAAGCAGCATTTATATGTACACAGCAAGCCCTACCCCAAAGTGTTATATTCCCGCAAAACAACGTATGGGTACGTCTTCCCCTTTTAAGAGCCGCCGGAGGTGGGCACAAGAGACAGAACAGGGATTTATGTGTGTAAACACACAAATCCCTGTTCTGTCAGTGGAGAGGAGACAGATTGTTTGTTCCTAGTAAGTAGGAACAGTGATAGGTCTCCTCCCCAGTCAGTCCCCCCCCCCCCCCACAGTTATAAACGCTCACGAGGGAACACATATAACCCCTTGATTGCCCCCTAGTGTTAACCCCCTTCCCTGCCAGTGACATTTACACAGTAATCAGTGCATTTTATAGCACTGATCACTGTATAAATGTCAATGGTCCCAAAAATCTGTCAAAAGTGTCCGATCTGTCTGCCGCAATGTTGCAGTACCACTAAAGATCGCAGATCACCACCATTACTAGTAAAAAAAAATAATAAAAATGCGATAAATCTTTCCCATAGTTTGTAGATGCTATAACTTTTGCGCAAACCAATCAGTATATGTAGAAGAATATATTGGCCTAAACTGATGAAGAAATTTTGTTTTTTAAAAACATTTTTGGGGATTTATTTATTTATTATAGCAAAAAGTTAAAAAATTTAGTTTTTTTCAAAATTGTCTCTTTATTTTTGTTTATAGCGCAAAAATACCACCAAAAGAAAGCTCTATTTGTGGGGGAAAAAAGGACATCAATTTTGTTTGCAAGGTCCTGCGACGTCGTACCCAATGGTCAGTTAAAGCGGCGCAGTGCCGTATTGCAAAAAATGGCCTGGTCATTAAGCAGGAAAATCTTCCGGTCTAAGTGGATAAGCTGCTCGGCTGCCACCGACTCACCTGTGCAGCTTGAACGTTAGTATGCTACTACTCTATAACCACTTAAGCCCCGGACCAATTTGCAGCCAAAGGACCAGGCCCCTTTTTGTGATTCGGCACTGCGTCGCTTTAACTGACAATTGCGCGGTCGTGCGACGTGGCTCCCAAACAAGATTGGCGTACTTTTTTCCCCACAAATAGAGCTTTCTTTTGGGGGTATTTGATCGCCCCTGCGGTTTTTTATTTTTTGCGCTATAAACAAAAATAAAGCGACAATTTTTAAAAAAATGCAATATTTTTTACTTTTTGCTATAATAAATATCCCCAAAAAATATATATAAAAAAACATTTTTTTTCCTCAGTTTAGGCCGATACGTATTCTTCTACATATTTTTGGTAAAAAAAAATTGCAATTAGCGAATATTGATTGGTTTGCGCAAAAGTTATAGCGTTTACAAAATAGGGGATAGTTTTATAGCATTTTTATTAATATTTTTTTTTTTTACTAGTAATAGCGGCGATCGGCAATTTTTATTGTGACTGCGACATTATGGCAGACACATCGGAAATTTTTGACACCTTTTTGGGACCATTGTCACTTATACAGCAATCAATGCTATTTAAATGCATTGATTCCTGTATAAATGACACTGGCAGTGAAAGAGTTAACCACTAGGGGGCGGGGAGGGGTTAGGTCTGTGGCGTGTGTGTTTTTTTTTTACAGTAGGGGGGTGTGGCTTTATGTCTGACATCACTGATCGGCTTTCCCGATGACAAGGAACAGCCGATCAGTGACAGGCAGTGTAGGAAGCACGGGGAGAGGTTTGTTTACACAGACCTTCCCCGTTCTTCAGCTCTGTGACCCAATCGCAGGACACCAGCGGCGATCGGCTCTGCTGGTCCCGCGGCCGCGGTCACGGAGCTCAGGACTGGGTCGCGAGCGCGCCACCCACGGCTGGGCAATTAAAGGGGACGTACCGGTACGTGCTTTTGCCCAGCCGTGCCATTCTGCCAGCGTAAATGTGCAGGAGGCGGTCCTGAAGTGGATAATATACAGAAAATAGGTCACAAGCAACTTGGCAGTAGATTAGTTAGATGTATTATAGCAAAGCAAGCATGAATCCCTAAACAGGCAATTAAATACATCTAAAGTTGATGTACTGGTTAATGTGAACACTGACCTATAATATGGCATTTAACTAAATGCAATAAAATTAAACCAAATTTTAGCTGGTATAAACAGTGGGCAATACCACAACATAATCCAAAGGAATGTCTTCAGGTGCACTTTACTTATATAGGCCTAATAATTGGTGGGTGCGTTTTTGATAAGGGGCACCCCTGGAGATGGCTATAAAGTACAGTACCTGTCACCAATTTAGCAGTACTAAGCAAGCTATCATTGGGGCCCATCTATAAAGTGCTGCATGCGAAGCTGTCCCTTTAAGACTGTACTCAGTAGATGGCTGATGGGCTATTAACATCAAGAGAGGCTGCTCCTTAGTTAACTATTGGCAGTAGGGAATTGAGCTTGGTAATTGCATTTATCAATTCTGATATGCAATGGATCCGGTCCAATACGCTTGATGGTCAGCTGTCCCAGAAAGCTCAGTCCTCATGATCGGGTCCTCTCTGATTTGGGCACTCATGGCAACAGGTCTCCCCAGCTTAGGTCCCAAGACACAGAATTTTTGTGGCTCAGTCCCTCAGCAACTTGGGTGCTCAGAAAAGCTCAGACTCTCACTGGTGTAGACGCAAACAGATCGAATGTCTGTCCAGCTCCGGTAACCACACACAGGCACTAACATTGACTCAGTCCCAGCCTCGGCTCTACATTACAGGTCTCCCCCACAGCACACAGCTCAAGAAGATCAGAAAGGATCAGAGCAGTCTTTATTAAATACGTTTGACAAGAAAAAATTGTCTCGCCTCAAAAGAACCCTCCTACAGCAACCCAATTTAGAAGTGGAGTAGATCTCCCAGATCCTGCCCTATACTGAACTGCTGTGCACATGACTATAGTGATCTATTCCTGCAGGCACTCCTCCCACAAGATCTGGGCCCCCTAGAACAATGTTCGGTTTCATTCCACTTAACCGGCCTTCCCTGGGCAGGCGTTCAACTCTCTCAAATCACTCAATCACCTCTTGTGGCAATAAGTCTTGCATTATACGCAACCTTACGAATTTCTCTCTCTTTGACAATCCCGTTGCGGTGCTCCTCATATTGACCCCTATGTCCCAGTAGGAGATACCGCAAGTCGCTGCTAAAACACTTATTAAATACCGCCAGGGTGTTCTCAATGGTTTGCCACCAGGATCATATCTCAATGGTTAGCCAGTGTGAAAGACTTTCAACAAATGGAACATATGACTGCTGCCATCAAGGACATTTTTAGCCTAACCTGTGGTCATTCATTATTGCAGGGCCAATTTATGGTGCCGTTGCCCCTGCAGTGGAACTTCCGGCCACTCCACCCTCCTTTCACACTTTCTGCCCCTTCACCCGCTCGTCTCCTTTTTTTTATTTTTATTATTATTATTATTATTTTCCTTTTTTACCTTACCTGTCAAAAACCATAAAATGATGTGCATTGATAAAACAGGTATGACTGGTTGAAGGCTCTGTTTACATATTACTATATCACACATTACACTTGGACATCTTCTATTAGCTACCAACCTAACTTGTATGCACATGTTACCTGAAGACTTTTCGTCACCACCTTACACTAGCAGTCTTGTTTTGTGTACATGTCTCCGTGTAGTAGCTGTTGCATAATGGTGATGTAGAGAATTGTGTACCATGTTTCAATTCTCTCAAAAACTGTTAATGATGTTTTATTTGACCTGAATACAATGTCATATCGCGTTTCTATATTTTGACGCATACCACTAAATAAAGTATATACATTAAAATCTGTTTTTCCTGGTAACCACTGTCACAGTGACTTAAAATGAGAGAAAATCCAAAATTTGGAGTGCAACAGTACTTACAGTGACAGCTGTGTAAGAGGGAATTTCCCCAACTTTGGCGAGAATTCCTCTCACTTCCTGTTTCGGCTACAGGACAAGTACAGGAAAATATATAGACGAAAAAAACAGGTATTATAGGTACTGTATGGAAAAACATAAATTGCTGGCTCCTATAAAGCCAGGGACTTCATGCTGATTAGAACATTAGCTATATGAATGAAATAAATATGTGAATAGGATGATGTGAGGTTTGTACAAATCTGCTTTAACGGCATCAGAGAAAGACCAAGTAATTCTAGAAAGCAGTACTATGTTGTGCACACTGGATATCAGCATATAAACAGTTCCCAAGCTCAGCTTCTTAGCTGTTGTTCTCCATTGACAGTTGGAACATTTTCTACTCCAAAATATAAACAAAATACTTGTATAATGAAAGACGAGTGCCAAATTTGGAACTGGAGATATAATGATGAATTTGTGGAATTTTCTGGTGACCATTTAATAATGTAAACAATCCCAGACTCCAGTATAATGTTTCCAGCCTGAATTCACATGTATCTATGTGTAGCGGGGTCGTACCCCTTTTAGGGGAAGAGACTACATCCCCCATAATTCCCCAGGCTCCCGGGCTGCTTGTTTCCGCCCGAGAGGCTGCTGGGGGAGGGGATAAAAGGAGGAGGAGAGACCGCCTCTTCCTCTTCTGATGCCGCGTCTGACTGGGACGCCTCTTCTGACTGAGCTGGTGACGCGGAGACTTGTTCCTGAGGGGACACCTGTGCGAACCGGGACTGCTGAGGGCCTGAAGCCTGGGCCTTGCAGCAGACGGAGTGAGACTCTCATCCCTCAGAGTCAACAGCAGCGGAGCGGAGACTTTTCCCTACAGTCGGTCGGTCGGAGTTGAGGACCGGAACGCAGGGGCTGTGACTGAGGAGACCGGACGCCGCCATTGGAGGGACCGGAGCTGAGGACGGTACCCCAGGATTGGTGAGAGAGCTGAAAGGCTCCTCCTGCATTGATACACACATTTTCATGCCTATTGAACTGCCAAGGCACAATTTACCTCAGAGCAGCAAATGTTACTTTCTGTGGATTACAAGTATACCATTTAAAGCTACATGTGCACCACCTCTACAGATCTATTGCCGGTGAAGAATACTGTACCTATTACAAGGACTGAGCTCTATTGCTAGGGATCAGGCCTGGTCCGTTAGGTAGGCGCAGATAGATTTATTGCACCTCAGGGGTGCATAGCAGACGGTCGCTACACTTGGCGCTCCGTTCCCCACTTGCTAGTTTGATACATATATGTGTACATGTTAAAGTGCATATTGCAGGGACCTGCTAAAGTATTGTAAGTCATATGTTTAAATGCATGTTACTATTTCTTTTCCTTACTGCCAAAGTAAAGCCAGTTATTCTTATCTCAGCAGTCTGCTTGTGAGTTCATACCCCTTACACTTAGAGTATAAGTGATATTTATATGTGCATAGATACATACCCCTTCACTAACTGTGCCAGAGCGGGTAGAGCAAATTGCCGGGGGTTGGTGGAGCTGCACTCAGGGACCCAAAACAAACCAGCGGCCCTCTTAACTGGGGTATCGCTACATATGTATGTCTGTTCTTTCACTGAACAATGACAGCAATATGACAATTTCTTAATGCCAACTTTATATTGCACCTAACAACTTCATCATCTATTAGTATACTTGATGGGAAGTTATGCTTGGCACTTTTGCAAGCCACTCTAAAAACTGTGATAGATAGTGCGGAAGTGAAATGAGCAATTTACACCCTAAGCTTGAAGGCAGTGATTGTTTTTTGGGGTCCTGTATGTGTCTAGACTGCCAAAATGTCTCACACATGTGGTATCCACATATACCCATGGCATGTATGGGTAATATATATAATTTAAGTGACAACTTTGTGTAAAAAAAAATATATATTTTCCAGAAACTTGTGGCAAAAAAGTAAAATATTCCACGGACTTAAAGTGCCTCTCAGCAAATACCTGGGGTGTCTACTTTGCAAAAAAGGGGTAAATTGGGGGGTGTTTGAACTGTCCTGGCATTTTATAGACATGTGCAATTCATTTAGTTCCGAATTAGTTTTTTAACAAATTTTGACAAATTCGTTAATTTCCGAATTTTCCAAATTTTTCAACTTCTGAATTTTTCAAATTTCTGAATTTAGAAGTTCCGAATTTAGAATTTCCGGAAATTTGAAATTTTGGAAAAAAATAAATAAATATTAAATTATAGGTATTGGCATTTCCTTTTCAAATTTGGCAGTTAGTGAACGTAACAAGTACGAATTTATCCGAAGTTACGAATTATCTGAAATAGATAGTATCTAAACTTATGAAACGTAACAATCTAATAATAAATAACAATAATAATAATAATAAAAACCTTATTATTAGTTATTATTTATTTGTTCCATTCCATTTGTTTACATGCGGCATTCGTTATTTCAGATTTATTCTTAACTTCAGATAAAATTTGTATTTGTTACGTTCACAAACAGCCAAATTTTTAAGGAAATTACAATACCTATAATTTAATAGTTAGTTATTATTAGTAAGTTATTATTTAGAATTTTATTGATTTTTCTTTCTTTTTTTCAGATTTTCAAATTTTTAAATGTCAGAATTTTCAGATTTCAGAAATTTGAAAATGTGAAAATCCGAATTTTTGAATTTTGAAAAAAAAATGAAACGAAAACGAACACATTTTTTGTCAGTGCACATGTCTAACATTTTATGCCACTGACGTTTGCAGTGATACCTCACATGTATGGTGCAATTACTGTTTATATACGGCACAAGACTAATGCTTGTGTTTGCATTTGCACAGTGGGGGGCTTTAATTATTTTTTTCTAATTATTTATTTTTCATAATAGCTTTATATTTAATTTTTACACTGTCCCTTTCATTTATTTATTTTTATTACTTTTAGTGTTTTCACAGGGAATGTAAATATCCCCTGTGATAGCAATAGGTAGTGACAGGTACTCAAAGCATTTGACCACACCAAGATTGGTGTGATCAGATGCTTTCCCAATTTAAAAATGGCGCTGTTTATATCCGGCCAAACCGATGTGACAAAATGCTTGGTTTCTTAGGCCATAGAGATGATTGGAGCCATTCCGGTCTCTGATCAGCTCTATAATCAGTTGGCTGCATTCTCGAGTTCCCTCGGTGGGACAGGAGAGCACAAGAAAACTGTGGAAGGCAGCGCAGGCTCCACCCCTCCTACTGCTTGTAAAAGTAGTCTAGCAGGCAGGTAGCTGCTAGTATTGTTTTAGAAGCAATCCTAAGATGATTGGTCATCTTAGTATAACCACTCAAAGTACAGCGATGTACCAGTATGTTGCTGGTCCTTGTTGGGCATATTTTGTAATGTTCAGCCTGTAGGCTGAATGAAAAAAAAAACTAACAGATTCCGCCACTCACAGCGATGTGGATGAAGAAATCTCTGCCAGAAGTGTGTGGTATTTCCACCCTTGGAATATACCGCCCTGCATCCACCCACTTCTAATGATGGGCATGCATCCAATGTTCTTTTCTTTCGTTCAGCTCATGGGCTCCTCCATTCACATCGATCAATGTGGATAAAGAAATCTCTGCCAAGAAAAGTGAAAAAAAATATATGCGGAAGCATAGGGATGATCCACCCACTGTCCACCCCAGCCCCCATGCTTTGGCATATATGTTCCTTTTTTTTTTAACAGCGGTGGTGAAATCACCTCCTGCAGTGCTGCAATCACTGATTTATGTATTCTGAAAGTAAACCCTGTTGCTGTCAGAACAAACAGATCTGTGCTGCAGCTCAATGGCGTTCCTGCAAAGCAAACAATGGTTAACAAAAAATACAGAAACAATAAAACATTTAATCAACAAAACAACAAAAAATTTTTTTTAATGCAATCTGTGCCAAAATCGAGTAAATTATATATGCCGAAGCATAGGGGTGATCTGCCCTGTGACCACCCCAACCCCCATGCTTCGGCATATATGCTCTATTTTTATATGCAGTCATATATGCTGCAGTCACTGACGTATATATTCTGAAAGCACACCCTGCTGCTCAGAATCAACAGATCAGTGCGGCAGTTGAATGGCATACCTGCAAAGCAAAAAATGGTTGACAATAAAACACAGTAAGAACAGAACATTAACTTTTTGGCTTGGTTTATTTTTGGCTTTTTTTTTTTATTCTTTTTTTTTTTTTACTTTTTTTGTAACTGTAAAAAATGGTAACCATTCCAGGATAGGGTCTCTCAAAATGTGATAGCCAGTTTCATGTGTGTCCTTGACTGTGCCATGCTGTACTCTATACTAATACTCCACTAGAGTATGGTAGCGACGGAAACAGTCCTTGAGGCAGAGGCCAGGTTGGCCAGGACAGGAGGGACAGTAAAACCGGGTGTCACGCCTATGCCCGCATCTACTACAGACACAACATCTTTTTCGGGTGCTCTTTGGGTCGGGGAGGACATCCGGAAAATGCCTCTCATGCAGCTGGCTCACTGCATCTGGATTGGGAAATTGGACCACAGCACCTTCTGGATGCAAAAGGGCTGGGATGATCTCTTCCTGAAATTTTAAGAAGGATCCACTCCTCCCTGAGGCTATGTTTAGTACAAAAGCATTGAACACGGAATAAATTGGAATAAATGTACAGATGCTTTTTTGTACCAGCATCATATGAGAAATTAAGTATGGCACCATCATCTGGTCGTTGAAGTCCACCCCTCCCATGTTAAGGTTGTAGTCGTGCACACAGAGGGTGAAGCAGTGAACATGTGCAGCAGTGAACATGTGCATATGATGAATTGGGTCTTTGGATCAATATGTATGTAACTCCATTCTCAACAACACCAGTCGCCGTTGCAATTTGGAATATCATATCTACATGACTGGAAGACAGGTCCTGTTTGTCCTTTCACTTCGCTGCAAGCAATTCTCTCTATTTCTCAAGAAGCCCCTCCCCCCCCCGTCTAAGTTAGGAATTTCCAAGGTGTTGCGGGAAGCCCGGGATTAGGTTGCATGGTGCCAATTCCAAATTCAAAAAAGTGTCTAAAGTATATAATAATTGTCCACGTACAAGTGGTACCTCTTTCCGTATAAAGGTGACACCAAGTCCCAAACAATCTTGCCACTACTTCCCATGTAGTCTGGGCAGTCACGGGCTCCACATAACTATCTTTTCCCTCGTAAATCAGAAAAGTCCATGTATAGCCAGTTGCCCTCTCACAGAGCTTATACATTTTGACCCAATATCAGGCACGCTTGCTGGGGAGAAACCATTTGAAAGCAAGGCGGCCAGAAAAAATGAATGAGGGACTCATCTACGCAGACAACTTGTTGGGGCATATTCAAGTCTGCAAATTTTTGGTTAAAATGATTTACGAGGGCTGAATTTTGTAGAGCCGATCATATTCAGGGTCACCCCAAGGACGACAGATTTCATTGTCGGTAAAGTCCATAAATCGCATAATATTCTCATATCTATGCTTGGCCATGGCAGCAGTGAACATGTGCATATGATGAATTGGGTCTTTGGATCAATATGAATGTAACTCCATTCTTTATAGTAATGCCCATGTTGAGGGTTAGGCCCAAAAACATCTTGGATTCAGAAACGGAGATATATTTCCATTCAAAATGTCTGGGAAGTTTCTGATTTGAGTTTGCAGGGATAAATTGTTCGGCTTATGTAGCAAAGTCCCCGGGATAGGCCTCAGACTTCCGGCCTAGCAGCCTGGGGCAGTATAACACACGTCCACCCAGACAGCCGTCCAGGTGGCACAGAGCCCTGATCACCTCACTCCACCCAAATAAATAGGTGCTCCCAGCAGGCCAAGGGACCAAAGAAAATCCCTGCTCATTGGCTGAAACACTCATCCATTCATGTCTGAGCTTGCAAAGCCCCTGTCTTATCTAGTGTCACCAGCATAGTGCCGTCTAGTGACAGAAGAGGAAGGGTGCAATAAGTCCAGATTTAGAGAGGAACCAAATGATCTCCTAACTATCGCTTGGCAACTAAATTTGATAGCAACCCTGCATAAACATCAGGGTGCTACACATATAAATTGCTTTGGTCCACAATAGACCCATACAGATCTTCTGTGAAAAACAGCTAAAAGACCAAGGGGAGTTAAATTAGCTGTTTCCACCTGAATTCCAGATTGGCCAGTGAAAGGGGGGGAGGGGGGAGTACAGGTCCTGCAGAATCTGTGGGCTCCGAATCATCAGTATTTGCAAGTGCAGCGGCAAGGGCACTATGAGCTCCACAGGCCTCTGTTTAAATTATTGGTGGCTGTGGGACACTACTAATGCTAGCCACTGCACCAGCTTGAACTGCACTTATGGGACTCGTCACGTCACCAAGTGTTACTACAGTGCTGGTGTGTCTAAGCCCAGGTTGTACTAGGCCGCTGGTGCTCATCAGTTCACCAGAAGGTAGAGTGGCACTAATACTGGCACTCTGCTGCATACGGGAATCATGCAATTGTACCACCACAGCAGCCTGGGAATGGGGTCGGGTATGCTTGACCTTAGCTCAGACTATTAAGTAGTGGTCCCTGCTATCTGTCAGGGTGCCGCTGCTCTCTACATGTTCATATACTGAGCCTGATTCTGTCAGTGAGGCTTCCCCATCACTCTCATTTGTCATGCTCAGTATCCTGTAGGCCTCTTCACTAGTGTACCTTTCATTTTACATTTTGGCCACTAAACTTCTGCTAACGTTTCGGTTATGTGTAATGTGTATCAGACGTGACAGTGATCTACTGACACTGCACTTTTTGGGGGGGCGGAGGGGCTAAACGTAGGTGCTGGCAGGTGTCGGGGATGACCCTGCTAATGCTGCGTTTTTGGGGACACTATACTATTGGGGATGCTAGTATAGTTCTGATCTGATCAAAGATATTGAGCCGTTCAGACAATATACTAGTAATGGAGTGTATAGTGTATGTGTGTTAGTGTTATTGGCAATCAAAGGATTAACATTTATTAGTGAATATGTGATGGGAAATCTGATGCTAACTGGCGCTAATCCTATCTGGGGTCACCTGTGACACTAATACGGTGATCAGAAAAAAAGATATATGAACTGTACTAATGACACACTGATAGGGCAGTGAAAGGGTTAACTGGGGGCGATCAGGGGGTTAAAACTTTATTAAGGAATATGTGGCGGGTACCCTGATGCTATTTGGGACTGACACTAACGCTATCTAGCGTCACCAGTGACGCTAATACAGTGCTCAGTAAAAACTGTACACTGTACCTAATAAAATGAAAAATATAAGTGCAGCGCTATTAATCTATCATGTGAAATATCCAGTGATATTAAATTATATTCAAATAAATCTATATAATAATGTGTTCAATTAAAGTTCATATGCTGAAACTTTTTCTGCGTTGAATTATTGTGACTTCTCAATTCATATATCATCCACCACTGTGCAAATCGTGTCTTCAGCAGATTATGTGGACATCTTCACCAGCCGTTATACCTGCTCACCTCATACATGAGTCAGACTCAAAACAATTCCTTTCTTTCAGCTATGGTCTCATCTCTTCCACATCCGACCAGCTACTCTGTATCCACTTTCCATTTGGTAGCATCCCAGGGGATCGCAAGTAAGATCTCTAATATATTGGAATAGATTGAACTCAGTTCTCGAGACACATATTGGTTGCCATCATCCCCAAAACGGGTATGAAGAAGAAACCTCAAAAAATGGGACTATACCGGCAACAAGATAAACCATATAGGCTACATAGAATAATTTTATAAATTTATTTTCAAAATACAAAAGCATATAGAAATTGAAAAAGTTCTTTAAAAACAGTATGACAAATGGTACAAAATGATATGCATATCTGAAGTAGGTGAGGGTGTAGAATTCCGACGCGTTTCCAAATGGCTGAAAATATGCCTATCTTCCTCAGGGAATTATAGTCACCATCTACAGAATATCAAAACATGTCAATTATATAAAAATTATTAGAAAAAAAGAGAGAGAAAAATTCCCCACCCCAATCTAACATTGGGTAGAGAATCATACATTGCATGTAAGTATAAACCAATATTCAATATACATCAATAATATACTTTGAATAGTACACTTACATAGTCATATATTGCATCACATATATAGCATTGCCTCCCATTCACTCTCCGAGAAGAGAAGACGTCCAAAAGTTGGCAAAGGATAAAGGCCAATCACCAATGGAAAAAAGAAATAATATCTTAGAGCCTGAATATGAGATTAAAAAAGAGTGATACCAAACACTTGTCCCATATGTAGGTTGCTTATCCTAGGGTCCATGATCCAAGGGTCCAAAGATGGAAAGAAATTCCAGGAGAAAATCCTCAAGGAGTCCTAAGGTGGAGAGTGATGCACCCAGTGGGTGTGTTTGGATGGCGTCAGACGCAAGGGCGTCCCGCGTCATCACCTACAGACCCGCCCATTAGGCTGTGTCCTTTTCCAGATGGGAATAGGAAGCAAAGGACCAGCTAAAATGGGCGGCATGCGTGCGTATGTGCCGCCTACCGCATCACAATAGG
This sequence comes from Lithobates sylvaticus, assembly GCA_028564925.1. Taxonomy (NCBI): domain Eukaryota; kingdom Metazoa; phylum Chordata; class Amphibia; order Anura; family Ranidae; genus Lithobates; species Lithobates sylvaticus. The sequence goes on from CM053027.1 coordinate 106,522,554, forward strand.
CGCTATCCACAGGGCGTCATAGGACGTCCCTGCCCCATATCCCCCAGGAATGCCATCCCCTCTGCCCAAATCTGGACAGAGAGAGTGGAGCATAGAGGGGAGAAGCCACTGGGAAAGGGGATCCCCCATAAATCCCCAAATGCGGAATTAATTCCGTACCAGGATGTTGTAGTATGGGGTGGGAGGATCCAGGCTGGGAGGGAGTTAATTGTTGCATGGGGGTAATAGAGGGGTAAAAAAGAAAACCCCCCAATCCAATGTCCCAAAGCCTAATCGGGGCCCAGGCACATTGGTGGGCGGAAGTACCCCATCCCCCAAAAGAAAAACAAGGCAACAATGAGGACTAAAACCACTGGCAAGACAACAAAGGGGATATATATCCGGGAATCAGAAAATAAATTCCTGAATTCCAGAATAACCCCTACCCCAAAAGACCCAGGATGACCTCCAACCCATCATAGATGGAGAATGAAGGAACTGCCCCCCTAAAGGAATAAAGTCCCGCGATGCCCCTCATAGCGGGATAGGGAGACTATGGGTCTATTTGGGGTTGAGTTGCCAGGTAGAGAAAAATGGGAGGGCACTAAAAAAACCTTGCCAAACAAAAAATGTGGAACATCAATATAAATTTCTCGGTAAGTAAAACCCCCGGGAGGCAGAGCCATTTACAATTGCAGAATCAAAACATACATATTATAAATGTTGTCCATTAATGGACAGATAAACAAAACCATAAAACCCAAGAATGGTCTAAAACTTTCCACCTCGTTTAAACCTGGTGGGGTGGTTGCCTTCAAGGTTCTAATCCAACGCATTTCTCGCTGAAGAAGAACCTTGTTCCAATCTCCTCCTCTGATTGGAATGTGTAATCTATCAAGAACAGTGAGATTTACTTTCGGCAATCTATAATTGTGTTTCTTGGCTATATGACGCCCCAAAGGCAAATACAGATTGCAGATCTTCATATCATGCATATGCTTTTCAACTCTCTTGCAGAGTTTTTGTCTGGTTTTGCCTACATAGAAGGAACCACACTGACACTGCATGAGGTACACCACCCCCTGAGTCTGGCAGGAGGCATAGTGTCTCAGGGAGAAGTCTACACCATTTGGCAGCGTCAGTGTGGTCCTCTGGCCAATGACTGAACATTGAGCACAATTTCCACATGGAAAAGTTCCAAAGTTCCTACAAGGATCCTTTCTAGAGATTCCTTTATATTCACTTTGTGTGACTAAATTACCAATTGAAACTGTTTTTCTATAGGAAATCAAAGGGCGAGGTGAGACCAGAGTGCCTACAACTGGATCATCTGTGAGGATTGACCAATTTTTGTTAATGATTTTGCGGATCCTCTCATGTTCATTTGAGAATCGCAATATAATACGAGTGTTCTCATCAACATTCTTTTTCTTCTTTTTGAAGAGAAGATCTCTCCTAGTGAGAGCCTTAACCCGATTGAAAGCCTTTTTAAGGCATGTTTTGGTGTAGCCTCTATCTAGTAGTCTAGAGGTTAGTCCATCACTTTCTCTCTGGAAGTCCTCTTCCTTCGTGCAGTTCCTCCTAATCCGGAGGAACTGGCTGAAGGGGATGGATCGTTTTAATGGTAGTGGATGAAAACTGTCTGCGTGAAGCAGGGTGTTGCCGGCAGTTTCCTTCCGAAACAGTCTGCTGGTTAGATTTCCATTAGGGGCTTTTTTAATGCAAATATCTAAGAAGTGAGTCTCACTGTAGTCAAAGCTCATAGTAAAAAACAAGTTGTAGGCATTGTCATTCATGAGCTCCAGACATTCCAATAACTGTTTCTCTGAACCATCCCAAATGATAAAAACATCGTCGATGTACCTCTGCCACATCAAGATGTGACAGGTGTACATCGACGCATGTTCACTGGCCAAAAAGTCTTTTTCCCACTCCCCCAGGTACAGATTCGCATATGAGGGCGCACAGCACGTCCCCATAGCTACTCCCTGTACCTGGAGGTAGTGGGAATTCTTGAAAACAAAGACGTTGTGTCGGAGAATAAAATCCAACATTTGGACAATAAAGGAGTTGAATTTCCAATCTGTCGTGGTTCTCTGTTTTAAAACCCTATCTACTGCCTTGATTCCTAGATCATGTGGAATGCTATTATAGAGCGATTCCACATCAATGGTCACTAGGATCGCTGTCTCTGGGATGGTTAGCTCTTCAATAATCTGTAGGAGATGAATAGTGTCCTTGGTGTAGGACGGTAGATCCATAAGAAGACAAATTTATAATGTTTAGACCTCCTTCACTAGACCCTTGACCATAATGGGCTCCGTCTCTATCTGAGTTACCACTGACTGGAGAATTCCTGTCTGTGTCGGTGGAGTTGGTAACGGAGGGATCTGTAAGATCCGGTTCCGGTCTAAAAAATCATCTAGTTGCGTACGTTGAGTTTTAGGGATCGCTCCTTGGTCCTTTTTATTATTTTTAATGTTACGATTAGAAGGATTGTTTTCGAGAATACCACCTGTTGAATTTTTTGCAGTAATGCCTGTCTTACCGTCCCGATCCATATGGAGATCAGTAGCCGATTTTTTAGGTAATTGATGGACCTCACCTTCCAAATCTTGTTGTCTGGGGAACAAACTTTTCCTTTTCCCAGATTGCCGGCCTGTATGGGAGGAGACTGAGGAGGAGGAGTTAGAGGGTGTATCTGACAAATCATCATTTGATTTAAATAGATTATCAACTTGACCCTTTTTAGTTTTTCGGGTCGTTTTAACATTCTTAAATTTTTTATCTGTATTCCATTTATAGGCACGGTTCTCTCCAAAGGCATTTTTATCTCTCCAATATTTTTTCTCTTTTTTGATCAAAATTTGTTTACCAAACGTTTCCAAATGTTCCCTTAGTTTAATTTCTGATTTATTGTATTCTTCATGACTTTTTAGAGGGGTGAGCCGTGTATAAAGAGATCCAATCTCATCGTTCATTGTTACTAGTTGTGACTTGTATTCATTCTGTAATAATAACATAAGATTTCTAGAGCAATCATTTAGTTTGCTCTCCCAGTTAATTCTAAGCTCTTTAGAGATATTTTCCAAAATTGGGAAAATCTGTATACGTAGGCCAATAGGGTTGATATTTTCACGAATATATCGCTCCAAAGAGTGGATATGCCAATGTAAGGCTGATTTTCGTTCCAGCACTTTGGTGAGATTTGAAAATAAAGCAGTCAAGTTTGAGGAAGTCTGTTCCTTTCCTTGATAGTTGCAATGGATATTTGCCATAAGATCATCCCATTCCCTCCCCTGCAGATCCCCCATATTCCCCGTTCCCCCACAGAACTCCATATCCATCTAAAAGAAATTACTAGAAAAAAGTGAAAAAAGAGAAGAATAAGTGACACTCCCAAAGTAGGGAGAAAAATGGTGTCTAAGTAGGAGAAAAAGAACCCCCCAGCTATAGATCAGATATGAAAATAACCTGATTGCTAAGGGACTATGAACTAACTCCAAAAACTAATGATTGTTCAGTGTTAAACTGTGTCAAGGAAATGAGTTCATAAATGAGGTATGGGTGTATTTTCCACCCTAAATAAATTGGAATAGATTGAACTCAGTTCTCGAGACACATATTGGTTGCCATCATCCCCAAAACGGGTATGAAGAAGAAACCTCAAAAAATGGGACTATACCGGCAACAAGATAAACCATATAGGCTACATAGAATAATTTTATAAATTTATTTTCAAAATACAAAAGCATATAGAAATTGAAAAAGTTCTTTAAAAACAGTATGACAAATGGTACAAAATGATATGCATATCTGAAGTAGGTGAGGGTGTAGAATTCCGACGCGTTTCCAAATGGCTGAAAATATGCCTATCTTCCTCAGGGAATTATAGTCACCATCTACAGAATATCAAAACATGTCAATTATATAAAAAGAAAAAAAGAGAGAGAAAAATTCCCCACCCCAATCTAACATTGGGTAGAGAATCATACATTGCATGTAAGTATAAACCAATATTCAATATACATCAATAATATACTTTGAATAGTACACTTACATAGTCATATATTGCATCACATATATAGCATTGCCTCCCATTCACTCTCCGAGAAGAGAAGACGTCCAAAAGTTGGCAAAGGATAAAGGCCACATTCCCATACTCTCTACAAGACGGTACGAATGAAAAGGTTCCAAATATCTAATGGCGTAATAACATAAAAAATCACCAATGGAAAAAAGAAATAATATCTTAGAGCCTGAATATGAGATTAAAAAAGAAGTGTGGTAATCTTGGGAAAAATTCCCCAAGATACCAAACACTTGTCCCATATGTAGGTTGCTTACCCTAGGGTCCATGATCCAAGGGTCCAAAGATGGAATTCAGGAATTTATTTTCTGATTCCCGGATATATATCCCCTTTGTTGTCTTGCCAGTGGTTTTAGTCCTCATTGTTGCCTTGTTTTTCTTTTGGGGGATGGGGTACTTCCGCCCACCAATGTGCCTGGGCCCCGATTAGGCTTTGGGACATTGGATTGGGGGGTTTTCTTTTTTACCCCTCTATTACCCCCATGCAACAATTAACTCCCTCCCAGCCTGGATCCTCCCACCCCATACTACAACATCCTGGTACGGAATTAATTCCGCATTTGGGGATTTATGGGGGATCCCCTTTCCCAGTGGCTTCTCCCCTCTATGCTCCACTCTCTCTGTCCAGATTTGGGCAGAGGGGATGGCGTTCCTGGGGGATATGCGCGGCCGCCTGCGCTCCTGGCGGTATCTACAATCCTGCCCCAAGCAGTTCACACTGCGCATGCGCATCTCCACGCTGGGCGCCTGTCCCATAGACGGATTGTCTCTGGCTGAGTTCTCCATACTGCGCATGCGCACATCGCATTATGCGATTGTGCTGTATGGGGCAGGGACGTCCTATGACGCCTTGTGGATAGCGCCTATTGTGATGCGGTAGGCGGCACATACGCACGCATGCCGCCCATTTTAGCTGGTCCTTTGCTTCCTATTCCCATCTGGAATAGGACACAGCCTAATGGGCGGGTCTGTAGGTGATGACGCGGGACGCCCTTGCGTCTGACGCCATCCAAACACACCCACTGGGGCGGGACAGAGTTTTATTTCACCTATTTAAGGACGCCAGAGACGGTATATGGCGTCATTCCGCTCCACAGCATTGTGCTGTGTGCATCACTCTCCACCTTAGGACTCCTTGAGGATTTTCTCCTGGAATTTCTTTCCATCTTTGGACCCTTGGATCATGGACCCTAGGATAAGCAACCTACATATGGGACAAGTGTTTGGTATCTTGGGGAATTTTTCCCAAGATTACCACACTTCTTTTTTAATCTCATATTCAGGCTCTAAGATATTATTTCTTTTTTCCATTGGTGATTTTTTAGGTTATTACGCCATTAGATATTTGGAACCTTTTCATTCGTACCGTCTTGTAGAGAGTATGGGAATGTGGCCTTTATCCTTTGCCAACTTTTGGACGTCTTCTCTTCTCGGAGAGTGAATGGGAGGCAATGCTATATATGTGATGCAATATATGACTATGTAAGTGTACTATTCAAAGTATATTATTGATGTATATTGAATATTGGTTTATACTTACATGCAATGTATGATTCTCTACCCAATGTTAGATTGGGGTGGGGAATTTTTCTCTCTCTTTTTTTCTTTTTATTCTTTTTATATAATTGACATGTTTTGATATTCTGTAGATGGTGACTATAATTCCCTGAGGAAGATAGGCATAATTTTCAGCCATTTGGTATTCCTGATAGGATATGGCTCCACATGCATGCAACAATAGAGGATACATAGTGCTCTCCGTTTGCAACATTTATTAAAATGCCCCAATTAAAAAACACTTACAAGATATTCAGTTAAAACCAGCTCTGAATAGTCCTGCTCACCACTGTGGCTGCGTGACCTCACGGGCTCGGCTCCTCCCCTCTGCACACGTATCGCCCTCTTAAGAAAGCCCAATCAGAGGGCGATACAGGGGAGGAGAGAGGGGCTGCCATTGAAACACTTCTTTGGGTTACAAACAATTTAAATGTGCCTATCTAAGTGACTGTGTGATGTGATCTACTTCTCTCATGCTGGAACGGAAAAGGGCTCCAGGAGAGGCGATCACACCATTTCCCGTGCCTGTGTTTTGTAAATATAAAAAGGCTTTTTGATGCTCTCTTCTTGATCCTCCCCTTCTTTTACTGTCCCAATCCATCTCCTGATAGGACAGAGCCTTGGGGGCACTCTGCACATGCTCAGTTTTTTGGGGGTTTTTTTTGGGGGGGGGGGATGCATGTGATCAGCACAGGGCCAAACAGAGTCAGGAGTCATGCAGCCTCAAAAGGACAGTCAGAGGAGAATGAAAACTCCTCCTACAAGCTTTAACCAGTGCTCCACCAGACACTAATAGAAATCACAAGACTGCTATATACTGCTGATGAGAAAAGGTATGTAGCAGTTTATATTTACTAAAATAATTGCATTTCCATGTTCTGTATACTGTGGGAGACCAGATATAGTGAATGTAGGGTATTGGGTTTAGCAACACTAAATTACTCTTGCCACATTTGATAACCCTAGAGGCATATCCATTACAAGAGATAAAAAAAATCAAAAAAAATAACTTAAAAGGGAAAAGGGAATGGGTCACACCAGAAAAGTAAGAAAGTGTGAAAGAAATAAACGAAACTAATTTATTAGCCAGTGTAATGTTTGTTTTTTCCTAAAGACCCCTTTCACACTGCTAGCACGGCCACGTTTACGCTAGCTTTACCGTCGTTTTAGTGGTGCCTTTAACCCCCGCTAGCGCCTGGGGAAAGGGTCAAAAGCGCCGCTGCCGAATCGCTTTGCAGGCGCTTCGGCAGCGCTGCCCGTTGATTTCAATGGCAGGGGCAGTTTAGGAGTGGTGTTTACAATAATATGCAAAGTGGTTGGGGGGAGCCTTCAGAATGGCAAAGATGGACTGCAGTTCATCTTTAAGGTTTCATAACAATAATGTGAAAATTAATACGTTTCTCTATAAAGCAAGTCAGCGATCTTTATCTAAAATAGAAGCATATGGTCCTTATTAGTGGAACAGTGCAGGTCAGTACTGGGATTTGAGTCACCACATAAAAACAAAGTTGGAAATGATGAGGATTTTCAGAATCTGGTTTAAGTTAGATGATGTAATTTCGGTATATCATCATCAGTGGGAGACTATAGAACATAAGGGAGGAGGCTATAATTATGTCAGCAGCATTCTAAAAGTTCAGCAGGCAGAGAAATGGTGAACTCATTAGCTGCTCACTTTGAAGGGCAATAAGTAATACTTTATCAAGTATAATCAAGACATGTCAAATCGAAATCCACACAGATGTAAAAAAAAGTCAAAACTGATATGTGCTAAAGAATGTTGAATTTTAATGATTTATAGCCCTTTCATGTGGACGGACTGATCATGTCCGCCTGTCAGTTTTCCAGGTGGACCCAATCGGACCCTCCAGTCACCTCTTTGGAGCGGCAGGTGTCAACGGACATGTGTCTGTTGACACCCGCCAACATCCGATCCTATTCGCTAAAAACAGATGGATGGGGATCAGTTTCCATGTCTGCAGGATCAGATCGGATGGCAGTCGGGTGTAATTTGACAGATGGTCCGTTTACATCCGACCGCCCATAGAGGAGAGCGGGCTGTGTCTGTTTCCACCCCTCAAGTCTCCATCCAGTCTACATGCATACCTATCCCCACCCAGCATCACTCATCCCTCTCCAGGATGCTGGGCGTGGATGGGGATACATTGTGGAGAGGGATGGCTGATGCTGGGCGCGGATGGGGATACATTGTGGAGAGAGATGGCTGATGCTGGGCGTGGATGGGGATACATTGTGGAGAGGGATGAGGATAATATGTAACAATTATCTGGGAATGAGGATGATGGGATTACAATGAGGAGGAGAACGAGAATGACTCTGGAGAGGGATGTTGGTGATGAGAATAGACTTGTAATGATAATTATGGGATGATGATGATGGAAATGGCACGTTGGGGGAGAAGATGACTCTAGAGGTAAAATAAAAGTGGGTGCACCAAAGGACTCAGTGGGATGGCCAGTGGGCGGGCCATGTGGAATGTTGGTGGTCAGGCCCTGGGGGGCCCAGGCCTAAAGTGTGTAAGGGGCCCCAAAATTTCTGATGGCTGCCCTGGGCCTTAGACTTTCTTCCCGGTGCACACTGGATGAAATTTTACATCACTCTATGCACATATGAGAGATAAAAGTTAGAAAACATAAATTACTGTTTTTTATCTTCACCAACTTCTCTTGGTAATAAATAAAACTAAAAACTCACACAGCATAATCATTCAACACTCAGTGATTAAGCAGAGGTTTTTCTTGTTCTTGATGAAAATGAATGAACATTACTTGGCTGTATGGTTTTGTGGGCATAGAATGCCATGATTTCCAAATCATTGAATTCCAACAAACTTCAGACACCTGAATAATTGTGGGATTCATTTATCTCTACTTTTTTGGATGCACAATTGAAACGGAAGCATTAAACCAGTCTCTGGCTGAAACACTCAAATATGACCGGTACTTCTATAATCTACTAGCAATATTCTGTTGTTCACCAACCTGCTGGATTCTTGTAGTAATTTTAGACCGTCACCAGACTATCTGTACCAGCACAAGGGTCAAATGTAGCTCATATGTTCTAAAGCAAATGTATGTGGTGTCTTCTATCTCCTCAAGTGTTCTCCTTCAAGACTCAAAGATAATGTGCCCAAAAACACAAATAGCTTCTTAGTGTAATACACTATATTGTCAAAAGTATTGGAACACCTGCCTTTACACGCACATGAACGTTAATGGCATCCCAGTCTAAAGCCCCATACACACGGTCGGACTTTTTCATGGATTCTGTCCGATCGGACAAGGTTGTTGAAAAATCAGACCGTGTGTATGCACCATCGGACAGTGTTCGTCGGTTTGTCCGACGGACAAAGTCTTATCTCCTGCTGGAAATCTTTGCCGTCAACACGGTCCGATCACACCAAATCCGAGCGTGTGTACGCTTGTCCGACGGACAAAGTGCTACGCATGCTCAGAAGAAATTCTGTGACGGAAGCGCTCGGTCAGGTAAAACTACCTTTCCTAATCGACACAGCACATTCGTCACGCTGCAATGTTAAAATGTCTTTAATGCAGCGCATTCTCTTTTTCTTTACAATGCAACAAGAATGACATGTTTTAGCTGCTCCTATTCACCCGCACTTCTCACAAACTTACTTCTTTATTACTTTGCAGCATTTATACACTACATGTTTATTTTGACTCTGAACGGAAAAGAATCTTTGTTATTTTTTTACCATGATTTGTCTTTTTTGTTTTTTTTGGGGGAATACATATTTGAATGTTTTTTTTTTTTTTTTTTTTTGGAGGGGGGTTGTGTGTCTCAAATTACCAAAAACACATTATTAACATTTGTATTTCTTGCTTAAATTTACTAGGAGGTTGTTTGTTGTTGGTGCCCCTTGTTAATTCTACTTTAGGATTAGTGAAATGTACCTGCCTACTCAAAGAAAAACTGTCATTGTAGCAAAGTAAAACACAATAGTCAATGATTATTTCAAATCAAAAAAACCTTTATTTAGGTCACACCAACAAACCAAAGAGGAACGCAGCCATGGTGAAACTTGGGGAATTTGCAAAGTCTTGGCCCCCCACGGCAACCATCATTGTTCAAGCGTAGAAAATTGGGGGCCTGAGGAGTACGTATATTAAGGGGAGTGCAATCTGGTCGTGAAGTCCAAAGTATCCGGAACTGCAGCAGATGCCATCTAGGTCCCCAGGCTCTGGTACTACAAGAGGCTCCATCTTCTCTCAGACCAGACTGATTCCAGGTCGTCACTCTCAGGTCTTCCTTCCACGCTTCCTTGCACGCTGTGGCTGTCGTGCTGGTGGGGTGGCAGAAGGAGGAGGAGGAGGAGGAGGCGGAGCATGGTAGCTATGGCAAACATGTGTGACTGGGGTCATCTCCCCAGCCCTACCCTTATTTAGGACATGGAGGATGAGCCCCTCACACATGTTGCGTTGCCTCACCTCCATACCCATCATTTTTGTGACAACCACCGAGCCAAAGGTCTCCTCGTCGGCGGGTGTGGCATGTAGGGAGTCTGAAGCCTCTCTGATCATGCGGAGCGCTGACTGTGCCGCATAACCCCCCCTTCTCGCCCTTTTGTACGGAAGGCGGAGGGGAGGGGTTTGGGTGTCAGTCAGGCTCCGCGGCCTAGCCCCCTCTTGGCTGCCACTACCCAGCTGGTGGCTGCCACTAACCCCTGCCTCCTCCTGACTGCCACCTTCCACAGCCACCTCCTGGCTGAGGTCTTCCTGTGTATGAAAAAGGGACATAGTTTCAGTTATTTGTTCATCAAACACACACAATTCTCATCTAGTGACTGTTGCAAAATGTTTACAAATAGAAAACCATACAATTCTCAGCCCAGCAGTTTAGATTCTGGCCCCAAATGTCTCCAACACTACTGTCAGTTGATATGTCAAACACGTTAGGAACTAAGCAATTGGGGATCCTGAATTAAGTGAACATCATTCATTATTCCCATAAATGGTAACAAAAATACTATACCTGGAACAAGCTGGGCTCCTCCACCTCTTCCATACTGGAAGGCCCAGGTTGCTCCTCGGAAGCCTCAACAGGGGTGGGCTGCGCACAAGGAAGCGTGGAAGGAGGAGTCGAGGTTGGCTCCGTGACATCAGTCTGGTCTTTCAGAAAATGGAGACTCTGATAGTACCAGAGCTTGGGCACATAGACCTCATCTGCTGAAGTTGCAGTTTCCTCAGACTTCACGACCTTCTTCCGCTCCCTGATATACGCACTCCTCAGGCTGCCAATTTTCTTTCTTAGATCATCAACAGTTGCCGTGGGGAACCTTGGCTTGACAAATTCCACAAGTTCCTCCAGGGCTGCGTGCCTCTTTGGTTTGTTGGTGTAATGTGGGTGTTTACCCTGCCATAAAACGGGAAATTCCCTGAATTTGGCAATGAAGAGGGGGAGAAAACTCATGTCGTTGAATCCCTGCATAATCTCTGCAAGACACAACACCACACAAAACCCTCTCAATTATGTCAGGCTAAACTCTCCTAATCTTCTCCATAAAGAAGCCTCAAGTTCAAATCAGTCTAGGCTAGTTATGTACCAACGTCAAATTGTACCTTCGTTTGTAGCGATCGTCTCGTGTGAGTTTTCTCTCCCCTCGTCTCCCAGATCGTGGCTACGACACAGGCGTGTGACGTTTTATATAAAGTGCGCATGCGTCAAACTCCGCCCGCCCCTGACGATCTTTCTCGTCTATTCCCCACCCCTTCTCTTTATGGCGCAGTGGGGAGAGCACATGGCGTGGACACAGCAGGTGCGCCCCAAATATCCCACCAACGAGGAGGAGGACAAAGAAAGTCCGGAGGCAGAAACGTCCCGATCCCGGAGCCTGAAATTCAAGGCCTCCAATATGTCATTTGGAGAAATGTTGGAGATGGTGGACATATTAAAGAGGAGCGACTATGATGGGAAGTATGGGCCTTACCTCAACCCCAATGTCCGCAAGGCCAAGATCATGTCTAAAGTTGTGAGGAGGCTGTACAATCAGTTTGGGGTACAACGATCCAAGGAGCAACTGAGGAAACGCTGGTCAGACCTGAAACTGAGGGAGGCCGATCAGTACAGAAAGATCAAGCGAATTCTTCAAAAAAGTAAGTAGTTGTGTTTTGTGTTTGATTTCTTGCTTGCATACTGCTCCATTGTGGTTTGATTTTTACAAAGTTGTACATTCCAAAATGGCCACTTTCAGGTTCGTCTGTGCATTCGATCGTACTCAGCCTCGATCTTTCTGCCACTGTCATGGTCGTGTGTGTGTGTCCATTCGATCGTACGCAACCTCGATCGTTCGGCCACTTATAATACGATGTTTGGTGTTTTTTTGGGGGAAAGGAAGTTTGTTCTCACTAGAAATGTCATCAAGAATGTAAAGCCAATTTATTCAATGTAAAGAAGAGGTCACCCAGTAGCTGTTTACCCATCTGGACTCTAGAGCACTAGTGCTGGGACACCCAAACCCACTTTTTATTAGGCTTTTCCACACATGTGCTCCAGTGGATACTAGAGGGGGGTCTCCATCACACAAACTTCTACCAAAAAGCTAGTCAGTTTAGCACCTTTACAAAGTGACTACATTCATGTAGTTGGCATTTGTAACTGGCCAAACTAAAATAGTGTCCGTCACTTTCAACCAATGTTTGTCATTTCCTATTTCTGCCCTCAATAGATTGTGTTGCTAAATCTTCCTTTTGTACATTCTCATAGAGGAGCGAAAACTTGGGCCGTCTGAGGAAACCCCCAAACCAACACCTCCCAAAAAAGGGGAAAGAGCAGAAGCAGAGGAGGAGGAGAGGAGGAAGGAGAGATCATCGAACTTGGAGAAATTGTCACCACAACAGGTGAGTGTTGGAGAACACAGCTACTGGTAAGCTAATCCATGTATGGCTGCCTCATTTCCAACACCCCATTTTTGTTTGTTTGAGGTTTTTAGGTGACGTGGATGTTGTGGAAGAAAAATCGCACTTTACCACAGAGAGTGCCCACGTACTCATCGGAGAGATAATGGTCTGCAATAGAGATCTAGATTACATAAAGCAAAACATCAATGATGTTCAACATAAATTGAAGAACATCATTGATGTTTTAGGAAAAATATGAAAACGCACCAAGTAATTAACACACATTTGTGCCAGCTTCTGAACACATTTGCAACTTAAAAACTGTGTGAAATTTGGAACATGCACACATTGTGTCCACATGTGCTAGCTCCCATCATGGTGGATGAATGCCAACGTTTTTTTGGGGGTGCAAACACTTTACGAACTACGAAAGTGGTTGTGGTGAAGGGGTTGCACCCCCAAAAAACGTCCATTCATCCCCATGATGGAAAATGGCACTTTTGAAGCTTCTAGGCATGTGTTTTACCATCTAATGACCATTTTCACACCCAAATTGTGTGCATGTTCCAAATTTCCACTTTTCGGGGGTGACCCCCCCATGTGATGAAGGCAAGATCAAACACACTTTGAACATATAGTCATGTCTGATCTTGTCTTCACTTTACAAAGTTGAACTTTCCTAGTTCATAGGTTCTGGTTAGCTCCATGCCTGGTTTTACCAATTGCGGAATGTTTGTAAACAATGTTGTAAATAACCAAGATGTTGTCAGTTTTGGCGTGAAGATTGTAAACGCACTTGTGAATGTTTTCCAAGTAAACTTTTTTATTTTTCTAAATGTGTGGCTTCCTTATTTAAAAAACACAATGCATTATGTATGTAAAATGTAAAGGATATGGGGGGCAATGGGTGTTATTTACTAAAGGCAAATCCACTTTGCACTGCAATTTCCTTTCCCAGGGAACTTTTTCAATGCACTTGTAGAGCATAGCGGATTTGACTTATGTAAATGACACCCACAGTGCTTTGTACGAAAACACGGAGCACAGCATTTTTCAGAATACACACATGTCAGACCTGGTGATGAAAAGGAGTATTTTGGCTGTCAGCTATGCGGGACAAACCTTCTCTAGACCAAAGATTAGGTAGCAAACACACAACATGAGAATAATCTTTTTGGGAAGAAGAGACTGTTACCTCCTTTTGCCTAGAAAGTGCATTCCCACTGTCGAAGGCAAAGGGAAAAAAATGTCAAAGTAAAATAAGCTAAAAAGAAGACTGAAATGACAAGAAATCAGAGGTTGGTTAAAATATCAGATTTAATAAAAAAATGCCTCTCACACATCGTCAGGCAGAGCAATGGCCCCCCTACCCACAAAGTACTCCATATATTGCTCGCGGACCACGCGGGCATTTAGAGGGGGCAAGCCTGGACGTGCCACTTGAAGGGCTGTGAGGTCCGCATTTGGAGGGCCCTCCACATCTGGGCCAACGGGCACCACATAGTTCCTGTTATGTCTTTTGAGGAAGTTGTGCAATATGCAACAGGCAAGAACTATGTGGTTCAGTTTGTATTCCGCCAAGTGAAATGCCGTCAGGAACAGGCGGAAGCGGCTGGCCAGGATGCCAAAAGTGTTCTCCACCACTCTTCTGGCTCTGGACAGCCTGTAGTTGAAGACCCTCTGGTCCGGGGTGAGGGTCCTCATCGGGAACGGCCTCATCACATGGGGAGTCAACGCAAACGCTTCATCTGCGACAAAGACGAAGGGGAGTCCTTCGGCATTCTCCTCTGGAGGTGGCAAGCACAGACTGCCACTTTGGAGACGCCAGTAGAACTCCGTGTGCGTAATGGCACCACCATCCGAGATCCGGCCGTTCATCCCCACGTCCACATACATAAACTCGTATGTTGCCGACACCACCGCCAACATCACTACACTATTAAACCCTTTATAATTATAATAGTAGGACCCCGAGTTGGGCGGTGGGACGATGCGGACGTGTTTCCCATCAATTGCCCCTCCGCAGTTAGGAAAGTCCCAACGGCTGGCAAAGTGGGAGGCCACAGTCTGCCATTCCTGTGGCGTGGAAGGGAACTGTGGAGTGAAACAAGAAAAATAAATTAGTCACTTTGCACTTAAACATTGCAAGCAGATTAGACAATCAACATCTTGGAACAAGAGCATTGTATAAAATTGGAGGCTGGAAAGTATTTGCACAGAAAAGTAGAGGCTCCCCTTCACAGATGACTCACCCCCCATCAATCCCCCCACTTCTGATGGGCCATTGGCAATAACTTGGGTTTGGGGGGGGGGGGGGGGGACAGGTAACCCTCTGCACTTCATTGATTGGCAAATGGCTCAATAATGTGTGCTAGTTTGGCCAGACCCTCTGTACTTAACACTATTGGCAGCCCCCAGGAAAGATAAAATAACATTTCAACCCCCCCCCCCACCCCAAAAAAAGGCAGGCACATTGTGACATTCTGAACTTACCAAGCAAGCTAATAGGAGGGAAAGAAGACAAAAAATTAGGAAATGGAATGTATGGAGGCAGCCCCTTGCACTACATGCTTTGCTGAATTCATCCCTAAAGATGCCCACTATAAAGAGGTAGGTATATAGTGTGTATGGACCTTGGAAAAGCCAGCAGATAAAGGATTGGTACCATCTGACAGAGCAGTTGGGGGAGGGGGTTCCTAATGAGTTTGCCCCCCCCCCCCCCACCAAAAAAAAAAAAATTCTAAAGGGGCTCTACATGAAGTAAACCACACAGCAAACATTTGTGCATATTTTAGGGGGTGTTTGGGGGCAAACAATACTATGCAGCAGACAAAATACATTGCTTAAGTGACTAGGCCATAGGTGTCTATTGGGGCAGAAGAGCATGCTGGTAAGCTAAGTGAAGGGAAAATGCATGAAGGAGAAAAGGGGCACAGCATATTAGAACATATTGCAATCATGGTAATTAGGGAAGGAGGTCAAAAATAGAAGACATTAGCAAACAGAGCATACATAGAAGGGAATAGTAAAGTATAAATGTTACCTTAATATAGTCCTCCTGCAGGACCTGGATGATGGCAGAACAGGTCTCTGGAATAATGATTCCCAGGGCCTGGGGAGAGATACCTGAAGAGAACTTCAAATCCTGAAGACTTCTCCCTGTCGCCAAGTACCTCAACGTGGCAACAAGCCTCTGCTCCGGAGTAATGGCTTGTCTCATGCAGGTATCCTGCCGGCTGATAAAGGGGGTCAGCAAAGCCAAAAGACGGTGAAAATCGGGGTCCGTCATCCGGAGAAAGTTCCTGAAATCATCAGGATTATTCTCCCGGATCTCACGAAGCAAAGGCATGTGCGAGAATTGGTCACGCTGAAGCAACCAATTCTTGGTCCACATACTCCTCGTCACTCTGTTCATGGACGGGTCTTGGGTCAAAGCTAAAAGCCCGACACCAATTCCGCGTACAGCACGAACTCGGCGACGAGTACGCACGGGAAACATCGCTCACAAGGTCACAAAAGGTCGGCTGGTCAGAACGGACAAACAGAAAGCACCGATAAACAGCAAGGCCTGAAAGAACGAAATGAATACCAGCAACGAGCAGACAATAAGCAGTGCAAATCAAAGCGTCCTATATCAAGATATAGGCCGCAATGACCAACAAATGCGAACTGACTACACGCACTAATAAACAGGTACGCACGACAAGCACAAACTGAAGAGCAGTAACGATCTGAGTCAGAAAACTGAGAAGCGCGAATCTTAAGTCACCAAACTTCCACTAACTCTCGATAAACACGGGATCAGCAGAAGGAGCCCAACGGGTGCCTGACGTGGTGCTGAACTTCCCTTTTGTAATCTCGTGGACGACGACTTACGTCACGACGTTCTTGCAGACCGGATATTCCGACAACGTAGTCCGACCGTGTGTACGCAACACCAACATCGGACAAAGTACGACGGACAAAATCCGACCGACCTGGTCCGCGGATTGTCCGACCGTGTGTATGGGGCTTTAGTCCGTAGGGTTGAATATTGAGTTGGCCCACCCTTTGCAGCTATGACAGCTTCAACTCTTCTGGGAAGGCTGTCCACAAGGTTTAGGAGTGTGTCTATGGAAATGTTTGATCCAGAGGCTTAACTAGAAACTTCAGGGCTTCAGGGCCCCGATGCAAGAAATCACGATGGCCCCCCTGCATCTGTAGCAGCGGTGGTGGTGTTGAAAGGGGGTGGCAGCGGAGGTGGTGAGCCTAGGGATGCCTTAGCCTCATGGGGACTCCTGGTAATCGCAGAGGAGAGAGCTCCTCCCCCTTCACTCGACTGGTGTCAGCTGATTTCCTTTTCTTAGTGACTGCCCCCGCCTCCCTACATTCTCTCTGGATAGGGTCGGGACGGTCCACAGTCTCAGCTCTGCGGACCCCTCACACTGGTAGACGGATGGGTGGATGGGCCCCGCAGGCCCCCCTGAAGTGGCAGAACCACAGGGCCCAGTTGCAAGTGCGACTGCTGCGACCCTGATAATTCTGCCACTGGTTTGACCATTCCCCCAGAAGCTCATTTGTGAGGTCAGACACTGATGTTGGACGAGAAGGCCTGGCTCCGCTCTAATTCATACCAAAGGTGTTCTATCGAGTTGAGGCCAGTAAAATTCCTCCACCCCAAAACTGTCCATTCATGTCTTTATGGACCTAGCTTTGTGCACTGGTGTGCAGTCATGTTGGAACAGGAAGGGGCCATCCAGAAACAGTTCCCACAAAGCTGGGACCAAGAAACTGTCCAAAATGTCTTGGTATGCTGACGCCTTAAGAGTTCTCTTCACAAGAACCCCTGAAAAACAACTCCACACCATAATTTCCTGACCTCAACCCGATAGAACACCTTTGGGATGAATTAGAGCGGAGACTGCGAGGCAGGCCTTCTCGTCCAACATTAGCGCCTGACCTCACAAATGTGCTTCTGGAAGAATGGTCAAACATTCCCATAGACACATTCCTAAACCTTGTGGACAGCCTTCCCAGAAGAGTTGAAGCTGTTATAGCTGCAAAGGGTGGGCCAACTCAATATTCAACCCTGTGGACTAAGACACCATTGAAGTTCATGTGTGTGTGAAGGCAGGTGTCCCAATACTTTTGACAATATAGTTTATGTCCACTTACACCATACAATCAATATGTCTTATGGTAATGTGCTCAATTATATGTATCAAAACCCAGTGTAAATCACTTCCCAGTTCCACGTGCCAAAATACCCTTATCAAACAAGTACAGTCTAGTATTTATCCATCCAGCAATTAATCTCCTTCTTCCCCCTCTCGTTCCAGACATGCTCCTAATTGCTTCAATCCTCACAAGATATCAATAAAAAGCAAAATATAATATAGTGTATTCTTGTTTCACAAGGTGACAAGTATAATAAATAAATGTGCTCACATATGCTAAAATGTGCTCAAACTTGTTAAATTAAATCACCACATGCACTCCCTCCTCATGCATAAATCCACATGCCGATATACATTACCAGAGTCTATGCCTACATATCACCGGGCTTGCTGTCATTAATATTAACCTTCTTCTTTACTTTGGCTTAGTATGCCCAAATAAGGTGTTCTCCTACATAAAAATGCAGAATGACCATGTAAAAAAACACAAACACCAACCATACTGCAGCCACATACAGCAAAAACCTTTTATTCCATGCTAAACTGCTCAGGTGTATAGATTTGAATGAGAGACCAGAAACCAAGATGGCATATGGAGCACTTCTGGTTACATCTTGATGTAATTTCCTGACCGGTTTTGTCATCTGACTTTCCTTTGAAGGAAAGCAAAAACTGCCCTGCCCTGAAAAAAGTTGTATTTTTACTGTGGCATGGGCCTTTTAACTGTGTCAAAACACTCCTTTTCCTTCTTTACAGGAGTTTATCTTTAAAAGGAAACATAGCTTAGAACCCTATAGAAATCATTTGTCTTTGTTATGTAGCCAAGTCCCGAACCCCCTTTGGTCTAATGAGAACCTCCAGAGTTAGGGATAGCTGACATCCTTCTATGTAGAGTGGGTTACAAGGCATGGTGCATGTAGTGCAAGGTGGATTTGTGGGCGCCAGACACTTCTTGAATGCAAAGATTTATTTTCTCTTGAACAGAACTGTGGGAGAGAGAGTTTATGGCCAGGACACCCTTTAGTAGTTGCAGTGTTAATTAGCAGACACTGAGACATCTATTGGTAGACAGCAATGCAGGGAAAGGCACCCAGCTGGACACCACATCTGCATGTGTAGACAACTCTTTCAGTTCATCTTTCAGTTCATCCACAATCTTCTCTTTTAGGTCTTCACTCCACTGAGCTCCCAGTCTATCACTTAGACTTGCTGATCCACTGCCACTGGATCTCCTCCAATCTTCTCACCTGCTGGGTCCCTAGCTTGCCACTCACAGATACTCCAAGCGTCACCCCACTGGCCTGCTCAGTCCCTGGCTTGACACACAAGGCTGCTCTGCAAGCGTCACCTCCACTGGCTGGCCAGTCCCTGGCTTGACACCTGCCGAATTTTCCAAACTCTTAACTGTCCCTAATCGGTGAGAATACTGCTCTGGTACTTGATTCAGCTACTCACTGTGGTCCCTGGTAATTAGGTGGATGGTCCCTTAGTGGTGACAGCATCCCTTCTACTTCTGACGATGACAGGTTCTCCGGCTGGAAGAACCATCACTTCTGGTTGGACTGCAAGCCACAGTCCTAACCCTACACTGCTCTCTTGCTTTTGGATAGACCCTCAGAAAGCCTAGCAGCCAGATGTCCCTGGGATAGGCCTCAGGCTCTGGCCTAGCAGCCCAGGAAAGCACAAAACATGTCCACCCAGACAGCCGTCCAGTTGGCACAGAACCCCAATCACCGGACCTCACCCAAATAGGCTCTCCCAGCAGGCCAAGGGACCCAAGAAAATCTCTGTGCATTGGCTGAGATACCCCATCTAATCCTAATATGTCTTTGCAATGCCCTTGTCTTATCTAATGCCACCAGATACCCGACCATCTAGTGACAGAAGAGAGAAGTGCAGCAATTCCAGAATTAGGGTGGAATCAATTGATCTCCTATCAATTAGCCAAGGCAAATATACCCCGCAGGTAAATTTACTAGCAACTCTGCCTAATCATCAGGGTGCTACATCTATAAAGGTTGTTAATCAGTGTAATAACAAAATTATAAGCTATGAGGGGCCGATTAATTACCAATAAAGGAATAAAGATTATTTTTGTTGACCTTAACTCCTGAAATCCTTGCCAAAGCACTTGATCACAGAAGCATAGACAAGCTGCCTGCGAAATGAGAATGTAATAGTCTCATTCCCTAAGGTCCATCAGTCATGCTAGCTATTGATCATATTGAACTTGGTAGCAGAGGAAGAGGAATGTTTACAAGCATGAGCCATAGCTTATAGCAAGATGATGAATTTGAAAGCATGTTTCTTGGCAGAGAAAACTCTCTGATCAGGTCTGTAATATTAATAAACTTTCCTCTGTGATGAGAGCTTGTGTACATAAGACCCCTTTCACACTGGGGCATTTTTCAAGCGCTTTAGCGCTTTTTTGACACCCTGCCAGCGCAGCGCCTCAGTGTGAAAGCACTCGGGCTTTCACATTGGGATTACAGATAAAGCTTCTTCCAAGCGCTTTACAGGTGCTTTTTTTAACGCTAAAGCGCCTGAAAAATGCCCCAGTATGAAAGGGGTCTAAATCTCACCTTAGGAAATAATGTATCAATATGTTATCTAATAGATTAGTTACACCCCAAACTGATAATTGAGTTGTGAGTGGAAACAGTGTGTACAGTCACCCACTCAAGCATGTCAAACTCAAATAAACAGTGGGTTAAATTGATAGGCCTAATCTAAAATGGGGGTGCGCCCCCAAGTAGAACTATGGCCTCCTATTAAAAAATAAGTGCTGCAATAATTACTGTATTTATCGGCGTATAACACGCACCCCAAGTTTAGGAGGGAAGTTTAAGGAAAAAAACTTTTAGGAGGGAAGTTTAAGAAAAAAAAAAAAAAAAAAAACTTACATTTAAATGCCCATTAATGCAGCCTGGCACTGTGTCCCCCTGAAGCCTGGCACTGTGTCCCCCTGAAGCCTGGCACTGTGTCCCCCTGAAGCCTGGCACCTTCGGCTCCTCCCACCACCACGATCTTCGGCTCCTCCCGCCGCCGAGATCTTCGGCTCCTCCCGCCGCCGCCGCCAAGATCTTCGGCTCCTCCCGCCGCCGACATACACCGGGCCGGTGTTCTGTCACGAATAGTCGGCTCGACTCGCAGTAACGCCCCCGTCCCGCCCCTTGGCCCGGCTCCTATGATGGACACAACGCCAGGCCAATGGCGGGACGTAAACGCCAGGGAGGCGGGACTGCGCGTGACTGTGAGCAGAGCCGAGTACACAGAAGACTCAGCTCTGCTCGTAGATGTCGGCGGAGCTCCGGATCAGCGGGGATCGACAGGGCATCGGTGTATAACACGCACCCACAATTTTCCCCTGAATTTAAGGGGAAAAAAGTGCGTGTTATACGCCGATAAATACGGTATACGTGCATCTGCAGTTACAGTGTGCTCCTGCAAATTGCCTCAAATACCTTTTTGAGCCTATTGGTGAAGCCCACCTAACTCAGATTCTTGTGATGATGTGGCAACAATGCTGCACTGCTCCTGAATTCAGAGCAGAATAGTTAGCTGCGTCTGCTTGCACTGCAATAGGATGAAGAAATTATCCTGAGGAATGTGGCTATTAGCATTGTCACTGCTGATTCATTAGTAGGGATGAGTTTAGACTACTACCAATGACATTGATTTAATATGGCCATCTGGGTATATTAGGTTAATGATGTCACAAGTACCTCACTCTGTGTTTGTGCAGATGAAGGGATGGGGGAATACCCTGATAGCAGCTGGTGGGCCTGGAACTGAAAACTACCTTCCTTTAACCAAAGTTCATCGCTAGTCACAACCATAAAGCTTGTCAATCGGCTAAAGTTCAGCTTGTAGTTGGGGTGCAGTGTGGTACGGAGGCAATATACACACTCTGAAACAATATAAAACTTGTATTGAATTAATGCAGGGACAATTCACAATAGGCCCAGTGGGACAGCTACCCAGCTGGGCACATTCAGTTTCCAATGATATGAAGAAGCAGATTCCAGCCGAACCGACAGCATCTGTTGAGAAGGGACAGACTGTTCTTTTTCCATTGGGAAGCCATGTTTGCTGGTACATGTACTACTAGAAAATAAGCCACATTGCAGCCACTGTGCAGTGATCTTTTATAGCTAAGCCTGAAAAAGGCTGCCAGCATGTCTGTGTCCCTCCATCTGTCTCTGCTGAGTAGGGATGAGCCGAACACCCCCGGGTTCGGTTCGCACCAGAACCTGCGAACGGACCTAAAGTCCGCGCGAACATTCGAACCCTATTAATTACAATGGACGGGAACGTTCGAAATCAAAAGTGCTAATTTTAAAGGCTAATATGCATGTTATTGTCATAAAAAGTGTTTGGGGACCTGGGTCCTGCCCCAGGGGACATGTATCAATGCAACATTTTTTTTTTAAAACGGCCGTTTTTTCAGGAGCAGTGATTTTAATAATGCTTAATGTGAAACAATAAAAGTGTAATATTCCTTTAAATTTCGTACCTGGGGGGTGTCTATAGTATGCCTGTGAAGGAGCGCATGTTTCCCGTGCTTAGAACTGTCCCTGCACAAAGTGTAATTTTTGCAGGAAAAAAATTTAAAATCACTCGCGGCTAATGAATTGACGGCTCCCGTAACACAGAGAACAATCATTCATTGAAAGTCATTGATAAAAAAAAAAAAGCGTGGGGGTCCCCCCAAATTCAATTACCCTGCATCAAAATTTTTTTAAAAAATTACGTAGGAGTCCCCCTAAATATCCATACCAGACCCTTCAGGTCCCCGGCCAAAAAAAAAAAAAAAAACGTGACATGACGTCCCTGTGCGTCAGAGGGGGCGGCATACTGTTATACTATGCACCATGCTGTCTTGCTCTCCCCAGGTGACGGATGCATTCTCTAGCTGGCTTTGGTTTCAAGTGAAATTACAAGTAGAGGAGTTTCAGCTTCAGGGCAAATCACATTCTGACGTCTTTATTATGGGAAAGTCTAATGCCACGTACACACGATCGGAATTCTCATCAGAAAAAACTCTGACGGTTTTTCCGTCGGAATTCCGACGGGATTCCGCTCAAGCTGTGTTGCCTACACACGATCACACCAAATTCCGACGGTCAATAACACAGCGGCATAAAACACGTTTGACAGCACTATAAAAGGGAAGCTTAATGCTTCCGAGCATGCGTCGGAATTTTGCCTGAGCATGCGTCGGAATTTTGCTTGTCGGAATTGCATACACACGATCGGAAAATCCGATAGAAAGGTTTTCCGTCGGAAAAATTGAGAACAGGTTCTAAATTCAAAGTCCGTCAGAAATTCCGACAGAAAAAGACCGTTGGGCATACACACGGTCGGAAAATCCGATGAAAAGCTCCCCTCGGACTGTTTCCATCGGAAATTCCGACCGTGTGTATACCGCATTACAAACTTTTTTTTCCAATAGACACAATGTTTTTTTAACCCTTTTCCATTTGCAGCAATGACAATAAATAATTTAGATTGTCATTAGACTGGATTAGAACAAGGAGATGTACAGTATTTCCACAGGCTACTGGAAAGCTCATGCCAGAAGTATCAGTAACATTTTCAGTAGTGATATTATTTGTCAGTGATGCTGTACATTTATGGTTCAGTTTTTTTTTTTAAGCTGATACACCAAAGCAATCAAACTTGTGTTAGAAGAATTGAGTCATCTGCTAGAGGGCACTGTTTATACAGACCATCGCAATCTTGAATACCTACAGATAGCTAAAAGATTAAAACCATGTCAAGACCGATGGGCTCTTTTCTTCAGCCGGTTCCCTGTGTTGATGACTTTCCCTTTCTCATATGGAAACTGACACACCTTCTCCAGGTCCTGAACCTTCTACTATACTAAATAAAGTATAGATTATCACTTTTCATTAACTCAACCTGGCCCTCACCGGCAGTGTTAATTTGACATCAAATTTTTATTTAGTTTAGTTATAGTCTTTTGACTAAAATTTTATTTTAGTCATTTGAATTATTTTAGTTTTCGTTGTATTTTAGTCAGCTAAAATCCTAGTACAATTTTTAGTCTACTAAAATCAAATGGGTTTAGTTAAATTTTAAATGCAATATATCTTTAGAATTGCCAAACAGCATATACTCCTGTAGTAAAAATCTAACATGTTACTATTTATGGTATTCATTTTTGAACGTGCACTACTGTCACAATCCGCAAACTACCTGTACCAACCGCAGGGGTCCTCACACTCGCAGCATGCCCTTCCTTGGCACTCTTTTTGGTGGCCTGTGTCCTGTGCCCCCCCTGTGTGAGGATAGTGAGGCCTCTAGCACATGTCTGATGGCATCCTTCTATCCAAATTGCAGCTCTGAAGTGCTTCCTGTTATAGACAGCTATTGCATCACTTCCAGCACACCTCCTAAGATCATTTCTTGTTTGATCACTATAAAGCTGAAAGGTTCCAGATAGAGAGCGCTCAGTTGTTTTAGAGCTGTCTACAGTGTGTACCTGTTCCTTGCCGTGTGATTACCTTACCTGACTAATACACACTAGGTGACATGTGATCGCACAGCGATCACGTGGTATCTGGGTCTATCACACCAGCCCAATAGCAAGATTTCACCGATGCGTACCTTACCTGGGCCACATATGGTACGTCGCTGTGCCTGTGTATTAATAATAATAATTTCTGTCCATGTAGGGACATCTGGCAAGAGGCGTGATTTTACAGTGGCTTGCGAAAGTATTCGGCCCCCTTGAACTTTTCAGCCTTTTGCCACATTTCAGGCTTCAAACATAAAGATATAACATTTACATTTTTTGTGAAGAATCACCAACAAGTGGGACACAATTGTGAAGTGGAACGAAATCTATTGGATATTTTTAGCAAATAAAAGACTGAAAAGTGGTGCGTGCTAAATTATTTGGCCCCTTTACTTTCAGTGCAGCAAACTCACTCCAGAAGTTCAGCGAGGATCTCTGAATGATCCAATGTTGTCCTAAATGACTGATGGTGATAAATAGAATCCACCTGTGTGTAATCAAGTCTCTGTATAAATGCACCTGCTCTGTGATAGTCTCAGGGTTCTGTTGAAAGCGCAGAGAGCATCATGAAGACCAAGGAACACACCAGGCAGGTCCGTAATACTGTTGTGGAGAAGTTTAAAGCCGGATTTGGATACAAAAAGATTTCCCAAGCTTTAAACATCCCAAGGAGCACTGTGCAAGCGATCATTTTGAAATGGAAGGAGTATCAGACCACTGCAAATCTACCAAGACCTGGCTGTCCCTCTAAACTTTCAGCTCAGACAAGGAGAAGACTGATCAGAGATGCAGCCAAGAGGCCCATGATCACTCTGGATGAACTGCAGAGAACTACAGCTCATCACCCTCAACACACCATCCCCACTGTCAAACATGGTGGTGGCAGCATCATGGTTTGGGCCTGATTTTCTTCAGCAGGGACAGGGAAGATGGTTAAAATTGAGGGGAAGATGGATGCAGCCAAATACAGGACCATTCTGGATGAAAACCTGTTGGAGTCTGCAAAAGACCTGAAACTGGGACGGAGATTTATCTTCCAACAAGACAATGATCCCAAATATACAGCAAAATCTACAAAGGAATGGTTCACAAATAAACGTATCCAGGTGTTAGAATGGCCAAGTCAAAGTCCAGACCTGAATCCAATCGAGAATCTGTGGAAAGAGCTGAAAACTGCTGTTCACAAACGCTCTCCCTCACTGAGCTCGAGCTGTTTTGCAAGGAAGAATGGGCAAGAATTTCAGTCTCTCGATGTGCAAAACTGATAGAGACATACCCCAAGCGACTTGCAGCTGTAATCGCAGCAAAAGGTGGCTCTACAAAGTATTAACGCAAGGGGGCCGAATAATTTTGCACGTTTCAAAAATCCAATAGATTTCGTTCCACTTCACAATTGTGTCCCACTTGTTGGTGATTCTTCACAAAAAAAAAAATAAAATTTTATATCTTTATGTTTGAAGCCTGAAATGTGGCAAAAGGTTGAAAAGTTCAAGGGGGCCGAATACTTTCGCAAGCCACTGTATGTGGGGATTGCACCTCCCTTTGAGCACTTTCACGCAGTTTTATCTTCATGCACCATTAGATTATTTGAATTATCACCTGGGGATTTGGAATATCTGTTATTTGGGACTTTCACGCTGTTTCATGTTTTTTATATGAATTAGGAAGATTAGGAATATTTATATGAATTCATTGTTTATCATCTTGGATTTTTTGCACACTATCACATTTGATCATTTATATGAATTGTGAAGTATTAGGAATATTTATTTTGAGATTTATTTAATTTATTCATCTGTGGCATACATTTTAGATTTTTTTTCTAAGCGCTAATTATGAACAGATTTTTGGGGGTATGCTCCCTTTTTGTTTGTTTTTATTTATGAATTACCAGAGATATAATGTATCCATGGGTCCCATATTTTCAAATAAATGTATTTTATAATTTAAAATAGCTGATATCCTGGCTGATAGAAATATGGATGATACCAATTGTCTTGTATGTTTTGGTGCTTCTCTATAGGTTGATTCAGTAAAGCCTGCCAGGCTAATTTTATAAAGTTGATCGGGGTTAAAGAAGATATAAAATGATGTACCTGGATCCAAAACCTTTTAACCACTTCAGCTATGGAAATTTTTACCCCCTTTCATGACCAGGCCATTTTTTGTGATACAGAACTGCGTTACTAGAACTGATAATTGTGCCGTCATGTGACGCTGTATTCAAATAAAATTTATGTATTCTTTTTCCCACAAATAGAGCTTTCTTTTTTATTTGATATTTGATCACCACTGCGGTTTTTATTTTTTGCGCTATAAACAAAAAAAGACTGACAATTTAAAAATATATATAGATTTTTTTTTTTTTTCTGCTAGAAAACATATCCAATAAAAACATTTAAATCAAATTTCTTTATCAATTTAGGCCAATATGTATTCTGCTACATATTGGTAAAAAAAAAAAACATTAGTAATGGTGTCGATAAGCAATTTTTAGCGGGAATGAAAGGAAAATCCAGATGGCTGCACACCAAATTTGAGATCCAAATGCCTTTATTAGCATAAAACCATGAACATGAAGAGCACTACATGTACAAGCAAGGGAGGACCAGCCTAGCGGGACTGCGACACTTCGGCGGACAAATCGGACACGAGTGACACTTTTGGGGACCAGTGACACTAATACAGTGATAAACAAAAGGTACTGTCACGGTACTAATGACACTGGCAGGAAAAGGGTTAACATCAGGGCGGATCAAAGGGTTAAATGTGTTCCCTGGGAGTGCTTTGACTGGGGGAAGACAGAGATCCATGTTTGTGCTTAGCAGAAACACAAGATATCCATCTTCCTCTCTGACAGAACAGCGATCTGCTTTGTTTGCATAGGCAGACCATCGATCTGCATATGCAAACAAGGTAGATCGCCGTTCTGTCAAAGGGGAAGATGGTGCCACTGATTGGCTCCTGCTGTGTCGCCGGTGGAGCGTGCGCATGCCCCAGACCCGCACTTACCTGTACATGATTTTGTGCAGGAGAGTCGCCGTCCTGCAGTATATGTACGGTACGTGGGGCGATCGGCAAGTTGTTAAACTGAAGTTTTATAATAATATAAATATGTATAATTTAATTTCGAACTGAATTATATGGGGAGGCAGGATGGAGTAGGAGTCACTACTTTGACTGTGGAAACTTCATACTGCAATGTGTAGCGCTAACAAAAAATAGAGCCAATAGACTCATAAAGTGAGAAAAAGTCTGGTGCAATATAATATAGTGAAACAATGATAAAGTCCTTTGTTAAAGAAAATAAATCATATGGCATAGATCATCCTTGCACATGAGATGTATGTGGAGAAACTCTGCATACACAGATGCTAAAGTGTATAGACGAGTATATAAACCCTCCAATGGTTATGGAATGCATACGCTTACCAGCGATGTTGGACCCACCTACCATACGGCAGTGGGTCAGTAAGGCTTATGGTAACTCCTGTAGGTGGCGCCCAAGGGGTGAAAGCTGGATTCTGGCAGCACTCCTCCAGATCTGGGATGGACTCTCGGCTGGATATTCCGGAATCCTCCAAAACGACACACGTGTGGGGCACGACACCAGGAACAAACCAGGAAGCAGGATACGGAAAAAGGAAAAAGGAACTCCAATAGTGTGATTTCACCACTAATTTATTGGGTATGGGGTATAAATAATGGTACAAACAGGGGAATTCACCCAAGCAGTACAGAGCATATACTGATAAAATCAAAAATAAAACAGAGTAAAAGCAGTATAAGGGTCTCAAAATCAGCAAAGCCCGACGCGTTTTGACCAATAGGTCTTCTACTGGGGCATCCTGCCTGTCCGTGCCATTCTGCCGATGTATATCGTCGTGCGCCAGTCGGGATGCGGTGAAAAAGCGATTTATTTATGCTTTAAAATGCTGCTTACATCAATAAAAAATTACACAGGCATTTCAGGGATACCGTTCTTTCGGTATGATATCACTTCCGGACCTCACTTCTACAGACTCCGCCCTACATGTTACATCACATGTCATGTCACTTCATCAGGGCAAAAACCCCTGTAGTGTTTACTGTATATACTATATATATGTACCGGATGGAATGGACCCCTAGCTTTTCAGTTTAGGGGTGGTACAAGCTTAGATTGTTGGCCGGGGATGGCAAATTCACATCAAGATGCAAAGATCTCCCATAATGTGCTGCTGAAAGCTCCGGAGCGGAAGCTCACCTGGCTGGCTGACAATCCTGGACACCTCTCTGTCTGCCTAGCTGCTGAAACCGAAGCCGGGGAGACCGCAGATGGTACGGGGTTACTTTCATTAGTCCCATAAACCGTCTGTGGTCGACACAGGTAGTGATCCATCTGGTTGATCCAGCCAGGTCTGTTTCACAGCACTATTTACAGCAGTTTGGTCTTTTCATCGTCAGTTCTGCTTGTGCATAACATTTTATCTTCCATTGACATACTGTTACACTAGTCCATTTTGTTGGGACTATTTTTATCAATAAACATTGTTGTTTAGACCATCAGGATTTGCCTTTTATTATGTACACCCACCAAGAGGCTTAACAAGATGTAACATAAGTGGCATATGGAATTTTCTAATTGGGTTGCACACTGGAATCACAATTTGGTGTATGTTTTTTGTTTTTGCACTGATGCATTGTTTGTTATTGCTAGTAGTCCAGTCTCCATGGACATTTCAGCAGCATGCCATCCATTTACCTGAAAGACCTTAAAAATATAGCAATAGATCCCCCCCCCTCCCCACCCTTCTTTTGGGGCGTGTTGTTAATCTTGTTGACCAGTGAAGAGGAGAAAACTTATGCTTGTTCCTGCCTTCAGAAAACGGATAACATCATCTATGCCTAGGCAAAGTCACTTGGCTAGCGTTCAAGAATTGCTTTTTAATTATTTTTTACCAATGTAAGTATAGTGTATCAGACCTCTAGTGTCAGCATATTGGGACAAAGGGAAAAAAAACATTGAAAACTCTGGCAATCAGCACAGCTCAGTCCCACCACTATAACCCCCCTGCTCATCTGCCCCACTGCCGTACCCCCATGCTCATCTGCCCCACTGCCGTACCCCCATGCTCTTCTGTCTCACTGCTGAACCATCTTCTCATCTGTCCTACCACTGAACTTATCTGCACATCTGCCCCACCAATGTACCACCTTTCTCTTCTGCCAAGCCACTGTAACCCCCTGCTCATCTGTCCCACCAATGCACCTCCTTTCAGATCTTCCCCCCCGCTTTACCCCCCCCCCCCCACTCTTCTGTCCAACCGCTGAACCCCTTTCTAATCTGCCACAACACTGAACCCCCCCGCTCATCTTTCCCACCACTGTAACCCCCTGCTCATCTGCCCCATCACTGTACCCCCCTGATTTTCTGTCCCACCGCTGAACCCCCTTTCTCCTTCCCACCACTGTACCTCCTGCACATCTTCCCCACCACTGTACCCCCTTGCTCTTCTGTCCCACCACTGTAACCCCCCTGCTCATTTTGCCCCATCAATGTACCCCTTTTCTCATCTGCCCCACCACTGTACCACCTTGCACATCTGCTCCACTGCCCTATCCCCCATGCTCGTCTGTCTCACTACTGTATCACCTTCTCATCTGTCCTAACACTGATCCCATCTGCTCATCTGCCGCACCATTGAAACCCGCTTTCTCATCTGCCCCAATGTACCTCCTGCACATATGTCTCACCTCTGTACCCCCCTGCTCTCCTGCCGCACCACTGTAACCCCCAGCTCTTCTGTCCCTCCAATACACCTCCTTTCACATCTGCCCCACTGCTCTACCCCCTGCTTTTCTGTCCCACCACTGAACCCCCCTGCTTTTCTGTCCCACCACTGAACCCCACTGCTCATCTGGCCCATCACTGTACCCCCTGCTCCTCTGTCCCACTGCTGAACCCTCTGATCTCTTCCACAACTGTACTTCCCTGCACATCTGCCCCACCGCTGTACCCTCCTGCTCTTCTGTCCCACCTCTGAACCCCTCCTGCTCATTTTCCCCACCGCTGTACCCTTTTCTCATCTATGATACACGTGATATGCAGAGTGGTGGAAGGAAGCAGAAATGAGACACATCTACCTGTCCTGGCACAATCATCCTGCTGATCCACCTCTCGCATCGAGCCCACATACTTGTATGTGACGTATGTCATGTCACATACAAGCATCTGGAATGGATGCGCAATGATGAGCTCAGGTCAGGGGCATTTTCTGAAAGCAGTAGACCTGTGTGTAGGATCATAAGTTTGCACCGCAGCAAAAGTTTTGTGTGATTTTTTTATTGCGCTGAATACTGGCTGTGGCTTAAGGGGACACAGAGTGCAGGGGTTCAGTAGTAAGTGACGCAAAGGTTCAGGAATAATTTCAAAAAAGTTCCCAGAAGCTCAACAGTAATTCCACAAACTGTCACCTGATTGTGGTTTTCTCAGTCACAGTGAAATCCCTTTTTTCTGAGATTGGTAGTGGCAACCAAGCGAGTCATCCTCCTCCAGATGGTGGACGGGGCTAGCAGGACTGTAATTGGCTTGAGCAGTGGCCAATGACAGTCCTCCTCCTCCTGGAAACAGGGACCGCCTCCCCCCCCCAGCAGAACTGGGTGGGTGGCCCAGTGCCTCCCCCTCACTTCAGGTGTGGTGTGGGGAATTCTGAAATTGGAATGCATTAGTGTCTCACGGATACTTCCCTGTGCTGCTCTGCAGATGGGGAGGGAGTCGAGTGCCGGCAAAAGAGGCTTTGCATGCCGGGGGTTGCCTACCCCTGCTCTAGCTCATTGTGGGTCTTTTGGGCTATATTATGAGCTTTTATACTATGAATTAACTTGGAGGCTTTTTACATGTTTATAGCATATACTGTCAAGTTTAATTTTAGCAGAGTGTTTAACACTTATCTACATTTGCGCTGCACTATTCTTGTTTATATAGTAACAAACATGTCTAGGTGGGACTTTCTATGTATTCAAAGTATCCACACACATGCATCAATAAAAATGTATTTTAATTACCAATCCTTTAATGGGCACATGTAGGAGTTAAAGCGGTTCTGCACTCTGTAAAAAAATTTTTTTTTTAAGGACGTAATATAAAGGATGCTTACCTTTATTAGGGGACTCACCTGTTCCATCTTCCATCTCGATCGCCGCCGGTTTTCGTCCGCTGAAGTTCCTCGTCTTCTTCTTTAGTGCTGGGGGCCATCTTGCCTGTGGGCATGTGAAACCCCACAGGCACTGTTGATGGCCCAGCATGCACCGCCGTTACTCGCGCGTGCGCAGTAACGGCACATCTGCCGACATCTCACGAGATTTCGGCAGATGCGGCCGAAATCTCGGGAGATTTCGGAAGATGTGGCCGAAATCTCGCGAGATTTCGGAAGATGCCCGCACTGACTCCTGGGATCAATGACACCAGATCCCAGGAGACAGTGCGGCGTGACGACGATCGACGCAGAGACCCCGCCCGCCGCCGCAGAGAGAGAAGACCGGAAGTCTTCAATTACAAGGTAAGTAAAAAAAAAAAACATTTCATTTAGTACTCTTTGCCTGATTTGGAAGGCAAAGAGATTTACTAAATGAAATGAGTGCAGAACCGCTTTAAACTTTGAGGGCTGACAGTGTAAATATATGGCTATAGTTGTTGTATACAGATCTCGATTTCTGACGCATTTCAAAATTTCTTTCCTTCTCGTGTTCAAACATCCATATGGAAATATATATATATATATATATATATATATATATATATATATATATATAAAATGTATGTGTGTGTGTGTGTGTGTATATTATATATATGTATTTGTATATCCCAGCCATTAAAAACAATTACTGTGTCAAAAGGTTATGGTGTAGTCCCCTAGGTGAACCCCAGAGTCTCCTCCTCTGAAAAAAACTCCTTTAGATAAGCCTCACTCTTGGTTAACTCCCATGCAGGTAGAGTAGGTGTATCATAAGGAAGACATTCACCTTTCAAATATGAATATCAAAAGGGCAAAAAGCTCAGATAATGCCATCAAGGGATACTGCACCAAATGTTTAAAGGATTTGTTAATAAAAATTACTTTTTTTATTGATGTATATGTGTACATACATTGAAAGCATAGAACGCTTGTGTAAAACAAGGCCTGTGGGCTGAATCTGGCCCACCAAGCCATGTCATGTGGCCCTCACACCTCTTCTGCAGCATCATGTGTGTCATGTGGCACCCACCTTATCTCAGCATTCGGTAGCAGCACCAGATTCTCTTTGTGCAGCAGCAACATTCCTTTGTCTCTGTTTCCCCTAGTCTCAGCATTCAGCGGACTCCAGCAGCTGACTTCAGCTTTCCTCTAGTCCTGCTCCAGACCCTGCACTTTCAGCCTCCCAGCTCCCCCCAGCTTCTTCCTGGCAGCAGCACAAGGTAAGGGGGATGTAAGGGAGGGTGAGGGGACTCTTGACTTTTGATGGTGGGGGCTTTTGACATCTGATGTAAAGGGGTTGGAGTGCTCTGGACATCTGCTTATAATTAATCTGAGAATAATACGATTCTATGCCAGTTGAAATGGAGCTTACACTGCTGGTATCATCCAAAAGAAACTTTATTGGAGACTGCTCAGACAGAACACCATGGCAGAATCATGCTTGTGTCTGAGCAGTTTTCAATAAAGTTTCTTGTGGATGATACCAGTGGTGTGTGACCCTCCTTTTCAGACTTTCATCATCTGCTACAGGAGTATGAATGGGCTCTGTGCCAGTCTGCACCTACCCTTCACAACCTAAGTCTTAAGTTATTACAAAAAACATTAATAATCAAATGTGGAGGCAATTATTTATGATAAAGAATAGATAAATTTATATAGCCTTACAGATAAAACCGTCCCTTTTGAGGGCAAACATAATGTGGATGCAGCCCACAATGAAATTGAGTTCCACGCTCCTGGCCTAGAAAGTCCCACATGTTTGGTACAAATAGCTTTTTAAAGAATAATTCATAATTTTACGAGCTAAGTGGGTAGGCAAGAAAAACACTGGCCAGTATGCAACACTAAAGTCATAGAAATATACAGATGATTGCCGAGAGGAAGGGGGGAGAGGTGAACTGATTTCCGGAGCCATGGGGAGCCCTGGGATGAATTGGGAGATGGAACCCTCTAAAAAGAGGGTTTCCACCACCCCCAAAAAATGACATGCCAAATGTGGCATGTCAGGGGTCACCTTCCCTTAAACTGAAGTTCCATTTTTGGGTTGAACTCCACTTTAAAGTCAAGGCTAACCAGATTTTATTTCTCACAAGTTACCACAAACAAATTACATTTAAAATCTGATTGGGCACTCCTTTTTTCCTTCTAGATGAACCCTTTTCTATGGGAATTGAAGACCACTGATCAAGATATCGTATACATAAAATAGAAGTAACACTAGATTCTTCTTACTTTTTAAATAACATTATTCTCCTATACTTCTACCAAGAGGCCCAGTGATTCATAAAGGAAATATTTACACTTGGCATGCAGAACTATTTCTCTGTACATCTTAACTAAATAGAGTGAGGGTGGAAAAATTAACCCCTCACATCCTCACATGGTGATTATCTGATAAGCTGAGCAAGCTTACATAGAGCTTATGTCAACACTAATTCGAGAAGCTAAGAGCAATATAATCAAACAAAATAGGAATGCAATGAGCTGACGTAGTTTATGTAAAGAGCACGCACTGTACGCTGTTCTCCGTTCTCATCTCACTTATTTTCCTTTGCACTATTTGCATAGGTTAACTGCTCCTTTACACCTATCATATAGGCATGAAAAAAGACTGTATGTATGGGGACTTTAAGCTATAACTCTACCTCTCTGACACATTGATGCTATAAGACCGGTCACAGACAGACAAAAATTTATATCTATATAAATCTTGTATAATAATAAATATTCCATGAGTGAAAACTGATAAGGTTGCCCTGACTGCCTGGAGCACTTATTATCTTGCTGAAGGAGGAGACCTCACCTGTTAATTGGAAGCAATGCTGTTGAGCATCACTTTACTTTACGGTGGGAGAAGTTCAAATACAGCTGTCTATGGTTCTATCTGGGACAAAGGGCATGAGTTTGTAAAGCCCAAAGAGTCCATTTAAAACCATAAAGCAGTGTACTGCAATAAAAAAAATGTTGTGCATTGGGATGCCTCATACAATAACAATTAGTAACAAAAAGCAAAAGTTCTCCAATTGTCTCATACAATGCAGTGAAAAAGTATTTGCCCCTTTCTGATTTATTTTTTTCCAAAATTTTTCACACTTAAATGACTCAGATCATCAAACAAATTTTATGATTTCACAAAGATAACTAGAGTAAATACAAAGTTTTTAAATGATGGTTTTATTTATGGCAAAAAAAGCTGTCCAAACCTGCCTGGCTTTATGTGAAAAAGTAATTCCCCCCCTAAACCTAATAACTGGTTGTGGCACCCTTGGTGGCAATAACTGCAATCAAGCATTTTCAATAACTGGCAATGAGTCTTTCACATTGCTGTGGAGTAATTTTGGCCCACTCTTCTTTGCAGAGGGTTTTCCAGCATGAATGGCCTGTGTAAGGTCATGATACAGCATCTCAATTGGATTTAAGTCCAGGCTTTGACTAGGCCACTCCAAAATCTAAATTTTGCTTTGTTTGAACCATTTGGTGGTGGACTTGCTGTTAGGTTTCAGATCATTGTCCTGCTGCATAACCCAAGTGCACTTTAGCTTGAGGTCACGAACTGATGGCAGGACATTATCCTTTAGGATTTTCTGGTAGAGCTCAGAATTCATGGTTCCATCAATTATGGTAAGTCGTCCAGGTCTGGAAGCTGCAAAGGAGCCCCAGACCATCACATGACCCCACCATGTCTGACTGTTGGTATGATGTTCTTGTTTTTAAACACTGTATTCGTTTTATGCCAGATGTAACGGGACGCACGCCTTCCAAAAAGTTAACATTTTGTCTCATCAGTCCACAGAATAATTGCCTAAATGTCTTGGAGATAATCGAGATGTTTTCTGGTAAATGTGATATGAGCCTTTGTGTTCTTTTTGGTCAGCAGTGGCTTTGGCCTTGAAACTCTCCCATGGATGCCATTTTTGCCCAGTCTCTTTCCTATTGTTGAATCATGAACACTGATCTTACCTGAGGCAAGTGAGGCCTGCAGATCTTTTAGATGTTGTTCTGGGTTCTTTTATGACCTCCCTGGATGAGTCGTCATCACCTGGGAAGGTTAACCACTGTTCCAAATTATCTCCATTTGTGGATAATGGCTCTCCCCGTGGTTCACTGGAGTTCCAAAGCCTTAGAAATGTCTTTTAAACCCTTCCTAGACCGATACATGTTTGTTTCTAATCTGTTCTTGAATTTTTTTATATTGTGGCATGATGTGTGGCTTTTTGTGATCTATTAGCGTGCTTCACTTTGTCAGACAGCTTCTATTTATGTGGTTTCTTGATTCAACAGGTCTGGCATTAATCAGGCCTGGGTGTGGCAAGTGAAATTTAACTCGGCTTTCCAAAAAATTGTGGTTAATCACAGTTCATTCATGATTCAGCATGGGAGGGGGCAATTACTTTTTCACATAGGGCCATGCAGGTTTGAACAGCTTTTCTCCCTTAATAAATGAAATAATAATTTAAAAACTGCATCTTGGATTTACTCGGGTTATCTTTGTGTAATATTACAATTTTTTGATATGAATCATTTAGATGTGAAAAATATGCAAAAAAAAAAATTTAATTCAGGAAGAGGGCAAATACTTTTTTTACAGCACTGTATATTCTTGTCAAATTCCTCCATCATAGAAAATAACTCTAAACGACGGGTGGTGTGCAGACGCCTAGGTGGACGCTAATGCCGGTGTTCTATCACCAAGTGTCCGGCTGTCACTAGGTGTCCGAAGTGTGCTGCGCATGCGCAGCGCATGCGCAGTACTGATCATGAAGATTTTCGGAAATTGTCGGAAGATGAACGGCCCCCACCATCCAAGCGGACATAGGGTTAGTCAAACTTAGAGGGCCCCACGCTTCGCTCGCCACGCTTCGGGCACGGCCTCGCTGCGCTCGGCTCTTTTATATTCTAACTCTATGTCCACTTGGATGGTGGGGCTTGAAAGTGGACTCACGGCACAGGCGCCGTTCATCCTCGGCAATTTTCGGAATCAGGGTGTCCTGTGTACTGCGCAGCACACAGCGGACACTTCGTGACGCGCCAGAGGACTACAGGTCACAGAGGTCCTTATTGTTACCAGAAACGGTTGACAAAGATACCCCACAGCTTCAGGCACCTGGTGAGATGGTTCTTAGGGGGACAAAATCAAAATGTAAAACTGCTATTAAGAAAGATAAAGTGCAGCGGCCTTCTTCCAAGATGGCGGCGGCAGTCTCCTCAAAGTCTCATTCTCCTCACAAGGCTAAACCATTAAAATTAACTGCTAATACCACTGAAGCTACTGAGGACTCACAAATGAGCATATTCTACAGAAGGCTTTGAAACAAACTTCAGACCATATAACTGACAAGCTGACTAGAGAAATTAGAGAATTGGGTTTTAGAACAGCTGATTTAGAGATACGTATGGATGATATTGAAAGCCAATCCCAGCATTTTACCTCAGAATTTAAAAATCTTAAGGAGGAGAATGTTATTCTGCAGTCACGCTTAGAGGACCAGGAGAATAGAGCTAGAAGGGCCAATTTAAGGATCAGGGGAATTCCTGAGACTATCACTGATGTGTATGCTACCATGCCTGCCCTATTTCAAGAATTACACCCTGGTATTCCTGTGGAAAGATTAGAAATGGATAGAGCACATAGAGCGTTGGCGGCACGCAAACCAAATGGTCCCCCAAGGGACATAATTGTTAAGTTCCATTACTACCGCACAAAGGAGCAATTGCTAGCAGCAGCTAGGGAAAAAGGTCCCCTCATGTTTCAAGGACATGTATACCAACTCTTTTCAGATTTGTCTCCTATCACAGTGGCAAAAAGGCGAGCTCTTAAACCCCAGCTACTATTACTTCAACAGCACCAGATCAATTATCAATGGGGGTTTCCTTTCTCTCTCAGATTTACACATCTTGAGACCAAATATATATGTCGCTCTTCAGAGGACTTACAGTCGGCCCTGTTTGAATTGGGCCTTGCTGACAAAACTACATCCAAAGACCATTCCCGCAGGAGATCAGCTTCCAAGTCCCCTCAACATTCTGCTACCGCCAACTCTAAATCTCCATCTTCTTCTTCACCTCAGAATCAACATAAAAGAGGCAGATTTGAACATCTGACACCTAATACTGAAGATTCTATGGACTGAGATTAATAGATGCCTTCTTTTCTGGTATTTCCTTAGTCAGACCTACTGGTTATTCCAGTGTCTGAAAAATGTATGCTATACATTGCTAATTTTTCCTCAATTTTTTTTGGCCTTCTGATATATATCTAAATTTGCAGCCTTAGCCTACTGGCTATACATTGCTAATCATTTTTTCTTACAATTTTTGGCCTTCTGGTATATATCCAAATCCTCACCCACCCCCCTTTTTTTTTTTTGCTGTTCCATATTTTTATTTAGTTTTTTGTTTTAGCACATGTTATTAAATCACTTTATTCATATAGTGACTGATAAGGTTATATAGCTGCTTAATGTTTAATTCCTGTGGTTCTCTGGCGCGGTTCGCCACTTTTGGAATTCTTTGCTGACCTTTTGCCATCCTCAGACCCTTGCTTTCATCGTGCGAGACTCTGATGATGGCTTTAGAGCCCCTAGGAGTCCTTTGTCTACTCCTAGGAGTTGCTCCCATACCCTATTGAATTTGTATTGCTTATAATCACAATTCTCTGATATTGGGGTTATTTTATCAATCTATGTTTTCCCTTTCTCTATTCTTTCTTTTCTTCTCTCTTCTCTCGAGGTGGTGACCCTTTACTTTAAGTTTGGGTCACATTACATATTGTAAGCTGATTTATTCGGTCTTGTTATGGCCCCCATAAATATTTTATCTCTTAATGTACAAGGATTTAATATCCCACAAAAACGTATGAAAGCTATGAGCTCCTTTTCAGTCAAGAAGGCACACATAATCTGTTTACAGGAAACCCACTTTACTGATAAAACTGAACCTAAATTTCTTTCATCCTCATACCCACAATTCTTCACTGCCTCCACCAAGGTCAAACAACGTGGAACTCTTATTGGGTTTCACCGATCCATGCCATTCACCCTTGTCACACAACTTAAAGATCCTGAAGGGAGATATCTACTGCTTACTGGTTATATATCAGATATTGCTATCACCATAGTATCATACTATGCTCCGAATAAAAAAACAGAATCATTCTTATCCCATCTTTTTCAAGTGGTTGAAGCACACAAATTTGGTACTGTAATCCTATGTGGAGACTCGAATACAACTGTATTTCCTTTTTTAGATAAATCTCCCTCAGTCCCCATTACTGGGTCCAACAAACTTAACTTTCAACAGTTGCTCTCTAGACATCATCTAATAGATACTTGGAGTGAATCCAATCCAACCAGTAGACGCTTCACACACTACTTTTATCCACACAAATCCTTTTCCCGCATTGACCATATTTTTGTCCCCTCAAGTATGACTCCTGAAATTTTGTCCTCTAAAATTATCCCGCTTACTTGGTCAGACCATTGTGCTATATACACTATTATAGCTTCTATAATACCTAGATCACATGACACAACCTGGTATATAAACGAGTGGTAATTCGTGGCAGATTGATTCAACAGGCAACAAAGCTCAAAAAAGAACGCAAACTTATGCTTGCTAAGCTAGAAGCTAACTTTACCTCTTGTCATGATATGTTTCAATCATCCCTGAATGCCACTAATAATGCTAAATTGGATAAAGCCCGTTTAGATCTAGATCTATTTCTAACAGATTCTGCAGACAAACTCTTACGTAAGCGTCAACATATCCAATACCTTAAAGCTAATAAACCAGACTCCCTCTTAGCTAGAAGCTTGAAATCAATACATCAAATTAGGTCCTCCATAAGACTAAAGACGTCCCGAGACTCCTATACTAGTAATCCGGTCAAGATAGTTGAAATGTTTCGTTCCACCTTAGCTAAAATATATTCCACCGCATCAGACTTCAACCAGGCTAATTTTTCTCCAATATTAAATTACCTGACATGAACAATGAACAACGTGAGAGACTTGAACGCCCTATTACTATTAATGAAGTTCAGACTGCTATAAAAGATCTGAAATTGCATAAAAGGCCTGGCCCTGATGGTTATTCGGCATCATACTATAAAAACTTTGGGCATATTTTATCTCCAATTCTAACCAGAGAGTTTAACTCTCTTTTGTCAGGTCATTAATTTCAATCTGAATCATTAGCCTCTATTATTGTTATGATACCTAAACCGCACACAGATTTGTCCTCTTGGTCCAATTACTGTCCCATTTCTCTCCTTAATTTGGATATTAAATTACTAGCCAAAATCCTAGCATCCCGTTTGATCTCGATGTATCAAGTGGCCTATGAAATTATTCAAAGGGTTTTATTCCTAAGAGGCAAGCAGGAGATAATATCAGAAGAGCCCTTTTACTCATCCAAGCTGCCAAATCTAGACGGATCCCCACTTGTCTTTTATCATTAGATATCAGAAAGGCATTTGACTCGGTCACATGGCCTTATATGCAATTTACTCTTCAAAAATGGGGTTTTGGTGATAATTTCCTGACTTGGGTCTCTTCCCTGTACAATAACCCCAGAGCGTATATAAAATACGTGGGATATAAATCTGCAATGATTTATATCAGAAGAGGCACAAGACACGGTTGCCCCTTATCCCCATTGCTTTTCGCCCTGCTCATAGAACCCTTAGCTCAATCAATCAGATCTAACCCCGACATCAAAGGTATTGAACTAGGTGGACATCATCATAAGCTTTGTCTTTATGCAGACGATATAGTTATTTTTCTATCTCACCCCCACATCTCTGCTCCAAACCTTCTTCGTACATTAGATACATTTTCCGGTCTCTTTGTAAATCACACTAAATCAAATGCGCTAAACATTTCTATAAAACAGTCTGATCTTCTACTAGCTCAATCTTCTTTACCGTTTAATTGGGTTAATCGTCATTACCATATTTAGGTGTACATCTTACACCCTCACTCTCAGATCTTTTTGCAGCCAACTATTTGCCTTTGCTGAAACAGGTTACAAGCCTATTAAGACAATGGTCATCATTACCATTATCATGGTTTGAACGCATAAATGCGATAAAAATGTCTATTCTACCAAAATTTTTATATTTGTATAGAGTACTTCCAATTTCTGTACCATCATATTTTTTTAGGCTCACACAGAATAAGGTTATGTCATTTATTTGGAATAATATTAAGCCCCGTATCCCGAAATCTACTCTATACCGTAACAAATCTAAAGGGGGCCTGGGGCTACCAAATTTTGCCTCCTACTACTACGCAGCTCAATTATTGATATTACCCAAGTACCATTCAACAGAAGATATTCCCTTATGGGTTGTTATTGAAGCTATAGATAGTGACCCCATCTCGGTAGCCAACCTACTATGGATTCAACCTAAAGATAGATCCAATTTGTCTAACCCTATCACAAAACACTCATTGGCTGTCTGGGACAAATTTGGTAGCCCCTATAAATTCCTATCGGCACATAATCCACTTCTTTCCTTTCTAGGGAACCCAGCTTTTTATCCTGCCTGGAAATTTCCAACATTTTTCAGCTTGGTCATCTGTTAATTTGACGAGACTATGTAAATTGTTATCCACGGATGGCATTCAAACGTTTCCTAGCTTATGTACTACTTATGGACTTCCGAATAACGAGATATTCCGTTACCTGCAAATTAAGCACTTCTATATGCCTTTCATTAGGTCAGATGTAACATCTAGTAAATTGTCTCATTTCGAACACATCTGTTTGAGTGATCCACATGTTAAAGGTTTAATTTCATATATGTATCAAACTCTTATCACTACTTCTACTGAAATATTCCCACCATATACTGTTAAATGGGCACAAGATATGGGTCGTACATTTGACAACAATGACTGGTCTAACATTTGGTTAGCTACTAAATCATCATCTCCTAATTGTTACGCCTTAGAAACCAACTTCAAAGTTCTGGCACGTTGGTATTTAGTACCAGCGAGAATAGCAAAATTCTCTCCTTCCTATCCCAATAATTGTTTTAGAGGATGATCTTCCCCTGGTACTCATCTACACATATGGTGGGATTGTCCAGTGGTGCAAGAATTTTGGAATAATATTTTCGCAATAGCCTCCAAAGCATTAGATACCTATGTTGCGCCGGATCCAGCTATTGCGCTCTTAAATCTTAAACCAGATGTACTCACCCATGTACAATTCAAATTGCTTATACATATTTGCACGGCGGCCAAACAAACCATAGCCAAGGCTTGGAAAACAAAAACTTTATTAGTGGCAGAGGCCAAACACAGATTAAATAAAGCTCTAATTTTTGCTAAAATGACAGCTATTGAAGACAATACCATTAACAAATTTCGTATGATTTGGCAACCCTGGGTTACTCATTTCTTTCCTTCTGACTTTGACCAGTCACTGTTGTTACCATATTAAAATCCTTGTGTCTTATTTCTTTTTCTGTAACATTTTCATATAAGTACCTGGTCACCACCTCGAGAGACTCTGCTTCTTTTCTTCTCTCTCTTTCCTTTCTTCCTTTTCCTTTCTTCTTCCTTTCTCATTCATTTTTACTCACATGTCTCCTTTCTCCCCACTTATTGCTATGTTAAGGATAATATTGGGTTACAATATTGTTCCAAGCGTTGACTTAAATCTCCCTAGCATAGAGATTTCCTCTT
The DNA here is from genome assembly GCA_028564925.1 of Lithobates sylvaticus. NCBI lineage: Eukaryota > Metazoa > Chordata > Amphibia > Anura > Ranidae > Lithobates > Lithobates sylvaticus. Next base: position 106,564,669 of record CM053027.1, read on the forward strand.
ATCTTGATGATTTGATCTTCATAACTTTCCCTACGGTTTTGGTCATGTTATTCTTTGTCTACTAGGGAAAGGGTTACATGGTTATACCTTTTATATTATTTGCCTTATGTTATATAATATAATAAGGCGATATTACATCTCCGTTTTTGACTAGTTAGGCCTCTGCCCGCTCACAGTGTGAGCCCATTAGGGGTGGTCGGGTGTTCCTTTCTCATATAACTATGATATTTATTTTTATTTCATACCTACCTTATTATACTATTTGATCTCTATGCTTCTTAATTTTCAATTTTTCACATTTCTATCTTGTGTACTCAATAATTGATGATAAATATGTTGCTTATTTTTATTACCCATGTTATGAGACATGTTCTGTTATATTATTAAACTCAATAAAAAATATCGAACAAGAAAATAACTCTAAACTTCTGACTAGATGGCTCTCCACACCAGCCAAACTTCTGGACCCCTCCCCTTTTTGCTGGAGAGCGTGTAGTATGATAGCGACACACAGGCACATATTTGGTGGCATTGCCCATCCATCAAACCTTTTTGGAGGGAGATATTATCATTGATAGCTAAGATTCAGGGCTCTACTATTGAACCAATCTCTGGTCAGTGTTATTGAATCAACAGGTCTATATGAGCACTCTATCACTCTGCATCTTCTTAATGCTGCTAAATCTCTCATACCCACACATTGGAAACAAACCCTCTATTCCCTCTGTCATTCAATGGTTCCAGAAAATACACAATACAGTATATGCTTTATGGAAGCGCTAACAAGGGTTAAACATGATTTCCCTAAGGCCCCATGCACATGAGACGCAGATGCAAACTCTGCTGAAGGCATGTTTTAAAAAGCAGAAACCTGCGTTTAAAAACGCGCATTTTGCTGTGTTTTCAATGCGCGTTTAGCCGCGTTTGCATCTATAAGCATTTGTAAAGATAACATCATATAGACCCTCCCCAAGCTCAGAAAGCATGTATTATTAACTATTTCTGCCATTTTGATCAGAGTGAGCAGCAGCAGAGAGAGCAGTTGTACACTTGCATTTGCCTCTCTTTCTGTGTTTTTTTTTGGAAATGGATCCCATATTGAATATATGTCAGGAAATGCTCGTGATGTTGCTCTTGATGAGGCAGCAACATCGTCGCAAATTTGCATGAGAGGTCCAGAATCAGAGCTTGTCGATATTGGACCCATCCATTGATGGCACAGCGAATGTCCGTTGGATATTTCACAAACATGTATGCATTAGTGAGTATATATGCTCTATGAACTATCTAAACTAATTATGACATATTAAACCAATTTTTCTAGTATTTTATTTTTCTGGTCTAAAAAATTGGGTTCCTTTTAAAAAGGCTTATAAACGCGAACGCGGCTAAACGCAGGTGCCTGCGTTTAGCTGCGTTTTGTGTCTGAAACGTGGAAAAGCAAAGTGTCTGAACGCATTTTTTTGCTTCTGGAAAAACGAGGTTAAACGCAACTGCATAAAAACTGGAAAAAACGAGACTGTGTACATGGACACATAGGATAACATTGCATGCGTTCAGGTGCAGTTGAAAAAAGTGTCCAACTGCCTCTGAACGCGTGTTTAACAGCGTCTCGCGTGCATGAGGCCTAATCGATATAGCAAAATATGGCCTCTTGGTTCATTTTCATTATCTCTACCATTTACCTTGATATTATCCCTAAAGCTACATAATATTCATTCAAGTAGATTGTTATACATTACACTAGATTTATCACATTATATTTGACAAATGGTTGAGATCTGGACCCACATATATGCCTTATGTACCAAAGAAGAAGGGTATCCTTTGTCCTGAAACTTTTGTTTTAAAATATTACCCTGTGCAGCATAATCTACAGTATGGGTGCAGTTGTGCTTCAGACTGCAAATTTTACTTTTTGGGATATTGGCCATTCACCTGGGGTGGTGGCAGCTGCGAAAGTGCAAGTAGAAATTACCTGCAGTGGGTTTAATGTAGTTTTTAGCGTATACAGTATGGCTTGCTCAGTATGGCATATATTAAGATCTAAAAAAGCCAGACTGTCAGGATTGCAAATTGATGTGAAAGAAAAGGTGTCAGCTATGTCATCACTTGACATCCCTTGGTATTGTACCTAAGTGTGTTGCTATGGCCATTTGTATAGTGACTTTATTGCAGTATAGTATAGAGTTATATTTAGTAACAGCATATGTTTACAGAGGCCCTTCCCCCTACATTGATATGTAAATAACTGAGGCATGATGTTAAGTTGGTGTATGCAGGAAAAGGGTGGGAGGGGCTTGGGGAGTGTTTGAAAAAAACATGTGTTTGGGACAGGGGGAGGGAGGTGTTTGAAAAAGGACAAAGAGGAGACATGGCTGCCGGAAGATGGAGAACTTTGTGAGTTGGACTGAGCAAAGGCCCATGGAGGACATCTTGACCCCTAAGTTGAGTAATTGTTTAGTTTACTTAATGTGTACAAATTGTACATGCTTATATGTGTAGGCATATATTTTGTAAGCTATAAGTTGTGCTGTATTGTTCATCCTACAGTTTGTATGTGCAGATTTTTCCCTGTTTAGTAAAGCATTGATACACTTCAGAAGTCTAAGCTTCCTTGGTTTTACCACAAGAACTTAATAGATAGACGCAAAGCATTACACTAAGCGCTCTCAAATTCCCATACCTTACCTTATTGCTACTGTACACCTAGAAGTAATTTTAGAGCTGCCGAAACATAACCAGGACTCATTGTTTGTTATACCTACATAACATATATTAGCGAAAAAGGCTGCAAAGTATGAAAATCTTCTTCCCTCTGAACTCTTTCATGCACCTTTTTTAGTTGATAACCAGTCATATGGCAAATTGTGTGCACTTTTCAGAAAAATCGAAGACACCATCATATCTATTAACCACCAATGGTGGGACAGGTTCTTTTTACGTAGATTTCTTCATTCCAAAATCACCCCTAGAGGACTTAGGTTAAAACAATGTGCTCCTTTATCACCCCTGAACGTCAAAAAAGAATGGGAACATGTTTCTGAATTTTGCTCCCAAAAATGGATAGAGATTATCATCCAACAAAGGGAGGATAAAACTCTGACATTAACCAATACAGTTAAAACTCTCATTGATACGTTAACTGCCCAGACTTCCCATCTACCTCGAAAATGTCTACACATCCTTAAAAAGAAGACTAAAAAAGATGAGGACTATGTCATCAAAGTTAAATTAAAAAGGATCAGAAGGGATGTTGATGACTATACACAATGCAAAGTGTTCAACTTGAAAGAGCAAATACAGAAACCCACACCCTAATGCTCTGTTCCCCTCATCTCCATCCTTACCACCAATCGAGACCTGATCCATGTCATGTATAGGATCTGCCACTTCACAAAAGTTCCACCACTGATTCTGGTAATGGACCCCCCCAGTTTACATAGGCATCTCCACATTCTGCCTCTCTGTAATACGATCGCGGGACACTGGCGGACATCGAGTCTGCAGGCACGGTCACGCAGTATGCGGCGGGCGCACGTCCACTGGCCCGCAAATTAAAGGGGACATACCTGTATGCCCATTTGCCCACCGCTGCCATTGTGCCGACGTATATCAGCATGCGGCGGTCGGCGAGTGGTTAAGCAAAAGCCTCAACTTTGATCCCTCAACACTCCCCAACCCAATTTGTAGATCGGAATAAATGTTAAATGCAACAGTTAAAAGGTATTATAATATCAAGTCCATCAAGGACAACCTCACTGAGGATCCTAAGTTAGATGTTACTACAGAAGACGCTACAAATAATTTCACTTTAAATACCTCTTGCCTAGCCCTCTTGAAAGATCAGTATACTGAGGTTGATGATGTATATGCTACATATCTAACACAACATCTTCCCACCTCTCCACCAGTACAACATGCCACTTCCCAACCTAAGTCCATCTTTACCACCCATTTTAAAGGTCCCTACATCCAAAGCTTTTATCAAGTAGTATTTTTCGAAGTACAACGTATTTGCAACCAAACTATCACTCCTTCATATACCCACAACCTCACTCTGCAAGAAAAATGATCTTTCAATACCCTCCCCAACAATATCTATCATTATCAAATCTGCAGATAAAGAAGGTGGGATCATAATCCAGGACAGAGAGGCATACAAGGCCTACAGATTGTCTGATTCAAATACCTATAACTGACTTCTCAGTGATTCACTGCCCCAATATAGTGAACAATCATAGATATTAGTTAATAAAGCCCTGAATAAAGGTACCATTGATGAGACTGAGGCCTCCTTTCTGAAAAGAGTACTACAACACACCCTACTTTTGTCACCTCCCTAAAATCCATAGGAGCTTGGAGAACCCCCCTGCACATCCTATTGTGGCTGTCATGGATTACAATTACAATTAATTACAATTAATTAATTGATGGTTACAATTTTTTTTCTCCATTTACATTGACCATTTCTTGCAGCCCTTAGTACAGAATTTGCCAGCCTATACAGATACTCCTCGTTTAATGATTTACTTGTTTAATGACTGCTCGGATTTACGACCAGCTCTCTCAACCTGCCCAGGATTACTGCGCGGACTTACGACCAGCTCTCCCGACCCGCCACCGCTTGGACTTATGACCAGCTCTCCCGACCCACGCACATGACGTCATGTCATCACTCTGTATCAGCCTCGTTCTCACTCCCAGCCTGCTGTTTTACAGGTATGTACTGTACTCGGTTCTACTAAATACCCCTTCCAGCATTCTGTCTACAGTACTGTACTGTTTTATGTCATGTCTTTTTACTGTACTGTTATGTCTTTACTGTATACAGTACTGTTTTATGTCTTTATACTGTACTGTTTTATGTCGTTATACTGTACTGTTTTATGTCTTTATGTACAGTACTGTAATGGAATATGTGCTTGTACTGTACAGGTATTGCCCACGCCATGTCAGCAAAAAAGAAAAAGCATGCTTGCACCTGCAGAAAGTGCTCAGAAAAAAAGAAAAGCTATTGATCTTAATATGAAAATTTGAGATCACTAAGGACTATGAGGCTGGCAAGAAAGTTAAAGAAATAGCAAGTGAATTGTTACTTGCACATTCTACCATTTCAACAATCCCTAAGGATAGAGTGAAAGAGGCAGTAAAAGCATCGACAGGATATCAAGCCATAATAACTAGGCAGCAGAAAGGCCTCATTCATGAAATGGAGAAATTGCTGGCAGTATGGATTGACGACCAAATGGAAAAAAGAATGCCAATGAGTCTTTTATTGATTTAAACCAAAGCACGCAGTATTTTTGAGAATTTGAAAGTGCACAAAGGAGAGTAATCGACTGAAACATTTACAGCAAGCCATGGATGGTTTCAAAGGTTTCGTGGAAGATGCAACCTCCATAATCGGAGTATTGGTGGGGAGGCTGTAAGTGCAGCTGTGGAAGCAGCTGAAAAATTTGTGGATGAATTTGATAAAACCATCGAAAAAGGCGGTTAATGTCCGGAGCAGATATTTAACGTGGATGAAACCACGTTTAGGAAAAAAGTGCCCCTAAAGGTCCTACATACACAAAGATGATAAAACAATGCCCGGTTTTAAGGCTTTTAAAGACAGGGTCATGTTGTTGGGAGGAAATGTTGCTGGGTTCAAGTTAAAGCCTCTCTACATCTATCGTTCACAGAACCCATGTGCATTGAAGCAGGTTAATAAGCACACACTACCTGTTTATTATCGTGCAAATAACAAAGCATGGCTGACACAAGCTTTATTTGATGACTGGATCATCAACTGTTTCATACCCTCGGTCAAGGGTTATTGTCAGCAAAAGGGTGTTCCCTTTAAAATGATCCTCCTGCTTGATAATGCCCCAGTCCACCACCAGCATCTTGATGACCTACATCCAAAACACAACTGCTATCCTACAACTCATAGATCAGGGTTCAATAGCAACATTCAAGGCCTACTATTTGCACAACACCTTTTCCGAAGCTGTAGCAGCAACTGAAAATGATGAAGTTACACTTCATGATTTTTGGAAAGCTTACATTTTACACTGCATAAAACACTTTGCATCAGCTTGGAAACGAGTAACAGAAAAGTGTATGCAGGGCAGTGGCGACTGGTCCTCAAAATTTTTTGGGGGGGCGCAAACAAACTGAAAAATTCTGAAAAAGAAACCCCATCAATTGCAGCCACTGTGCCCATCAAACGCAGCCACTGTGCCCATCAAACGCAGCCACTGTGCCCATCAAACGCAGCCTCACTGTGCCCCATCAAACGCAGCCTCACTGTGCCCCATCAAACGCAGCCTCACTGTGCCCCATCAAACGCAGCCTCACTGTGTCCCATCAAATGCAGCCTCATTGTGCCCCATCAAATGCTCCCTCTGTGCCCCATCAAACGCAGCCACTGTGTCATATCAAATGCTGCCAGTGTGCCTCCCGCCATCTGTACTTACCCTGTCTTGTGGTTGTGGGACAGCTCCTCGATGTCTTCTCCCATCCTGTCTTCCCGTTCTCTGCTATGATTGGACGCCTGATAGGCGTCCAATCACAGTTGTTTTTTTTATAACATACTACTTCTTGTTGTACCTGTTACCAAAGGTGTTACCAAAAGCCCTTCCAGAGATTACAAAAAGATATATCCAGATGCCTAAGTCAGGATCTTATGAGTATGCATTTTGTCTGTATGGACATGTTTTCTGGATGTCCAGTGGCAAATGCTACTGCAAAGGCCACAGTAAAATGTGTTATCAGAAGTAGTTTGTGAGTGCAGAGTGCAGATTCTACAGAGAGTAACAGAGGAAATCATTTTTATATCTTACTAGAAGTTTTGAGGTTTTATTTTTACACCTCCTACTGTCTACAATGTAGCAGAAAAAGTAACTATACAACTATAACTATATAACTATACTATACAAGAAACTATAAAATATTTGCATGAATGTTTTCTTATAATTTATCAAGCCCCTAAGGGGATGTTGAACTCTCTCTTTATGGGATTTGGTTTGGGAGTGTGTTACTCAATTGCTTGTATTTTGTTCTTAGCAGCTGAAGTCCTACATTCAGATCTCACAGAGAATGTTGCTGATCTTTTAAGGTTTTTGTTTTTTCTTTTATGCGTTTTCTCCCCAATTCCTGATCCTAAAAGTTTGGAAGGATCTAAAACTAAAGCCAGGTGACTTGTGGATTGTTAAGAGACATTTATACATAAGGAAATGTTTGGAGACTCAATACAGCATCTATTTCATGTACAGTTGTGCAAAACTTGAGGGGAAAGTCACCTGGATCCACACCAGACACTGCAAAATGACTAAATTAAAGAAATCTGTGTTTGATTTGCTTAGCTCTTGGAATCACAGTCTAGGGTACTATTTATTCAAATAATTTAATTGTAAGGGATAGATTATATATATATATATATATATATATATATATATATATATATATATATACACACATAAATAAATGTGATTTGAAAAGTAGTTTAGCCATGTTGAAGCCATATTTGTCTTTTGTACATCTTCCATTTTATGTATAATTGTCTGTGTTTACATATGCTGATAAAGTCAGCATGCCAACAATTAAGCTAGAAGGCCATTCTGGCAGCCAATACTCTGTAAATATGTCTTATCGATCATTTGTTTTTCACAATGAAAAGTCATTTTGTAATGAAAAAATGCTGCTCAGCTATTATACTCTCCACAATGGAGTTTTGCCTCTTTGGACAGGACTACCTCTACCTAAGCGTGTGGAGGTTCTAGGTTAAAGGTGATAGCAGGTATGCTTAGTGATCAAAATATTGCTTAAAAGAGAGGAGACTGTAAAGGGAATTTGTAATTTCTGTATATAATTGTATTCTATTTTGTATGTATTGCACACTGCCCTAATGTTTTTATTACATGTTTGCATTATTTTGAGTCCTGATTAGAATTAGTCTGCCTATGATACGCCCCTTGTTACCATAAAAGTACAATTGTAATATTAATGTGATACCTATGTAATCATGTGTATAAAAACCTTCAATTGCGTCATAAGGCAGAATAGTTATTTGGAAAGATGCGGAGTGTATCTTTTGTGTCTGTTCCCTACTGCAGTAGTTATTAATTTGGAACCACTAATCAATATGAGGATAGGAGTTGTCTATCTATAAAATTCCATGTCAGCAACCTTTGGTGGTCAATACTCTTAAGCTTAAGCTTGTGGAATGGAAGGAGAGTTATATTTTCACCACTGCAGATGTCTCTTCATTATATAAAGTAATTTCACACCAACACGGCAGAGAAGCAGTGGAATTCTTTTTGAAGGGTGATACCCTTCATGATAAGCAGAGATCTTTAATTTTGAGTCTTTTGGATTATGCTATGGAACACAATTGTTTTTGGTATGGTGGTTCCTACTATGTGCAAAATAGAGGTGTGGCCATGGAGGCTAAATTTGCCCCCAGTATGGCCAATCTCTTTATGGTTAAATGGGAGGAGGATGTAATTTTTCTGGAATCCAGATCGGAACTGGTATTCTGGAAAATATATATAGACGATATCCTCCTCCTGTGGGATGGGGATTTAGAATCCCTTAATAACTTCATAGCAGGGTTGAATATCAATGATAGGGGTATTTCCCTTACATATGAAGCCAGTAAATCTGACATTAATTTACTTGACCTCAGGATTAGAGTGGTCACCTCAACCTATTTTAAGGGAACTGATCGGAATGGCTTTATTGATTCTAGGAGCTGCCACCATAAATCCTGGTTGAAATCGATCCCTAAGAGACAGTTTTTAAGATTGAGGAGAAATTGAACAAATCATGATGATTTTGTGCAAGAGGCTTCAATACTCAGAAAGAAAGAAAAGAAAGATTTTTGGAAAAAGGTTATGATGCCAATGAACTGGAAGGGGCCTTTAGATTGCACTTTATGGCGAAGATATTTGCCAGCACACCATGGAACAACATAGATAGCGTCCAAACAGATGATTTATTGCATGATCACAAAACAAGGATAGTGCAACGTTTCGGAGCCGCGCAGGACCCCTTCGTCAGGCATGTGATGGTGCACATTATGGGCACTAATGAGTGACAGGGGCACTGCTGACGGTGACTGATGTGCGACATGTGCCCTGCCGATGATCACTGATGGGTGACAGGTACACAGCTGACGGTAACTGATGGGCGACAGGTGCACTGCTGATGGTGGCTGATGGCCGACTGGTAAACTGCTAACAGTCACTGATGGGTGACAGGTGCACCTTATGGGCACTGATAGGTGACAGGTGCACTAGGGGGGTGACAGTTACACCGCTGATGGGCACTGATGAGAACTGTACACTGCTGATGCGGCGATGTGACAGGTTCTCTTTATTTTGTGCACTTGTTGCAGTTCACTGACAAACACAGAATAATAACTCACTGATCCTGGCCTTTCTCTCCTCACACTGGAAACGGTGTGTGAGGAGAAAAGAGCCGGTAACAGCCAGTTACTGCTCTGTGTTTCCATTTGTGAATCAGCAGTGATTGGACACAGGCGATCACGTGATAAACAGCCACGGTCATTGGCTGTTTACCACTGTCAGTGACGAGCTGTGTCCTGGGGACATGCCGGTACTGACATTTCCGCCCTGCGTACTCCTTATCGCATGCATACTTAGTTTGAATGGGGCGACGTCATATAACTTTGTCCCAGGACGAGAACCTCCCCGCTCCACTGTCATAGCACTTGGTCACAGAATAGTGTCAGCATTTTGAGGTTTTTCCGTGGATCGCTTTTCAGAGGAGCAGCAGTATAGCTTTGTGATGACAATAAAAACAGGTTTGATATCACTTTAAGCCTAATGGAACTCTGCCCCAAAAGAAGCTTCTGTACTTTTTTGAGTGAGGAGCTTCCAGCAACATTACACTCAAGTGTGAAAAGGCACCACTGAATGAGATGAAAAACTTAGTGTTGGGTGTTGAAGCGATTTCAGTGAAGCTTCAAACCATGCTTCAAATTGTTCTGCTGTGAATGGGGTCTAATCCTCAAGTCCCCATTCACACTTGAGCATAGCATATGTAGGTGATTTGGATGCTTTTTTGTGTGTGTTTTGCACATTTTCCCGTGTTTTGGGAATGAAGTTCTGCAGAGGAGTTTCTTTGGGGCCGGATCATGCATTTTGGCCCCATTTTTTATATGGGGTACCTGCAAAGTGCGTAACACATATTTTGGGGCAATTTTTCATGTGCTTCCATTGAAATCAATGGAGCCAACTATGCCACATTCCACTTCCAAAGTAGCTTGTTTACCTTTTTGAGCTTCAATCATTGAGCCACAGGCACCTGAGCGCTCAAAGGTAACCATAGACAATTAAAAGCATGAGATTTGGCTTGTTGATTGTTTTGGGGCTTTGATCTTTGACCTATATAACACTCGGGTATGAATAGGGGTTTGGATCAACCTGGGTAATTTTTTTTTATATTTTTTTTTATTATTTGATCTTATTGGATATATGTCCGTCCAGTCAAAGGAACTTCAATATGCAACTCCTATATGTACAGTAACAATGCTTGGAGTTCCCTCATATTCCCACATCTCTGTCCATGGTCCTGAAAGCGCTGCTATGACAAATCAATCATTAACTTTGTTATTCCATTCAACCTGCTGCACAATACTTTAGGGTTGATTTCCTAAAACTGGAGAGTGCAAAATCTGGTGCAGCGCTGCAGAGAAACCAATCAGCTTCCAGATTTTTTGTCAAAGCTTAATTGAACAAGCTGCAGTTACAGTAGAAGCCGATTGGCTACCATGCACCAGATTTGCACTCGTTTTAATAAATCAACCCCACTGCATACACACAAGCAAAAACCAAAACAAATTTACAAAACTGAACTAAATACAGCTAAGTAACCTACATAATAAGAAATGATACCGTTTCAATGCATGAGTTTAATCTCATCACTAACCCCCCCCCCCCCCCACCCAAGTCACTTCAGCATCAAGCTTAGGTAACGAGGTAAATGGCAATATGCTAATGTTGGGCTCATGTGTGTGATGCGCCAGTGCATGTGCGTTGCTGCACGCTTTTATTTATGTTGCGACAGGGCAGCACATTCTATAGTGCAGGCATCTGAAGGGCACTAAAAAAAACCTCACGGCTTCTTTTTTTAAAATAGCCCTAAACCACAATGCACGGTAATACAGTTCACCTTCTCATGAATGGCATGCCCCAAAAGTGGTCACTGGATCGATTCTCAAATATACCAGTCTCAGCAGCAAAAACACATACCAAGGTAAGAGCAAGGAAATCCCATATTGAAATACCTTTAAAAAAACATTTATTGATAAACCAAGTGGGTAAAACAGATACGACAAGCATATCGCACAACACCGCTGACTCTTCGGCGGGTGTGATAATGTCACCACTAAACTCTACCTCTACCATCCGATGGGATGTCATCCAAGGGGCAACAGGCTGTATGCTTGGAAATAATAAATGTTATCTCAATGTTGTCATTAGAATGCAGCTGAAGCGAAGAAAACTTTAAAGGATAAGTTCACTTTTTAGAAAAAAATTATAAATGCACATTTTTTTACAGGTAAAAAAATGTGCATTTATTTATTTGTTTTTTGGAGCCTGTAAAGCATTGCTGGTGCCATGCAGGTCTCTAGCAGATCTGCCAGTATACCTGTGTGCCCATGCATCCTGTACAGGCAATGCTTATTGTACCCAAGTTGATCGATCAATCAACTTGGTACATTCAGCCTGCCCATACACGGTTTGAATCTCGGCTGGTTCCTGCTGAATCAGCCGGGATTCAAACCATGTATGGCCTGCCTAAGATTCACAACAATTGTGACTTCTTCATACATCCTAGGTCCTTAGTAGGTTCTAGTAGGTCAGTAGGACCTACTGAAGAAGTCCAGATTGGTTGGATGTAACATGTATAGGGGGCAGAGCCGTATGCAGATTACATCATCACGCTTGCTGTGCTGGAGCTCATACACATAGTGGTTAGAGATCTGTCTATGTGAGCAGACTGTTACAAGCGGAGTATACTTCATGATGTGTGGTGTTCATTTCTTTCTTTATGAGTATTTTTATAATCATATTTACTTCCAATAAAATCCATCAGTGAGCACTATCAATTTCCTTCAACTGATATGTATTTTAACTAGCGGCACAAGTTGGAGAGTTACTGAGGTGGCGTGAGGATTAAAAATAATCATTGTTGATTGAGAGAGTGAAGTTCCACTTTAAGCTTACCACTGTACCCAGAAAGGGAACAGACATCCTTCCAGAGTCTATACATACTGCTTGGATCAAAAAGTAAACAAATAAAAAGGAAAATAATCAGCCAGATTAACACGGCTGGTCAGGTTTTCCTGCTCTTTTCATGAGGCATAAAGGATGCGTAAAAGAGGTATGAGGTACTGAATTTTATACAAATAAGTGAGGCGCTGCATGTAATCGTGAGGCAAAAGGAGCTATGTGTAAGTGTGGCTTGAGGCCCTTAAATTAATACAGATGATAGATACTGCATGTAATAGAGAGGCATATGGCACAGTTATTGTCTAAACCAGACAGATAAAGGAAAGTATATCTAAAGTATGTAGACACCACGACAACTCCCAAAATAAAAAAGATTGTCCTGTGCCTTCTAGGAAGGCAGAAGAAAAAGAGGTGTACTGACCACGATTAGCATTCTTGTTAGTGAAGCTTTGTTATATGAGATGATTAGATGTGATTTGCTTATTATGTTTGATAGCAGACTCTTGGCTTGAGACAGCCATGCATGGAGTGAAAAAAATGCCTGGGGAATAGTCATCTAATACTGCAGCAGCTGAAGACCTAAAGCACAGGCCCAGCTCATGCTGTGCACAGACACAGAGCATATTAGATTTTGCAAGATATATTGCCGCAATTTTCAGTAAGAGGCCTACTCTGCTGTCCATCTGTCTCTCTCCTTTTCAGTAGAGACATGTTTTCTCAGTTTTGTCTTTGCATTATGTGGCAAAAGTGTTTAAGCTTTCAGTATTATTCCTTTATAATAGGGGCATCATTATACCCAGGCACCTAAGATAAATGCGTGGGTCTACTGTTCGGTGCCCTTGGCCTAGGAACACCCAGCTCAGCTTTCATTGACCACTGAGCAACTATGTCAGGAGACATGTTTCCTTCCGCTGGCCACCAATGTAAGGGGGCATTCCTCCTTTCACTAAGAATAAATGTGAGTGGGCTATTTTCCCTCCACTGCGCTTCAATGCAAGGTTGATATATTTTCCTCCTGCTGTACACCAATTTAAGAGTGGTATTTTCCTTCCACTGAACACTATTGTAAGAGGGTATTCTTCTTGTCACTAACCTTTAATGCTATAGGAGACAGTGCATTACAGTGACCGCCAATACAATGGAGCAGTGTTGCTAACCGTCAGTATTTTTACTGGCAGCCAGTAAAAAACATGCACTTTTCTTATGCCAGTAAATGCCAGTGACAGGAAAAGGTTGCCAGTTTAAAATCTGGCTGTGACTCCAACATGCAGAGTGTTTTCGTGTGGTGCCAGCAGGGGGAAGGTCTGGCGGAGGCAGTGCCTGAGCGTGTCGTGTGATGGCATGGTGCAAGGGAGCCAAGAGGAGTGGCCCGAGCCTTGTGTGCAGGTCTATGGGATGGGAGCAAGGCAAGACGTGAGCGTGACTGTCAGTGCTGTTTGGACTGGGATGGGTTGAAGGGACCACCTGGCGTGCAGAGAGACTGTCACTAACTCAGGAGGGGACTTTGCGCGCCGGTGAGGTGTCTTTGTTATCTGTGTTGCTGCACACTGCTGTGTCACATTAGGAGTCAATTTCATGTGCATGTGCCTGCCCATTCTAATTTCCTGCCCTCTTGAGTCCTATCTCTGAGCTACTTACTTACTATTTTTTTTCAAAGCTCGCTAGGCTGGAATGTTCTCCTAAGACTTTACATAAATATTGTACTATCATCCCAGGTTAGTGTACAGTAAAGAAATTATTGGAGATTTGGGACTATCTAAGGTACAAACGCAAAATAAATGATTTCATAAAGATACGATAAAATTGCTTGTTTTATTAACATAAAAATAAAGAAAACAAAAAGGGGGTTACATTGTTTGACTCCATGTACATCGGTATGTCAATCATAGGGTTCAAAGGCATTACATACAATTCCTAGTGGAACACCTATATTATCATACATTCAAGATACACAGGTCATAATACTTGTCCGATCGCTCGACATGTTTCGCCTAAATAGGCTTCATCAGGAGACAAGGATAAGATATATTTGTAGATGGACGAAGATTTTTTGAGATATTTCCGTATTCTAAGGTATGTATACAAAACAAGGTATTTAGTTAGTATATACAAAACAATAAACAATCTTTAAAACATTATATATGCTGCATAGAGTGTGTGGTAACAGGAATGTCTGGTGAAGTCAATTTGCACATGCATGATTCCCTACCTCCAATATCATAGGGGTCATAGGCATGGACAGGCTTCCAGAGAAGAGTGCCGATGGTTACACCGAAACGTCCCCTAAATGGGGATCCGAGCAGGGCAATACCCTCCGATCACCACCAGAAATTGTGGCTGGGGAACTGTTGGGGGAGAAAGAAGTCCTATTCCTTTGCCAATAGCGTATTTATAGGGGCCTGTGAAGTACAAAAGTACTTATTTAACCATAGATATATTCAAATGGGCTATAATTATTCGTAGGGTAGGAGAGTGATATGACCATGCCCAATGTCAGTTGTCAAACCTTACCTACCTCTACGGAAGCTTGTAAAAATTCGTACTTCTGAGAGGCTCGGGTCAATCTCCCCCCCCCCCCCCCCCAAAAAGAAAGAAAAACAAATGGGGGGGAAAAAAGAGAGAACGGGAACTATTCGATCTTTGTTTTGATTGCTTATCCACTAGGCCAGGACGATTTCTGAAATATAACGAAAGAAGACCCCAGTGAAATTGCAAAGGAAATATATCCAATACATTTAAAGGATCCCTAGAAGATAGAGGGGTGGCGGTCCCATACCTTAATGTGGAGTATATATGACATGAGAGCGTATCAGATTTGATGGCTGATTGGCCCATGTACTGCCTCTCAACAGGGGCTAGGTATGTCATCCAATGCCTATAAGTATAAATATTAAAGAGTAGTTGCAATAATTCCATATGTTCAGAATTGTAGTGGACAAAATGTCCACCATTTTTAGAAGATATGGTTGTGTCAGTTTACCTGTATAGATCGTTCCCAGAGCGTCCCGAGCCTCACATCCACCTCAGTCTGACTCAGCGTCAGACTGGGTTTAAATAGTCCCCCCCCCGTGGCGCCAAAAATGCACGGCGTGTGACGTCACGCCGTACTGACGTCACGCGGACGCAGTACGGGGGTCGGCCGGCGCTCGTCCCAGACCAGGTGAACGGAAGGTTCCTATGAGGAACTCCTTCCGGTCTATAGTTCAGCTGAGACTGACCCAACATGCCCTGCTGACAGCAGCCTTGCTGTCCCGTCAGTCATAGGGCATGATGGGATCCCTGTAGATGGAAAGCTGGAACTTGGTGGCCGGATCAGAGCTTCCGGCCGATCCCCAACCCGGAAGCGTGGCGAGCGGGGGACCACCCTGGGGTGGACCCAAACAACCACGCCACGCGACCGGAACAGTCCGTACAGTTCCCCAATACCCTGGGGCGATCGTTTTGTAAGGCGCTGCCCATACATCAACCCCCGGGGCCCGCGTCAGTGCAAAGTCCACCGGGACCGATCTAAAGCTGATAAGGGGAAAAATACAAAAAGAAGAGAAAAACGATCAAAAGAAAAAGAAATGAATAAAATGAAAAAGTGAGAAAAGGCACCCTGTCAGCATACACTCACCGCAGCATATGGTCATTGTTGTTTTTATTGTGAAATTATTATTAAACACATAATTTTTACAACTCAAAATGAGTATATTAGTAGATCAATAAAGACATTGAATGAACAATTCCACCCCCACAACGGGGGGGGGGGGAAATTATTTTACATGAACAAGCACGTTTCAGCACACACAAATTAAGCCCTGGTCCCGGTCCTATATGGCCCGCGCACCGAGCCTAGCGGTACTTAGCTAATGGTGCTGATGAGGGGGAGGGGGGGAAAAGTGAAAAGAGGAAGGGGAAAAGAAAGGGCAAAAATTGTAGGACAAAGAGGGGCAGTGGAGAGGGGACGAGGGGGCTCCCGCAGCTGGTGGGGAAATGAGAAGCCGAGGGGGAGGCATGAGGAACCACACATTATAGAAAAGGTTTAAAACTGATTCCTTCGTTGAGGCCCGGATGCCGGGTAGCCCTCAACAGATAGATCCATCTGGTTTCGATCTGTAAGAGTTTCTTATCTAGGTCACCCCCCCGTTCCTGTTGGGGGAGGTGCTCAAGACTGTAGAAGCCAATGAATTTCAGATCAAAATTGTGATATAGACCTACATGACGACTAATTGGTGTCTCCATTTTACGTTTACATATTAGTGATACATGATCTCTCATGCGGCAGAATAGGGGGCGTTTTGTTTTTCCCACATAGAATGCTCCACATAGGCATTTCATCAGGTATACTGATCCTACTGATTGGCAGTTAGTGCGATGTTTTGGAGTCCATGTTCTGCCATCTGGCAGATCTATGTTTTTGCCCTCCAAAATGAAGCGGCAAAATCTACATTTGCCACATTTATATGTACCTGGAGTTTGTTTCTTGTTGTTTTGATCACTCGAATAATGACTGCTTACCAAAGTGTCACGTAGTGAGCGTGACCTTTTGTATGTAATCTCTGGGTATGGTTTAATATATTTGGATATTTTTTCATCAGTGGACAACAAATACCAAAATTTTTTATATATATTGCGTACCTTCTTATGCTGTCGGTTGTATTTGGTGACTACTCGTGTACTTTCCTGGGTCTTTGCCCGTCTGGGTTTGTATAGTAAAAGTTGTCTATTCATATCCACTACCTGATTATAGGCTTTCCTAAGACATGTTTTACTGTATCCTCGCAATAGGAGGCGTTCGCGCAGGAGATTCGCCTCTCGTTGAAAATCATCGAGGTGCGTACAATTTCGCTTTATCCTTAGGAATTGGCTGTAGGGGATACTTTTGATTAGTTTCTCAGGATGGGAACTGCTGGCATGCAGCATACTGTTGCCCGCTGAGGCTTTCCTGTAGAGGGTAGAACACAATGTTCCTTTCTCATCAACAAATAGTTCGACGTCCAAAAAGGTAATCCTCTTTTGGTCGTAATTAAAGGTAAATTTTAAATTGTATTCATTGTTTTGTAGTTCATCCAGAAATACAGTAAGGTCCTCCCTCGATCCTGACCATATCATGAGGACGTCATCGATGTAACGACTCCATGATAAGATTTGACCAATCGATGGGCTTTTACTTTCATCCGAGAATAGGTCTCGCTCCCATCCCCCCAGGTACAGGTTCGCATATGAGGGCGCGCATTTGGCCCCCATAGCGACCCCCTGCACCTGGAGGTAATGGGAGCGTTTGAATACAAATATGTTGTGCATCAGCACGAAGCTAAGTAGCTCCAATACAAATTCATTGTATTTCCATGAATCAATATCTCTTTCTGTCAGAAACTCCCCTATCACCTCGATACCTTTTTTATGTGGGATCGAATTATAAGGGGGCTCTATGTCAATGGCTACAAGCCATGCATTTGTAGGGATCTGTAAGCCATCTGTACTCTTCAAAAGTTCTATAGTGTCTTTTACATATGAAAATAGACATTTTACATGCGGATACAGATACTCATCAACCAATTGGCTGGCTTTTTCTGTCAGGGACCCACACCCTGAAATTATGGGGCGACCTGGTGGCGATGTCAGACTCTTGTGTACCTTGGGCAAGGCATAGAACGTAGGGGTAGTGAATGAAGTTATGTCCAGAAAATCATAAGTTTTAGCATCTATGGTGCCATTTATACGAGCCTTCATTATTTTATTTCTATATTTATTCATATAGTAATTAACATGTGAGGCTGGTACCAATTTGTACCAAGTTTTGTTTGATATTATATCTAAGCACATTTTTTCATAGTTCTCTACATCTAGGATAACTAAGTTCCCACCCTTGTCCGATGGCTTTATTATAATATTGTTATTTGTTTTTAGGGTTTTCAATGCTTCTTTGAGTTCCTTTGGCAGGTTGGTTTGAGGTCCAGTCTGCCAATTGGTAGATTCTATTTCCTTTGTGACCTGTATGACAAAGGCCCAAATGTTGGAGTTCCCCTGTAAAACAGGGAAAGATTTTGATTTGGGTTTGTATGTTTTAGGGTAGCCAAAGTTTTGAGCACCAGGAGCCGATGGATCCGTGGGGCGAGGGCAAGAAGGAGGGAAGTTCACCCCCTGTTGGATAATGGGGGTCACGGATGGACCTGTGAAAGTCCAGCCCTCCTCCTCTGGGTTGCTCTCGTCCCACAGGTCCATCAGGTCCTGTAGTGCCCTTAGATCCTCAAAACTGACTCCTTCTATGTTGGCGTTGTTCTGTTCGCCAATGGGAGTATCAAGTGATGTTTTGTCATAGATGACTTTATACATCAGGCGACGTGCGAAAAGGTGAAGATCCTTAACTAATTCAAACTTGTCTGCGTTTTCATCTGGACAGAAAGTGAGACCCAATTGTAATACCTTGGTCTCATTGTCTGAGAGGGGGTAGGAGGACAGATTAATAATATCAAACTTGTCCCGACTCACCAAAGCTGGGGAGCCGGGACACGTTATTTTAAAGGCTGGCTGGTTTTCTTCATTGGAGTGGTTAATGGCAAAGTGCGTTTGCGATCACCCACATTGCTAGAAAAGATTGGGGCTGTTTTCACCTCCACATGGGGGTCCAAGTTTGTCCCTCCACATGCTTGTCCCTGTAGTGGGTGACCCACCACCAGGGAGATTGAATCTACATTCCTGGTGGGGGTGATGGGTGATACCAAAGAATGATTCAGTGTGCTATTTGATAAGGTTGTATTTAATGTAGTGTTGTTTTTGTTCTGTTGAGAGCGTAATTTTTTGTCCTTACTGCTTACTTTGTCTGACCGTGATCGGCTCTGTAAACTAGTTTCGCTCTCTTTTTTCCTTTTACGTATTGCTCCTTCGTGTTGTAATTTATCCTTTCGCAGGACTATGGGAGCAAAAGATGTTGAAGAAGTGGATGATGTATCCAGTTCTCCAAGATCTAAACGAGGAATTTGTAAGTCCTGATTCAGATTACTTCTTCTCACGGGATATTTATTTGTTTGATTCCATTTATAAGCCTGTTCATAAGTATATGCTTTTTTATCACGTTGGTATTTATTTTCTTTCGTTTTGATTAAGTTTGTTGCATACTTTGTTAGATGGTCCCTAAGGTTTTTTTCTTTCTCTGGGAAACAGATATGGGATCCCAAGTTGGCATGTTCCTCCTGCCATCTAAGGATCTCCAGATCTAGTTCCCCAATGTCTTTGTCATATTGTTCACTTAGAATTTTCATCATTTGCAAAGAACATGTTTGCAAATTCTCCTCCCACATATTTTTTATGTTAGGTTCTACCTTTTTCATATTCGGAAAAATCTGTATACGGAGTCCCCAGGGTACTATTCTATTGGATCTATACTTCTCAAAGAATTCTTTGTGCCAAAATAAACGAGTCTTTTTTTCTATCAGCCGTTGGAGGCTCAAAAAGTATGTGCTCACATCAGCCTCATTGATATCTTCCTTAGAACGATAAAGATTAACATCCGTAACAAACCCTGCCCAAGCTTGGCCACAATAATCTGACATGTTAAATGTGTGGTCCTTTACTCACCAGCTGCTTCTCACCTCACTATGGATTTAACTCACCAGCTGCTCTCCCTCTCTCTGTAGATGTTATGCACCAGAAGTAGAGAATGGAAAAGAAGGCACACACCAAGGAGGCGCGGGGGCCACACCCGGATTCCTGCTCACCTATGTGTCTAAAACGTGCTTATCATGAAAACAAAGATATACAAGAGAAACAAGATTATTTACAGTTCATTCCAAAATATTATACAACTTGAATCCTCACTGACATATACAGCTAAATCATAAGAGAAAACTCCAGTCTAGGTATATGTTCTGTAGTAACGTTGATTTAAATTAATTGATGAACGTATATAGAGAACAAACATAGCTAGCGAAAAAGGTATCATGGGTGTTTGAACCACCCTGGGTATAGAAATTTTTCAAAGCTCGCTAGGCTGGAATGTTCTCCTAAGACTTTACATAAATATTGTACTATCATCCCAGGTTAGTGTACAGTAAAGAAATTATTGGAGATTTGGGACTATCTAAGGTACAAACGCAAAATAAATGATTTCATAAAGATACGATAAAATTGCTTGTTTTATTAACATAAAAATAAAGAAAACAAAAAGGGGGTTACATTGTTTGACTCCATGTACATCGGTATGTCAATCATAGGGTTCAAAGGCATTACATACAATTCCTAGTGGAACACCTATATTATCATACATTCAAGATACACAGGTCATAATACTTGTCCGATCGCTCGACATGTTTCGCCTAAATAGGCTTCATCAGGAGACAAGGATAAGATATATTTGTAGATGGACGAAGATTTTTTGAGATATTTCCGTATTCTAAGGTATGTATACAAAACAAGGTATTTAGTTAGTATATACAAAACAATAAACAATCTTTAAAACAAAATTTTTACAAGCTTCCGTAGAGGTAGGTAAGGTTTGACAACTGACATTGGGCATGGTCATATCACTCTCCTACCCTACGAATAATTATAGCCCATTTGAATATATCTATGGTTAAATAAGTACTTTTGTACTTCACAGGCCCTATAAATACGCTATTGGCAAAGGAATAGGACTTCTTTCTCCCCCAACAGTTCCCCAGCCACAATTTCTGGTGGTGATCGGAGGGTATTGCCCTGCTCGGATCCCCATTTAGGGGACGTTTCGGTGTAACCATCGGCACTCTTCTCTGGAAGCCTGTCCATGCCTATGACCCCTATGATATTGGAGGTAGGGAATCATGCATGTGCAAATTGACTTCACCAGACATTCCTGTTACCACACACTCTATGCAGCATATATAATGTTTTAAAGATTGTTTATTGTTTTGTATATACTAACTAAATACCTTGTTTTGTATACATACCTTAGAATACGGAAATATCTCAAAAAATCTTCGTCCATCTACAAATATATCTTATCCTTGTCTCCTGATGAAGCCTATTTAGGCGAAACATGTCGAGCGATCGGACAAGTATTATGACCTGTGTATCTTGAATGTATGATAATATAGGTGTTCCACTAGGAATTGTATGTAATGCCTTTGAACCCTATGATTGACATACCGATGTACATGGAGTCAAACAATGTAACCCCCTTTTTGTTTTCTTTATTTTTATGTTAATAAAACAAGCAATTTTATCGTATCTTTATGAAATCATTTATTTTGCGTTTGTACCTTAGATAGTCCCAAATCTCCAATAATTTCTTTACTGTACACTAACCTGGGATGATAGTACAATATTTATGTAAAGTCTTAGGAGAACATTCCAGCCTAGCGAGCTTTGAAAAATTTCTATACCCAGGGTGGTTCAAACACCCATGATACCTTTTTCGCTAGCTATGTTTGTTCTCTATATACGTTCATCAATTAATTTAAATCAACGTTACTACAGAACATATACCTAGACTGGAGTTTTCTCTTATGATTTAGCTGTATATGTCAGTGAGGATTCAAGTTGTATAATATTTTGGAATGAACTGTAAATAATCTTGTTTCTCTTGTATATCTTTGTTTTCATGATAAGCACGTTTTAGACACATAGGTGAGCAGGAATCCGGGTGTGGCCCCCGCGCCTCCTTGGTGTGTGCCTTCTTTTCCATTCTCTACTTCTGGTGCATAACATCTACAGAGAGAGGGAGAGCAGCTGGTGAGTTAAATCCATAGTGAGGTGAGAAGCAGCTGGTGAGTAAAGGACCACACATTTAACATGTCAGATTATTGTGGCCAAGCTTGGGCAGGGTTTGTTACGGATGTTAATCTTTATCGTTCTAAGGAAGATATCAATGAGGCTGATGTGAGCACATACTTTTTGAGCCTCCAACGGCTGATAGAAAAAAAGACTCGTTTATTTTGGCACAAAGAATTCTTTGAGAAGTATAGATCCAATAGAATAGTACCCTGGGGACTCCGTATACAGATTTTTCCGAATATGAAAAAGGTAGAACCTAACATAAAAAATATGTGGGAGGAGAATTTGCAAACATGTTCTTTGCAAATGATGAAAATTCTAAGTGAACAATATGACAAAGACATTGGGGAACTAGATCTGGAGATCCTTAGATGGCAGGAGGAACATGCCAACTTGGGATCCCATATCTGTTTCCCAGAGAAAGAAAAAAACCTTAGGGACCATCTAACAAAGTATGCAACAAACTTAATCAAAACGAAAGAAAATAAATACCAACGTGATAAAAAAGCATATACTTATGAACAGGCTTATAAATGGAATCAAACAAATAAATATCCCGTGAGAAGAAGTAATCTGAATCAGGACTTACAAATTCCTCGTTTAGATCTTGGAGAACTGGATACATCATCCACTTCTTCAACATCTTTTGCTCCCATAGTCCTGCGAAAGGATAAATTACAACACGAAGGAGCAATACGTAAAAGGAAAAAAGAGAGCGAAACTAGTTTACAGAGCCGATCACGGTCAGACAAAGTAAGCAGTAAGGACAAAAAATTACGCTCTCAACAGAACAAAAACAACACTACATTAAATACAACCTTATCAAATAGCACACTGAATCATTCTTTGGTATCACCCATCACCCCCACCAGGAATGTAGATTCAATCTCCCTGGTGGTGGGTCACCCACTACAGGGACAAGCATGTGGAGGGACAAACTTGGACCCCCATGTGGAGGTGAAAACAGCCCCAATCTTTTCTAGCAATGTGGGTGATCGCAAACGCACTTTGCCATTAACCACTCCAATGAAGAAAACCAGCCAGCCTTTAAAATAACGTGTCCCGGCTCCCCAGCTTTGGTGAGTCGGGACAAGTTTGATATTATTAATCTGTCCTCCTACCCCCTCTCAGACAATGAGACCAAGGTATTACAATTGGGTCTCACTTTCTGTCCAGATGAAAACGCAGACAAGTTTGAATTAGTTAAGGATCTTCACCTTTTCGCACGTCGCCTGATGTATAAAGTCATCTATGACAAAACATCACTTGATACTCCCATTGGCGAACAGAACAACGCCAACATAGAAGGAGTCAGTTTTGAGGATCTAAGGGCACTACAGGACCTGATGGACCTGTGGGACGAGAGCAACCCAGAGGAGGAGGGCTGGATTTTCACAGGTCCATCCGTGACCCCCATTATCCAACAGGGGGTGAACTTCCCTCCTTCTTGCCCTCGCCCCACGGATCCATCGGCTCCTGGTGCTCAAAACTTTGGCTACCCTAAAACATACAAACCCAAATCAAAATCTTTCCCTGTTTTACAGGGGAACTCCAACATTTGGGCCTTTGTCATACAGGTCACAAAGGAAATAGAATCTACCAATTGGCAGACTGGACCTCAAACCAACCTGCCAAAGGAACTCAAAGAAGCATTGAAAACCCTAAAAACAAATAATAATATTATAATAAAGCCATCGGACAAGGGTGGGAACTTAGTTATCCTAGATGTAGAGAACTATGAAAAAATGTGCTTAGATATAATATCAAACAAAACCTGGTACAAATTGGTACCAGCCTCACATGTTAATTACTATATGAATAAATATAGAAATATAATAATGAAGGCTCGTATAAATGGCACCATAGATGCTAAAACTTATGATTTTCTGGACATAACTTCATTCACTACCCCTACGTTCTATGCCTTGCCCAAGGTACACAAGAGTCTGACATCGCCACCAGGTCGCCCCATAATTTCAGGGTGTGGGTCCCTGACAGAAAAAGCCAGCCAATTGGTTGATGAGTATCTGTATCCGCATGTAAAATGTCTATTTTCATATGTAAAAGACACTATAGAACTTTTGAAGAGTACAGATGGCTTACAGATCCCTACAAATGCATGGCTTGTAGCCATTGACATAGAGGCCCTTTATAATTCGATCCCACATAAAAAAGGTATCGAGGTGATAGGGGAGTTTCTGACAGAAAGAGATATTGATTCATGGAAATACAATGAATTTGTATTGGAGCTACTTAGCTTCGTGCTGATGCACAACATATTTGTATTCAAACGCTCCCATTACCTCCAGGTGCAGGGGGTCGCTATGGGGGCCAAATGCGCGCCCTCATATGCGAACCTGTACCTGGGGGGATGGGAGCGAGACCTATTCTCGGATGAAAGTAAAAGCCCATCGATTGGTCAAATCTTATCATGGAGTCGTTACATCGATGACGTCCTCATGATATGGTCAGGATCGAGGGAGGACCTTACTGTATTTCTGGATGAACTACAAAACAATGAATACAATTTAAAATTTACCTTTAATTACGACCAAAAGAGGATTACCTTTTTGGACGTCGAACTATTTGTTGATGAGAAAGGAACATTGTGTTCTACCCTCTACAGGAAAGCCTCAGCGGGCAACAGTATGCTGCATGCCAGCAGTTCCCATCCTGAGAAACTAATCAAAAGTATCCCCTACAGCCAATTCCTAAGGATAAAGCGAAATTGTACGCACCTCGATGATTTTCAACGAGAGGCGAATCTCCTGCGCGAACGCCTCCTATTGCGAGGATACAGTAAAACATGTCTTAGGAAAGCCTATAATCAGGTAGTGGATATGAATAGACAACTTTTACTATACAAACCCAGACGGGCAAAGACCCAGGAAAGTACACGAGTAGTCACCAAATACAACCGACAGCATAAGAAGGTACGCAATATATATAAAAAATTTTGGTATTTGTTGTCCACTGATGAAAAAATATCCAAATATATTAAACCATACCCAGAGATTACATACAAAAGGTCACGCTCACTACGTGACACTTTGGTAAGCAGTCATTATTCGAGTGATCAAAACAACAAGAAACAAACTCCAGGTACATATAAATGTGGCAAATGTAGATTTTGCCGCTTCATTTTGGAGGGCAAAAACATAGATCTGCCAGATGGCAGAACATGGACTCCAAAACATCGCACTAACTGCCAATCAGTAGGATCAGTATACCTGATGAAATGCCTATGTGGAGCATTCTATGTGGGAAAAACAAAACGCCCCCTATTCTGCCGCATGAGAGATCATGTATCACTAATATGTAAACGTAAAATGGAGACACCAATTAGTCGTCATGTAGGTCTATATCACAATTTTGATCTGAAATTCATTGGCTTCTACAGTCTTGAGCACCTCCCCCAACAGGAACGGGGGGGTGACCTAGATAAGAAACTCTTACAGATCGAAACCAGATGGATCTATCTGTTGAGGGCTACCCGGCATCCGGGCCTCAACGAAGGAATCAGTTTTAAACCTTTTCTATAATGTGTGGTTCCTCATGCCTCCCCCTCGGCTTCTCATTTCCCCACCAGCTGCGGGAGCCCCCTCCTCCCCTCTCCACTGCCCCTCTTTGTCCTACAATTTTTGCCCTTTCTTTTCCCCTTCCTCTTTTCACTTTCCCCCCCCTCATCAGCACCATTAGCTAAGTACCGCTAGGCTCGGTGCGCGGGCCATATAGGACCGGGACCAGGGCTTAATTTGTGTGTGCTGAAACGTGCTTGTTCATGTAAAATAATTTCCCCCCCCCCCCCGTTGTGGGGGTGGAATTGTTCATTCAATGTCTTTATTGATCTACTAATATACTCATTTTGAGTTGTAAAAATTATGTGTTTAATAATAATTTCACAATAAAAACAACAATGACCATATGCTGCGGTGAGTGTATGCTGACAGGGTGCCTTTTCTCACTTTTTCATTTTATTCATTTCTTTTTCTTTTGATCGTTTTTCTCTTCTTTTTGTATTTTTCCCCTTATCAGCTTTAGATCGGTCCCGGTGGACTTTGCACTGACGCGGGCCCCGGGGGTTGATGTATGGGCAGCGCCTTACAAAACGATCGCCCCAGGGTATTGGGGAACTGTACGGACTGTTCCGGTCGCGTGGCGTGGTTGTTTGGGTCCACCCCAGGGTGGTCCCCCGCTCGCCACGCTTCCGGGTTGGGGATCGGCCGGAAGCTCTGATCCGGCCACCAAGTTCCAGCTTTCCATCTACAGGGATCCCATCATGCCCTATGACTGACGGGACAGCAAGGCTGCTGTCAGCAGGGCATGTTGGGTCAGTCTCAGCTGAACTATAGACCGGAAGGAGTTCCTCATAGGAACCTTCCGGTCACCTGGTCTGGGACGAGCGCCGGCCGCCCCCCGTACTGCGTCCGCGTGACGTCAGTACGGCGTGACGTCACACGCCGTGCATTTTTGGCGCCACGGGGGGGGACTATTTAAACCCAGTCTGACGCTGAGTCAGACTGAGGTGGATGTGAGGCTCGGGACGCTCTGGGAACGATCTATACAGGTAAACTGACACAACCATATCTTCTAAAAATGGTGGACATTTTGTCCACTACAATTCTGAACATATGGAATTATTGCAACTACTCTTTAATATTTATACTTATAGGCATTGGATGACATACCTAGCCCCTGTTGAGAGGCAGTACATGGGCCAATCAGCCATCAAATCTGATACGCTCTGATGTCATATATACTCCACATTAAGGTATGGGAACGCCACCCCTCTATCTTCTAGGGATCCTTTAAATGTATTGGATATATTTCCTTTGCAATTTCACTGGGGTCTTCTTTCGTTATATTTCAGAAATCGTCCTGGCCTAGTGGATAAGCAATCAAAACAAAGATCGAATAGTTCCCGTTCTCTCTTTTTTCCCCCCCATTTGTTTTTCTTTCTTTTGGGGGGGGGGGGAGATTGACCCGAGCCTCTCAGAAGTACGAATTTTTACAAGCTTCCGTAGAGGTAGGTAAGGTTTGACAACTGACATTGGGCATGGTCATATCACTCTCCTACCCTACGAATAATTATAGCCCATTTGAATATATCTATGGTTAAATAAGTACTTTTGTACTTCACAGGCCCTATAAATACGCTATTGGCAAAGGAATAGGACTTCTTTCTCCCCCAACAGTTCCCCAGCCACAATTTCTGGTGGTGATCGGAGGGTATTGCCCTGCTCGGATCCCCATTTAGGGGACGTTTCGGTGTAACCATCGGCACTCTTCTCTGGAAGCCTGTCCATGCCTATGACCCCTATGATATTGGAGGTAGGGAATCATGCATGTGCAAATTGACTTCACCAGACATTCCTGTCACCACACACTCTATGCAGCATATATAATGTTTTAAAGATTGTTTATTGTTTTGTATATACTAACTAAATACCTTGTTTTGTATACATACCTTAGAATACGGAAATATCTCAAAAAATCTTCGTCCATCTACAAATATATCTTATCCTTGTCTCCTGATGAAGCCTATTTAGGCGAAACATGTCGAGCGATCGGACAAGTATTATGACCTGTGTATCTTGAATGTATGATAATATAGGTGTTCCACTAGGAATTGTATGTAATGCCTTTGAACCCTATGATTGACATACCGATGTACATGGAGTCAAACAATGTAACCCCCTTTTTGTTTTCTTTATTTTTATGTTAATAAAACAAGCAATTTTATCGTATCTTTATGAAATCATTTATTTTGCGTTTGTACCTTAGATAGTCCCAAATCTCCAATAATTTCTTTACTGTACTTACTTACTATATTGCAAATAAGAAATGTGTTTTTTTTCTTAATATCTACCTTAAATCACATTACTAATTGCATACTGCACTTGTTTGTAGCCTAAACTCTGAAATTTGCATTTAAAACTGTAATTTTGTAACTTTTGAAAAAGCACCTAAAAACTTGGCTGTACCAGTAAATTTTGGTTGTCGTGTCAGTAAATTTTAATCTGGTAGGTTGGCAACACTGCAATGGAGCTCTTCACAACTGATCACTAATTTAACAAGGCCTTTACACTGACCACCATTGTACCAGAGCATTTACACTGACCGTTAGTGTAGTGGGGGCATTTACTGTACATAGACCATTATTATAATGGGGACTGTCTGAAAATAAGAGAGGTGTGCAGGCCACCACTGTGCACCAGTAAATATGAGTTTTAGACCACTGGTCATCAGCAGTAAATGTACTTGTTATCAGGGATGGAAAATACCAGATAACGCAGAGATTTTACTAGACAGAAAGTGTGCTGAACAGTGGGGGAAGACCATCAAAATATTTTTTTTCTAATTCTTTATTTAAAGTATCCAGCATACACAGAGCAGTAAATCACATTAGACAGATACATGCATAAAGTAACCCTAGAGAGATCCAGTACTAACCGGAAGAACAACATCAGTCAGTATTAGCATGAAGTGCATGGGTAACAATATCTACATAGCTTAAATTGGTATAAGAGGGGTCGCCTCTCTTGGATCAAATAATCGCTGCCACTGTGAATGCACGGATAAAGCAGTTTTCCATTAAATCAAGTGAAAAAGAAAAGATAAGAGCTAGAGAAATGTAGGAGTGGGAGAGAGAACAGTAGGGGAAGGGGGAGAGGAGAGACAAAAAAAGGGAGGGGAGGGGAGAGAAGGTAGGGAGGGAGTAAGACAGGTGTAGTTGTGGCAGGGGGTTGGAGGACCCCGAGAACATTAGGATACCAGGTCTTAGTACCCTCAAGATGCGAAGAGGGCCTTTCCTTCCCTTGAGCATGTGAATATGTTCTAGTGGACCCAGGTTTTAGAACAAGTCCCATGGCTATTTTGGGCAGAAAGTAACAGGTTTTCCATCTTGTTCACCTCTTCAATTTTTCAGAGTGAGACAGAGGGAGGTTTTGAGTCTCTTCAGCACAGCACAATGCACGAACTGGTAGCATTAAAAAGATGGCGTAGAAATGGAATAGAATAGAAATAGAATAGTGCTTTGCTTATACGTATCCCAGATTTTGATCGATGCTTATCCCAGACATTGGTCAATCTATTCAATAAGCCATGCTGCACGTTACATACTGGTCACTGCACCATGTGAGCAGTGCTATACATTACATACTTTGGACCGCCACACTCTGTAAACTTTGCTGCAAGCTACATATATCAGACCACTATAGTCTGATAGCAGTTCTATGGACTATAGACCATTGCACTCTGTAAGATGTGCAGTACATTATATACTCTGGACCGCTCCACTTGATATGTTATGTTCTATGTTACAT
Organism: Lithobates sylvaticus; assembly: GCA_028564925.1. NCBI lineage: Eukaryota > Metazoa > Chordata > Amphibia > Anura > Ranidae > Lithobates > Lithobates sylvaticus. The sequence goes on from CM053027.1 coordinate 106,593,971, forward strand.
AGTCCAGACTGATGTACTTTGCAGGCTGCGCTGTACATTACAGTTGGTGGCTGCCAAGTAGTTCCCAACTGTTTTAATAAAGTTCTCCTTTAAAGAGATAAAGGGTGGGGGGTGGCGAGAAAGTGACTGGAGAGGAGCTTTAGGCTAGGCTCAGACCAAGTGTTTAACGCATGCCTATATTTCCTGTGCAGTAAAGTATATGTAATAAGAGGATTTCATTTTTTTTTTTTTTTTTTAATGATCATTTGTTCCATTTCCATTTAAAAGGCACATTTTGTGGGTTCAAAGACTATGACATGTGTGTGCCATGTATACAGTAGACTGAGGTTCTACTTAAAGGATAAGTTTACCTTTTAGGAAAAAAGTTAGTAAATGCACATATTTTTGCAGGAAAAAAATGTTAATGTATTATTTTTACCTTAAGGAGCCTGGAAAGCATTGCACCTGTGATCAGTGGATTAGGGGTGCAATGCCAGACTCTTGCAGACAAGCCCTGCAGTTTTCAGCCCATACCTGCATATGGGTTGACTGTTTACAAGCTGCAGGGCTTGTGAATGTACTAAAAGGTCACTCATCAGTAACCTCGCAGTCCATCCAGAACTACAAGCCATCAGCCGCAATGGCTGATGGTAGTTGTAGTTTGTGCATTCACAGGAAACTGTGAATGAATGACACGACCGTGTGGGTGGAGCCCCGCCTAGCCACTTTATTTTTTAAATAGTGGGTGTAGGGAGAAAATCCCCTGCTCGCTCTCACAGGGGGGAGGAGAGGGGGAGAGGCTGCAGCTGCTGGAACATGTTACATGTTCCACCCTAAATATGGGTGGAGCATTTAACATGTTCCAAAGGTGAACTTATGCTTTAACCATGACACTTTAATCCACTCTCACTGTTCTAGTGTGTGGCCATGTCTGTGTTAGTGTGATGTTCTACAGCACAGCTTTTCTCTCTTCAGCATGCCCAAGAGTTCCTTGGGTCTTCCATAACTCTAGTATTGGCAGTTCCTTCCAGCTATAAATGTGGGTTTATTTCCTTAGGTGTTAACTGATTTGTACCACATGTACTGTACACAAGTACAATGAATTCTAAATGCTTTTTCTCCATGCTTAGAAAAAAAGCATACATTTTCTATCCTTCAAACTTTGTGTTAGTCCAACTGTCAAGGCCATATGTTACTAATGGGAAAAACCATAACTCTTAATACACATTTTATTTGGCAGTGTGAGATCTCTGCTCTTCACTTTGTTGTCCAGATTTGTTGAAGCTTTCCTCCAAAAATAAATTCATGGCAGCAGTCACTTCCTCCACTTTTCATCATCTCTTTTTAGAGTGGGCAGTGGATAGGCTAGCTGACAAAATGATTCTCGCAAATTACCTTTAGTAATGCTCATTTTTGCTGTCAGAAAAATACAGTATTGTCCACATGATATCATAAGAGGTTGTTAATAGTTCTCCCAACCAATATATGTCCAACATCTGAATTTTTATCCCTGCGCTGTTTGTTTGGTATTGCATCATTAAAAAATAAGATCATTGCCTTTCTAGAAACTTAAAAATAACTGAATATTTGATTTTTTTTTGTTTGTTTTTAGCATGTTGTAAAAGCCCAGTCACCAAAGCTGAAGACTGCCATGATAACCAGTTGGTTACCCCTCTGGCTAAAGTCTGAAAATTTAAAGAAAGGGAAATTAGTTATTTCCCAAACCCAAGAAAGATTAGCAAAAACTGCAGTGTTTTTGAAGAAATGTGTTTTGGGTGCCAGAGTAGTCTACAGACTCTCTACTCTGAGTAGGGATGACCATATATACCAGGAGTGTTGCTAGACCCTGACATGCAAAAAGAAATTACCCAGACTAATGCCGCGTACACACGTGCGGACTTTTGCCGGCGGACTTAGTCCAGCGGACAATCCGCCGGACTTTCCAGCTGGCTTCGCCGGACTTTCCGAGCGTGTGGACTTGCCCACACACGTGCGGACTTGCCCACACACGCGCGGACTTCTCCGGCGGACAATCCGCCGGCCAAAGTCCGCGGGACTTTTGAAAATGAACGGACTTGCCCACACACGGAGCAGTCCGTTCATTTAGAACGTAACTTCAGGTTACGTAGCTAGCGTAGGCAGCAAATGCCGCCGCGCTAGCTCCGTAACCTGGCATGGATTTAAAGGGACTCCCCACGCCGAAAAACGGTGTGGGGGTTTCCCCCAAATCCATGTCAGACCCTTATCCGAGCACGCAGCCTGGCCGGCCAGGAAAGGGGTGGGGACGAATGTGCGCCCCCCCTCCTGAGCCGTACCAGGCCGCGTGCCCTCAACATGGGGGGTGCCCTGGGGAAAGGGGGGCCGTGCCTTGTCCCCATGTTGATGAGGACAAGGGCCTCTTCCCAACAACCCTGGCCGTTGTTTGTCGGGGTCTGCGGGCGGGGGCTTATCGGAATCTGGGAGCCCCCTTTTATAAGGGGGCCCTCAGATCCCGGCCCCCCACCCTATGTGAATGAGTATGGGGTACGATGTACCCCTACCCATTCACCTAAGGTGTAAAATGTAAAGTACAAAAACACACACACTTTTGAAAAAAAATTTTTATTGCACTGCTCCGGGGGTCTTCTTCCGTCTTGGGGGTCTTCTCGCCGGACTCCTCAGCCATTTACCAAGCTCTTTTACTGAGCGGAGAAGTCCGGCTACCTTCTTCGTCGTCGTCGCCGCCGTCGTCTGGGGGTCTCGATCCGCCTTCGGGCATGAAAAAATGTGTTTACTACAAAAAGTGCCCATTGTAATTCAGCATTAGGTAGTGGTAAGGGTGGCCATAAACAGCCACCCCCCCCCCCCCCCCACACACACACACACACACACACACACACACACACACACACACACACACACACACACACACACATATCTGACAGACCAATGCCATGCTTGGGAGATGATAGGGCTGTTTAGGGATACACCATGATGGAAAAAAACAAGCCATTTAGACCAATGGCCACATTTGCACAATTAGTCAGGAATCATAAGAGATATAATCATAGGGCAACCCATTATATACAGATGTCTCCAGATGCACCTGTGGGCACCCAGAGAAGAAGAATGAGGAGAGAGGCACCAAATGGTGGGTGTGACCAAAAAGAGCTAACAGTGGAAGGGCCTTAACGCGGCACTGTTAAAAGAGCCTTGTACCCACAAAATATGCCTTAATTACTGTGGCAAAAGCGACAGTCTAACAAACATGTACAAACCACAGCACCCTTGTTTCCTTTTTCTACATCTATTCTACCTTAAAGAAGAATGTCACAAGTATATAATTTAGTATAAGTATATCATTAATTTAGAGTGCAGTGGTCAGGGGTATGTCATATAATTCCCAGCATACATAGCATAGTCAGGAATATGAAATATGTGAATATGTGTCCCTCGCACTACTTGGAGTATTCAGATAGTCTAAAATAAGAAAATAATAGTGCTGTGCAGCAAAATGTGGCGTGTTCACAAATACACAAAATAGAGATGAATATAAAAGAATTTCGCGCAATAATAGCTAAAAGAGTGTGGTAATAAATCTAAAAAGCAATATGGATGATGACCAGTAGTCGGCGCTGGTACTGGTGAGAGGTGGTGATTAATCAATAAATATAAAGTAAAAATAGATATATGTAATATTCGTGACTAGCAGTGTAAATTACACATATAAATAAATATACACATCTAAGTGACTATCATTAAATATAACAAATCTCCAAAGTGTCATGTGCATAAAAACCTAATAAACTGTGTATCAAATTGTGCAACAGTCAATGTGCATAAAATAGTGCAAATCCGTGTGCATAAAATAGTGCAAATCCGTGACTGGTATAAAACAAGTAAAAAACAAGTAAAAAAAAAAAAAAAAAAAAACAGCACAAAATTTACGGAATCAATGAACATATATATAAATATATATTAAAGGATTCAATGATGAAGATAAAAAAAACAATTGTGAATAAGTGATAAGGTGGTTAAAAAGGTTAAAATAATAAGTTCATATGGTCCCAGAATGGATAAAAAAATATATATAAATGCAGCAGAGTCCAAATTGGTCCGTCCGATCCTGTTAGTGACCTGCTGTGTGGTCAGACACAGCCGTCTCGTGGATCCTACAATAATAATAAATTTGATATTGCCAGTTCATCCAAATGGTCAACACTTGCTGGATGGTTTTTATAGGACGGTAAAGATTGAATAGGTATTTGGTCCTGATTTTCACATTTTGTATCCACTCACTGGTCTCTCAGAACTCTCACCTTAAAAATGAAAAAATAAAGCCTTTCATGGGTCTCCTATAGCCCAGATAATGGAAATTCAGATGTTCAGCAAACGTTTGTAAGAGTAAAAAACTTCTCCTTTAAGGGCGTTTAAATCCTGCAATGCTCAGTGTCACAATGACACAGTGCCAGGGAAAAGAACAAAGGGAAGCCTCCACTAGTGTAGTATTTTCAGTAAGTATTAAAAGTATTTATTAAATAGCAGGTGGACTCTTACATAAAATCAAATAAAAACAGGTATTTGTAGATAAAGATAGTTTTCAGGCGTTCTCAGCGCCTTCTCACGTCTCCTTCGTATGCTCCTCTGCCTACGGCCACTCCCTACGCGTTACGACACGTCACGTGTCTTCATCTGTGACACTGAGCATTGCAGGATTTAAACGCCCTTAACCGCTTCCCGACCGCCTCCTGTAGATATACGTCAACAGAATGGCACGGGCAGGCAAAAGCACGTACCTGTACGTCCCCTTTAATTTGCCTGCCCGGGGGGCGCGCGCGCGACCCGGTCGGGAGCTCCGTGACCACGGCCGCGGGACCAGCGGACCCGATCGCCGCTGGTATCCCGCGATCGGGTTACGGAGCTGAAGAACGGGGAGAGGTCTATGTAAACAAACCTCTCCCCGCGCTTCCTACACTGACTGTCAGTGATCGGCGGTTCCCTGTCATCGGGAACGCCGATCAATGACGTCAGACGTACAGCCACGCCCCCCTACTGTAAAAAAAAACACAACACGTCACACTGACTCCTCCCCGCCCCCTAGTGGTTAACCCCCTAACTACAACTGTCATTTACATAGGAATCAGTGCTATTTAAATAGCAGTGATTGCTGTATAAATGACAAATGTCCCAAAAATGTGTCAAAAATGTCCGATGTGTCCGCCAAAATGTCGCAGTCACAATAAAAATCGCTGATCGCCGCCATTACTAATAAAAAAAAAAAATATTAATAAAAATGCTATAAAACTATCCCCTATTTTGTAAACGCTATAACTTTTGCGCAAACTAATCAATAATCGCTAATTGCGATTTTTTTTACCAAAAATATGTAGAAGAATACGTATCGGCCTAAACTGAGGAAAAAAAATGTTTTTTTATATATTTTTTGGGGATATTTATTATAGCAAAAAGTAAAAAATATTGCATTTTTTTCAAAATTGTCGCTCTATTTTTGTTTATAGCGCAAAAAATAAAAACCGCAGGGGCGATCAAATACCACCAAAAGAAAGCTCTATTTGTGGGAAAAAAAAGGACGCCAATTTTGTTTTGGAGCCACGTCGCATGACCGCGCAATTGTTAGTTAAAGCGACGCAGTGCCGAATTGCAAAAAGGGGCCTGGTCCTTTGGCTGCCAATTGGTCCGGGGCTGAAGTGGTTAAAGGAGAAGTTTTTTACTCTTACAAACGTTTGCTGAACATCTGAATTTCCATTATCTGGGCTATAGGAGACCCATGAAAGGCTTTATTTTTTTATTTTTTCATTTTTAAGGTGAGAGTTCTGAGAGACCAGTGAGTGGATACAAAATGTGAAAATCAGGACCAAATACCTATTCAATCTTTACCGTCCTATAAAAACCATCCAGCAAGTGTTGACCATTTGGATGAACTGGAAATATCAAATTTATTATTATTGTAGGATCCACGAGACGGCTGTGTCTGACCACACAGCAGGTCACTAACAGGATCGGACGAACCAATTTGGACTCTGCTGCATTTATATATATTTTTTTATCCATTCTGGGACCATATGAACTTATTATTTTAACCTTTTTAACCACCTTATCACTTATTCACAATTGGTTTTTTATCTTCATCATTGATTCCTTTAATATATATTTATACATATGTTCATTGATTCCGTAAATTTTGTGCTGTTTTTTTTTTTTTTTTTTTTTACTTGTTTTTTACTTGTTTTATACCAGTCACGGATTTGCACTATTTTATGCACACAGATTTGCACTATTTTATGCACATTGACTGTTGCACAATTTGATACACAGTTTATTAGGTTTTTATGCACATGACACTTTGGATATTTGTTATATTTAATGATAGTCACTTAGATGTGTATATTTATTTATATGTGTAATTTACACTGCTAGTCACGAATATTACATATATCTATTTTTACTTTATATTTATTGATTAATCACCACCTCTCACCAGTACCAGCGCCGACTACTGGTCATCATCCATATTGCTTTTTAGATTTATTACCACACTCTTTTAGCTATTATTGCGCAAAATTCTTTTATATTCAGGAATATGAAATATTCAACATTTTTGTTATAGTAAAGGGGTGTGTAATGCACAGAGTACAGGTGTCAGTATTGCATAGCGCACAGACTGTAGGAGTCTGTGTTGTACAGGGGCCAGGAGTGCGTAACAGAAGAAGTGAAGGGCTCAGGAGTACATAAGGCACAGAGTACAGGGGTCAGAAGTACATAATGCAGAGAGTGCAGGGGTTAGTGAGTGTATAATGCACAGAAGTACATAACCCAAAGAAACAGCCAAAAATGACCCTCTCCTGCCAGTGCAAATCCTACCCAAGCCAATATCCTCTGCCGTACAGATCTCCCGTAACAGTCCCTCCTAGTACTCATTTCTCCTCACAGCCCTAAACCCCCTTCTTAGCACAGAACACCTTGCGAGCCAACCAACTTAGTATAGACCCTCCTGTTTCCAATACAGACCACACCCAAGCCAAACCCTCAGTACAGACATTCCAGTCAAACCCTCAGTACAGAGCCCCCAGTTCAGACATCTGTCTCAATATAGCCCACCCCACAGTACAGATACCTTCCCCCTTAAAGTGTATCTATTGTCAAAATGTAAAATCATATATTAATTTACACATTGAGTTTTTTTCTAGCCTACTAAATCTTGAAGTTTGTAGACTTATTTTGTGAATAATCCTACACATTTACAGGCAGTCCCCGAGTTACATAAATCCGACTTACAAATGACTTACAAATGACTCATACTTATAAACGGAGGTCGACAACAGTAAGTGAGAGGAAATCTACCCCTAGAAAGGCAAAATTCACTCCTGTAATCATGTTATCATGGGAAAAAGCTGTCTCCGCTGAAGCTTTATCACTAATCCTTGTTTCCACAACAACCCAAAATTTTCAAAACCCAATTGTTACAAGTACAGAAAGTGAGGTGAAATCTTCTGAACAGACAGACAGCAAAACAAAAGTTACAGGGGTTTTCTCTCCCTCTCCTGTTTTTTTTTTATCATTGCTAACGGTCAGAAATGCTTCCCCATTGAAACCGCCTATAAACTAAAACGCTTATAAACGCTGTTACAAGCATTTGGCATTTCAACTGCCACTGAACTACCGTCCTAAAGGCAAATTTTTGCTTTCAAAAAAATACTTCTAACCTCAGCTGCTTCTATACTGCTATAAATGCTAGAGTGTACATGTACCCATAAGATAACATTGAGGAGAGTTCAGGGGCTGCAGAAAAAAAAAAAAAAAACGCCCAAATGCTCCTAAACGTCCATTTACCAGCTGCAGTGTAAAAGTGGTTGTAAAGGTAGAAGGTTTTTTATCTCAATGTATTCTGTGCATTAAGTTAAAAACCCTTCGGTGTGCAGCAGCCACCCTGAGCCCCCTCTCTATCCAGCAATGTCCACGAGTGCCTCAGCTCTCCCTCCTGATTGGCTGAGACACAGCCGAAGCACCATTGGCTCCCGCTGCTGTCAAAGTCAGTTAGTAAATCAGGAGAGGGGGGGCCAAACCAGGGCTCCGTGTCTAACTAGACACATGGAGCTGCAGGTCGACTTGGGTACCCCCATAGCAAGCTGCTTGTTGTGGTGGCACTAAACAGGAGGGAGGGGCCAGAAGAGCAGCAATGGACCCAAGAAGAGGAGGATCTGGGCTGCTCTGTGCAAAACCACTGCACAGGGTAGGTAAGTATAACATGTTTATTTTTATTTTTTTAGAAAAAAACTGAGACTTTACAATCACTTTAAAAACAAACCTACATAACCTGTTGTTTGTAACCCAAGGACTTCCTTGAATTCTGTGAAAACACATTCACTATGTCCTGTGAGTAGACACTACCTTATCACACATTTCACAGAGCTTGCTTTCTGGAATCCCAACTACACAGTTGCTGCTGAGAGGAGGAGTTTCAGGAGATGGAATCAGTACAGGAATCACTGCTTGCAGGCAACAAGCTACCATGTGATATGCAGTAGGAATGGGCTTGGGCATGTTCGGGATTCCACCTGCCTGATCCCGCCAGGAAGCCTACACTGCACACCGCTAATTACAAGCAGTGAGACATTTCCCAAACCGCAGCTGCACAGATCGGGAAATGTCTCGTGCCTATGATTGATGTGTGTGCAGTGTCGGCTTCCTGGCGGGATCAGGCACGTGGGATCCCGAACACACCCGAGCCCATCTCTAAATCTAGTCCTTAGAAATAGAAAGTAAACCAAAGGTATGAGCAGAGGAGACACTGCAAATCATGCAGGGAACCAAGGAAGTTGTGGAAAAATGGTCAGCAGGCAAGCAGCACTCATGACATGGAAGGAGATTTTTAGAGTAAGTTTATATTAGATTGGTAAAATAACTGTTGCTTGTATTGCTATTTCAATGCTGATGATAATGTATGGACACTGCAGCATGGTGAAATACAAAAAAGATGTTGGGTAGTCACAGCCTTGGGAACTGAGCTACCCTGCAATAGATGAAAGGCATGTTCCCTGGATGTCCGGTGTTAATGATGACTCTGCTTCCTCCCTCTCATTCTCACGGAGATATCTGCTCTTCTATGGTTAGCCTAACATTGAATTAACACAATCCAAATCAGATGTAAGTTTTCCTGGCATACAGGCCAGTAAATATGATATAGTCCCAACATTTCTACCTTTTAATTTGTACCCAAGAAGAGCTAAAGAGGTACAAAATAATTTATATTATACACTTGTAGGGCTATAGCTGGGTTCTAAGATCACAAGAGTGACAATATACACATGTTCCAGGTGGTATTAACATTTTCAGGCTGGAAACACTAATATAGTTTTAGTAGCACACCATTACAGAAGGACCGCTTCCTCTTTATTCTCCCAGGTGATGACATGGTTACTTTTTACATTTTTTGATTTTGTCAAGGTTTCAAAACGCTTGCAATTTTAAATATTTTTCAAAACTCCCACGGCACACCTGCAAATCTCTAGTGTGCCACAGCCCAGTGGCGTATCCTCCATCTCTGCAGGGTGTGTGGAGCACATGGGCCTCCAAATCCATGGGGGCCCACTATGCCCTGCCACACTTTGCACACATGGAGTAACACAATTTCAATGTACACACTGCCGATGCCCGGTCTATAGCTCCAGCTACCGCCGCTGCCCACATCTACTGAGGTGCCTGACCAGTGATGGAGTGATCTGCACCCTTGTGTGCTGCGCCGGGGTTTGGGAGCCGGGACTTGTCTTCTGACATCGAGAAATCCTGCCCACTGCCCCACCATGCAGTGAGACATGCCGCCCAGACTCCAGAGAGGGGCAGCCAGGACAAGACACTAATGTAAGGATAGAGTGGGGAGGTGCGTGGTGTATGGCAGCCAGGGAGTGAATGTATGGGAGTGGAAGGCTGCGATCTCCTCATGCTGTGTTTGGAGGACTGGTTGCAGCCCGCTCTGCTGGGAATTGTAGTGCCCTCTGTGGGGGTCTGAGATCTGGCAGCCTCTTTTGCTGAGACTTGTAGTGCCCTAGACTGAATGTCCCCCACAGAGGGCACTACAAGTCCCAGCATAGTGGGCTGCCATTCTTTAGTCCCCTGTAGTTTAGGGCACTACAAGTCACAGCACAGAAGGCTGCTCTAACTGAACAGGAGAAGGAGGCACAGGTTTGAGATGGGGGAGCATTTTTGCTGAGAGGGGGAATTTATGCTGGGAGAGGCAGATGGGGGAGGATTTTTGCTAAGAGGGGGAATTTTTGCTGGAAGGGGGAGATGGGGAGGATTTGTGCTAAGAGGGGGGATTTATGCTGGGAAGGGGAGATGGGGAGGATTTTTTCTAAGAGGGGGAATTTATGCTGGGAGAGGGAGATAGGGGAGAATTTATGCTGAGAGGGGGATTTATGCTAGGAGAGGCAGATGGGGAGGATTTGTTTTGAGAGGGGGGATTTATGCTGGGAGGGGGATTTATGTTGGGAGGGAGGGATGGGGAAAGATTTGTGCTGGTAAAGGGGAGGTGGAGGTAAGGGTCTGTGGTGAGAGGGGGATTTGTACTGGAAGGGGTTATATGAGGGTGAGGATTTGTGCTGAAAGGGGGGATTTTTGCTGCTAGTTGGGATTGAGGGTAAGATAATTTGTAAATGGAGGGGTTTTAGGGGGATTTATGTTGTATGGGTGATATGGGGAGTGAGGATTTGTGCTGATAGGGGGGGGGGGGGATTTGTGCTAGAAGGGGGCATATGGGGGTGATGAGTTTGCCCTGGGCACTGGATGATCTTGTCCCGGCATTGGCGCACTCTATAAATTGCAAGGGCGGAACTGTGAAGAGAGAAACCCGGGTGCTGACTTGAGGACTGAATTGGAAGCTTCTCCAGCCTGTACTGACGTGGTGGCGACTGTGGTGGCTGGGAACAGCAGACACATGAGTACCCGGTGGCTCTACTGAGTGCAGTGGCACACACACACACACGTTTCTTTGGTAAGAGATACCCCCCCAGCACCAGTGTATAGCGTGGCAGTTGGAGTACCTGGGTCCTGGTCCTGATGATTGGAGTCACTCAGCAGGGTCAGGACCTAGGTACTCCCTATTTAACATCAGCACATTCTGAACTATGTAAGTAATTTGAGACTTTATTTAACCACACCCTTTAAGCCACGCCCAATATTTAGCACAACTCAAACCACACACCCTTTTTGTAGCAACGCACAAAACTGTTCTCTGGGGACTCTGATGCAAGGGGGAGGCTCTCTGGGGACTCTGATGTAAGGGGGGGCTCTCTGGGGACCCTGATGTAAGGGGGGCTCTCTGGGGATTCTGATGTAAGGGGGGGCTCTCTGGGGACCCTGATGTAAGGGGGGGGGCTCTCTGGGGACCCTGATGTAAGGGGGCTCTCTGGGGACCCTGATTTTAAGGGAGAGGCTCTCTGGGGACTTTGATTTAAGGGGGGCTCTCTGGGGAACCCTGATGTAAGTGGGGGGGGGGGACTCTGATGCAAGGGGGAGGCTCTCTGGGGACTCTGATGTAAGGGGGGGCTCTCTGGGGACCCTGATGTAAGAAGGGGGCTCTCTGGGGACCCTGATGTAAGGGGGGCTCCCTGATGTAAGGAGGGGGCTCTCTGGGGACCCTGATGTAAGGGGGGATTTATACACACACTCACACACATATATATTACTGTATATACATGTGTATGCCAACCCAAGCATATGACTTTCTTTACTATGCTGCTATGGGCTCTAGTCCCAGTTCTTTTGTAGACCTAGCAACGCCCCTTGGCACACTGATTTCATGATACGCCCCTGCAGCGGCACACAGTTTGAGTATCACTGGTCTAGCTTTATCTAGGATATATTGCTATTTTATCAGATCTGGAAACCAATCCCACCTTTTGCTTTGGGTAAGAACAGAATAGACCAATGTACTCTAGCTGGCTTACCTGCCCAGAAGCATTTTAGAAATCTAGTGTACAGTTCATGCAGAAAACCATGGGGAAATTTGATCGGTAGGACTTGTAATAGATACAAAAAATCATTACATCACGTTAATTTTGAAGGTGAGGACTGGGATCTAATGAAAGGGTGGAGGTCTGGAAAAAAGATTTAGTGGTTCGGATTGTGGCTCCAACAAGTGGGTGCTGTTGTACGGCCAATGGTCTAGCTTTATCCAGGAGCCATGGAAGACTTGCCAAGGAAAGGTCAATGGCTGCCTGCTCTAAGTCCACACATGGTTTTTTGTCTTGTTGAATGCACCAATTGATCACTCAGGCTAGGTGAACAGCTTCTTGATATCGGCTCTGGAAAACCAATCTGGGAAAAGTTAAGTTTGAAAACTTTTCATAGATTTTAGGGAATGTTCATTCCCAAGTACCCTATGTATGAACCTGTCCGCTTACAGTTAAACTGGGTCTCCAGTTGTCAGTGGGTGGCACAGTCAAGCCCTATACCCATGGCTTCTGATTGACAGTTGGCTTTCTAATGAAAGTTATCAGGTAGTTGCACAGATTCCTGATCGCTTTCCATGACTTCTGAAGTGTGCCTTCCTGGCACACTTCACCAAAAAAAAAATTGCAACTACCAAGATTGTATTCTACAACACCTTGCTTTCAGAAAATATATACCATTTTTGGTGTTTTTACATTCAAAATGTGGATTTTAGTATGTTTGAGCAAGAATGAAGAAAAAATTGGTTTCTGCCAGCTCTGGCTGGAGTTCTGCTGTAAACCACTTGTCTGCCTTTACGTGATTCAGTGTTCCATTTCTGTATTGCTTTTTCATAGCAGAATTTGATGCATTAAATGTTGGTGACAAAATAATTATTTGAGACCAGTGTGATACAAGATAATCCAGAAAGGGAACTTGCTTGGTGCCCTTGATTCATTGGCCCTGATTTCCACTGACAGTATCACTTATATCAACTTCTGCTGCAATAACACTAATCTTTTTGATTTAGCTACTTTCAAGTTATCTCTTGAAGGAATGAACTGTAAATTCAGTGTCAGGCTTTAAATATTTATGCAGACAAGATATATCTCCCTTGGGGATGTTACAAGCTTTAGAGTCTGAGGATTTGTGTTACAGGATTTGCTGGACAAACTTACTATGATCAATAACAGAGAATTACACTGGTAAAAAAAAAAAAAAAAAGATAGATCTGATATCTAGATGATCCCCTGAAAGGAGCTAAATGATAAGTGCTCTTTAAAATAAAGTGCATTTATCCTTTTTGACCTCTTCCCCTGACCCAACCTAACCTGCCCTCCCCTTCCACTGATGTACTGTATATGTATCGCTACCCCCGGAGGAGACACTTAAGTATATTTGGTTCTGTACTCTGCCTCTCATCCCCAAGAACAGTCTTAGCCCCTCTGGCACACCTGGCATAAGTGTTAGTGCAAACACCACCAATGAAAGACATACATTATAGTAAAACACAGAAATAGTCTTTACTGTGAAATTACTTTAAGACGACAACAAACAATAGCAATATAGCTGAACAGTAGACAAATATATCTCAAATAGGTCATCGGTATAATAATGACTGAGAATCAAAAGCAATAGAACTCTATGGTACTAGCTGGCTGCTTTGAGGGGACTTCTCAAGACGAATAACCTTGAAAGCAGAGGCAAAACACTTTAACAATTGACAGATGAAAAAATAGTAGACACTGTAAGGGATTGGCCACCACTCTTCTTAAATTGGGCGCTATGAGTCCAGGCAATAGGAGAGTAGAGGAATGACCTCTTATGTCAGACCTCTCCCTTCTGTCACCTGACACAACCTTGCACCTAGTTCAGTGGTCAATAGCATAACTCCTTAGTCAGTCAGACTACCCCGCTCATGCACTACATATACTGAGCCCTGGGTGTATGTGTGTGCCCTTACGGCACCAGTACCTTTAGTCCCTTGGAAGAAATGGCCTTGAATCTTCAGCTAGCCACTTTAGTTGGTGCACGTAGATGTCCAGCAGAAAGAGACAGAAAATGGCCACGCTGGGCCTTTTATTACCTACCCAGCATATAGTTCAGCCACTCAGTGTTCATGAGTAGGTGAGTGGGTATTGTGGGTAGATAAGTCCTTTCTAAAAGTAAACAATTCAGTCACTTTCTGCTTAGCTGTTGTATGAAAGTTAAGCAGGTCTTTATCATGGTATGCCAGCAGAGAGAGACAAAATACCAGTCTATTAACATAGTCCTATTAATAGCATTACCTGTAAAGACTACAGCGCTACATACAGATACTCCAGTCTCTGCTGTGGAACTCTGAAGCACCTCCAGGGTTACCTCAGGTCTCTGTGCTGCCTCTCTGATTAATGCCCTCCTTGCCCGGTCCGTGAGTTTTGTTGAGCGGCCGTCTCTTGGCAGGTTTACTGTTGTGCCATGTTCTTTCCATTTGGTTAGGATAGATTTGCTCCTAGGGATAATCAAAGATGTTTATAATATTTTTATAATGTAACCCTTGTACTTCTCAACAACATTGTCCCTTGTTTGGAGATTTCCTTGATCTTCATGGCAGTGTTTGGTTAGTGGTGCCTCTTGCTTAGGTGTTGCAGCCTCTGGGGCCTTTCAAAAAGTTTTGTATATGTAATGACAGATCATGTGACACTTAGATTGCACACAAGTGGACATCATTTCACTAATTATGTGACTTCTGAAGGTAATTGTTTGCATCAGAGCTTTTTATGGGCTTCATAACAAAGGGGGTGAATGCATACGCACATGCCAATTATCATTTTTTTATTTTGAAAAATAGTTTTATGTATATATTTTTCGAATTTTACTTCACCAACTTAGACTATTGTGTTCTGATCCATCACATATAATTCAGATTAAAAAAACATTGAACTAAGGGCTGTAATGTAACAAAATAGGTAAAAAGCCAAGGGGGGTGAATACTTTTGCAGAGGCACTGTAAGTATTTGATCCCCAAGCAAAACATGACTTAGTACTTTGGCGAAACCCTTGTTGGCAAGCACAGTGGTAAGATGTTTATTGTAGTTAGTGACCAGGTTTTCACACATCTCAGGAGGGATTTTGGTCCACTCTTCTTTACAGATCTTCTCTAAATCCTTAAGGTTTCTTGGCTGTCTCTTGGCAACTCGAAGTTTCAACTTCCTCCATACATTTTCTGTAGGATTAAGGCCTGGAGACCGACTAGGCCACTCCATGACCTTAATGTACTTCTTCTTGAGCCACTCCTTTGTTGCCTTATGCCGCATACACACGGTCGGAAATTCCGCCAGCAAAAGTCCGATGAGAGCCGTGTGTATGCTCCATCAGACTTTTACGGGTGGAATTCCAGCCAGCAAAGATTGAGAGCAGGTTCTCAGTTTTTCGGTCGGAAAAAGTTTTGATTGGAAATTGCGATCGTCTTTACTAATTCCGACGCACAAGCTTGAGCTGAATTTCGTCTGAAAAATCATCCAAGATTTTACCGACGGAAAATCCGCTCGGGTGTACGTGGCATATGTTTTGGGTCATTGTCATGCTGAAAGACCCATCCACGACCCATCTTCAGTGTTCTGGCTGAAGAAGGTTCTCATCCAATATTTTACAATACCTGGCCTTGTCCATTGGCCCCTCAATGCAGTAAAGTCGGCCTGTACCTTTAGCAGAGAAACAGCCCCAAAGAAGAGTGGACCAAAATCCCTCTGAGATGTGTGCAAACCTGGTCACCAACTACAAGAAACATCTTATCTCTGTGCTTGCCAACAAGGGTTTCTCCAAGTACTAAGCCATATTTTGCTTGGGGATCAAATACTTATTTTACTCACTGAACTGCAACTCAAATTATAACATTTGTATCATGTGGTTTTTTTTCTGGATTATTAGTTGATATTCGGTCTCTATCATTTAAAATACACCTATGTTAAGAATTATAGACCCTTCATTTCTTTGTTAGTGAGCAAACTTACAAAATCTGCAGGGGATCAAATAATTATTTTCCCCACTGTAAGTATGTTCATTCCATGTCTCATGTTGTTTGTGTAGGCAGGTACATGAGTGAGTGTAGGCAGGTACAGTCTATTTTCTCCACTGTAGGTGGCGCTTGATCAGTGGCATTGCAGTTGGAGGGGAACTTAAGAGGAACATGGTTCCTCTATTGTTTCCTGGATCCCTGGGGAACTGATCTGATTGGATGCCGCCACCCCAAGTGACTGTGGCAGCCATCTTGGGTTAGGCAGAGCATATTTAAGGCACTGGCTCCCGTGCTTGCGCACATTTCATGTGTGGGTGGTGTAGGGACATGTCACCGGTCTGCCAGGGACAGTGATTAGCAGTAGGGAGAGGTTCTAGATGAGTAAGGAAAGGATAGGGACACATCATATTTCCTGAAGACCTCCCCATTTTGGTACGGACCAGCCAGACTGCAGTCCACCCCTCAAGACAGATGCTATCGGCACATCTGAGACCTTCTCTGCTACACACCGCTGTAACATGCTGTGAGTGTTCCCAGTCGGGCACCTTTCTGCTGGGCTTGTTGTATATTGCTGAACTTCAACATTAATACAAGTTCTGTTCTCTGCAACTGGATTCTTGAGTGTTTATTGCTTCCGCACCATCTTGCACCTCCCCACATGTGTGCACTTTAAAAGTGGTGCAGCATAAGCCAAATTACACTACAAGTTGTAGACAGGTGTATAAATTTGAAGCATTTTTCACCACTCATAGAATGCATGAGAGACACTTTTGCAAAATCTGCCTGCGCCAGTCTTTATGAATTCCAGGGTATGTGCTGTATAAGAAAGCTTACCTGTAACATTCACAATTATTACATAAAAGAACTCACACCTGTACAGGAAAACTATACTATGAGAAATATTCAGGCTGTCATTGTTGATATCCTTCTGAAATGCAAGTGATCTGGCTGTCATTGGCCACTGAATCACTGACCCAGAACATCCATGCCATCAATAGAGTCAGTATTCCTACTATACGAGCTTGTTCCAGGTTATTGACTATTGAAATACTCTAGATGTTGAGTCTGCAACACAACCAGTAAACTAGAACATTTATAAGGAGCGTTCAGAAAGGGCAGCCTCTATTCTTTTCTCAATACAGGATTTCTATGTACGTAAATCTGTTGTTCAGCCTATTGCTTTCCATGAGCTGACAAGGTTGGGTGCCTTTTCATTTACATGAAGATCTGTGAGATCTACACCTGAAAACATTCACTGACTCTAAAAGCATTATAAGCTTTTAGTGGACGGTTGTTCCTGCACTGAACACAAAATCAATGTCTGTGCCTCTGAGCCTCCCTGTCTGCGTTTATTGACACAGAGAGGGCAGCTCGGCTTTGCCCCCCACTCCCTTCCTCACAGGATTTTATTGACAGCAGCGGGAGTGGCACAGCGATGGATCAAGAGTGGGCTTAAATAAGTATAGGGGGGCTGGGGGGGGGGGATTATATGACGCAGAAGGTTTTTTACCTTAATGTATAGAATGCATTAAGGTTAAAAAAATAAACTTTAGGCACCAAAATTATTTATACCGCCCTCCAGAGCGCTTCCCGGATATCGGTGAAACTAGATCCAAACAGATACAACCAAACTAGAAAGCAGCTGCTTTGAACTCTAAAAGTGCATCGTAGAACAAACAAAGAACACACTTTAGCAGTGCTCAGAATTTTTTTTTTACTAAATTGCTATAACATCAAAAAATATATAAAATGCATAGGTGATATTCCTTATATTAGAGAAAATAAATGTTTCTATTGTGCATAAAACATATAGGTCCAGCATATATGTAAAAAGTCAGTCTATACAAATAGTGCCGTCCGTGAATCCGAGTTTATCACTATATGAGGACACCACCAATCACCACAAGTGCAACCTGCTCCCTATGGATTGAATGCTTACCAAAAATAAGCGAGTGTACAGCATATAATAGGTCTCTCTGATTGATCCACCTTGGCTGCTCATCACTTAGGGGGTATTAGCTGCCATATTCTCGGCAGAGTAGTCAGTCTCAGCCTTCCACACAGTCCATTTGTAGCTCGGCTTCTCCTTCACTGGACAGCAGCAGCGGCCATCAGTGAAATCGTTGAGGATCTGCCTAGTGTTTTTGTGTTTCAGTATTTATTTATTTTTTTATCATATAATTTTTATTGAGAACATTTTTACAACTTACAACTAATCAAAAACATACAAAAAATAAAAAAAGCCCCAAAAAAAAGGGGGGGAAGAAAAAAACACACCACTATCGAAGATTAATAATACAGTTTAAATTGAGCAAGCCTTGTAGTTTTACATACCGATAAATTATATATTTCTCTAGTTGCAAACAGATTGGAGTCCAGCCATCTAAACCACGTTTTCCGAAAATTTTCGGGCATTTCCTATGTTTATATGCCAATTCCTCCCTTAAGTTATTATTGATCGCATTAATCCACTGAGCGATTGTTGGCGGTGTTTTTGATATCCATTTCTGTAATATGAGTTTGTGGGCTATATACATAGTCCGTAAGCACAACTCATGCATTTCGAATGGGAGTATAGCTTCCGATATGATCCCTAATAAAGCTATTTTTGGATCAAAACAATGTGTAGAGAAATAAGTATTTGTTATCAAATATATTCTCCCAATAGCAATGCAATTTAGGACATTGCCACATCATATGAATTAATGTTCCAGGTAGTGCATCTTGGGCAATTTGTTGCCCTTCTTTGTACTCGCTCCATTTCCAGTACACATGTGCACTGATAAAAAATGTGTTCATTTTCATTTCATTCGTTTTTTTTTTTTTTTTTTTTGCTTTTTTTGGAAATTATAAAATTCGGAATTCGGAAATTTCCGAATTTCCAATTTTCGGATTTCCGAATTTCCAATTTTTGGATTTCCCAATTTCCAATTTTCGGAAAATTCAAAAATTTGATAATCCGAAAATTCGAAAATCTGAAAGAAAATCTGTTTAATTCAAAATAACTAACTATAAAATTATAGGTATTGGAATTTCCTTTCAAATTTTGTACGAATTTATCTGAAGTTACGAATTATCTGAAATAACGAATGCCGCATCTAAACAAATGGAACGTAACGATCTAATAATAATAAATAACAATAATAATAATAAATCCTTTTTTATTATTATTAATTATGTTTCTATTCATTTGTTCTGTTCCATTTGTTTAGATGCGGCATTCGTTATTTCAGATAATTCTGAACTTTTTTGTAATTTCGGAAATTCGAAAAATTCGCCCTTCTTAGCTTAGTATCGTCCGCAAATACAGAGATTGAACGTTTACCCCATCCTCCAGGTGCTTTATGAACAAATTAAATAGGATTGTCCCAGCACAGAACCCTGGGGGACCCCACTACTCACCCCTGACCATTCTGAGTACCCCCCATTTATCACCACCCTCTGAACTCGCCCTTGTAGCCAGTTTTAAATCCATGTACT
>CM053027.1:106613833-106644207 GCA_028564925.1 Lithobates sylvaticus
CCTCTCTGTGGAGCGATTGTGGGTGGCTGGGGGACATTGCGCACGTGCCCATAGTATCTATTTCATGAAACGACGTACAGGTACGTCATTTCGCACAATAGAGCAGCATTTGTATCCTCCAGGAACTGGCTGCATACTCTTGCCACATGAGGCCAGGCATTGCTGTGCACCAGGAGGAACCCAGGACTTACTTCACCTGCGTAGGGTCTGACAATGGATCCATAGATTTCATCCCGATGCCTAATGGCAGTCAAGGGTACCATTGTCTAGCCTGTAGAGGTCTGTACGTCCCTCCATGGATATGCCTCCCAGACTATCACTGACCCACCAAACCGGTCATGCTGAACAATGTTAAACGGAGCATTACTTTCTATGGCTTCTCCAGACCCTTTCACATCTGTCACATGTGCTCAGGGTGAACCTGCTCTCATCTGTGAAAAGCACAGGGCGCCAGTGGCGGACCTGCCAATTCTATTGTTCAATGGCAAATGTCAATCAAGCTCCACAGTGAAGTCTGTTTCTGATTGTTTGGTCAGAGACATTCACACCAGCAGCCCACTGAAGGTCATTTTGTTGGGCTCTGGCATTGCTCTGGCGTTCCTCCTCTCACAAAGGTGCAGATACCAGTCCTGATGGGTTAAGGACTTTCTAGGGCCCTGTTCAGCTTTCCTAGAGTAACTGCCTGTCTCCTGGAATCTCCTCCAGGCTTGTATTGATGTGCCATCGGGGAGGAGTTGGACTGCCTGTGCCTGTGCAACCTCTATAGGGTCCAGGTATCGACTCATGGTACCAGTAGTAACACTGACCCTAGCCAAATGTAAAAATAGTAAAAAAAAGGCAGAAAAGATGAGTAGGGAAAAAAAATGTCAGTGGCCTCCACCTGTAAAACCATTCCTGTTTTGGAGGTTGTCTCATTATTGCCCATCTAGTGCACCCGTTGTTAATTTCATTAACACCAAAGCAGCTAAAACTGATTAACAACCCCCTCTGCTACTTAACCAGATCAATATCCCAGGAGTTTTACTGATGTGATGCTATACTCTGATTAAAAAGTGTTCCTTTAATTTTTTTTTAAAGTGTTTTTAGCTAATTGGAACTGAAAGCGCAATTAGGCTTCACATTCCAGTGTATACAGTTTTTTGATATTCCCCTTCTTTTTTATTCCCATGCTGCTTTTTTTCTATAGCCTGAAGGGAAGAAAAACACCCAATGTGACGATTGCGTTCTCAGTCCCAGTATTGATCATATCTGCCTTCACACATTTTAACAGAAACATGCACCATTGCCACACCCAGACATGAATGTGCAGAATGTAAAATACTGTAGCCTTCACAGAGGAAAGGATTCTTTAATTTCTGGTTAGAGCATTTAGAGATTCAACTTTACAATTTAAAACTATTATTTTAATAAAAGAAAATTATTTATAGGAAAAAGATTTTACAAAATACACAATAACAGTAAAAGAAACGGAAATAAAAGCAAACAGTACTTTCGAAGATTACCTGCTCTTTGGTTTTGTGCAGAGTAAGCTGTCAGCTGCTAACTCCTGCCGCTTTTCGTGGACCCTCTAGATAAGGGTGTCACTGAGCCAACTCCTATTCAAAAGAGGAGAGTTGGATCTAGAATTACTGAAGTTTGATTATGATTCAGTGGACACTCCTTTAACCCTTTTTGCTGCCAGAGCCATTTTGGCGTTTTTGATAACGTTTTAAAAAATAATTTTAGGTCTAAAGATTGGGTGAAAACTCCAAACATTATATATTTTCAGAGAGTAGAGTCAGAGGTAGTTCTAATGTTTTATGTCACTTAATATTTACACAACAGTTAATTAAAGAGGAAGTAATCCCTGATGGGTTTACTTCCTCTTTGTTTCCCTGCAAAGGTAAAGCATAATGGACTACTATGCATCGCATAGTAGCCCATTATGTGTCACTTACCTGACACAGGAGCCAGCAATGTCAGTGCTGTCCCCTTGTGTACGGAACCTCCATCATCTTGGTGGGTCTCGCTGCTCCGGCGCTGTCATTCGACGGAGCCGCAATGACATCAATCCTGCGCACGGGAGCCGCCACTCGCGGCATATCGCCGTTAACAGCCGCGCGCTCAGTGCGCATGCACCGTAGACATCGGTGCCTGTCTTTTGGCAAATATCTCCTAAACCGTGTAGGGGGAGGGGGAGGTGTAGTGAAAACTTTATTTAATTCACATAAAGGACAAAAAAGAGATATATTTTTAAGACAGGTTCTCTTTAATAAGTAATAAGGGAACTTTTAGACCCCTGATGTCTCACCTGCCTTCTATTGAAGGCATCTGCAAAAATGACATTTTACAGATCGATTCCGAGTTCATTCTACCAAGGGGTGATTAGCCCATAGAAGATAATGGGCCTGAATTTGCACCTGAGCCGGACCGCACTGCCCAAAAAACGCACGCGTTTTTTCTGCAATGCCCAGTGCGAATGCACCGCAGATATGTGAACCAGCCTCATTAAAATTAATGTATTTTGAAATGTCCTGCGAATTGGATGCGGTGTAAGCCGCATCTAATTCACATAGGTGTGAACGGGGGCTCACCCTCATAGGGTTATAACATCCAAGCGATATCCAACCGGGAATAGGGTGTCAACTCCTCTCCACATGAAAATCAATTGAGTGCTCAGATAGTGTGATATCATTTAAAACAATTTAATGAATAAAATAAAATCTTCAAATATTGCACTCACATAGTTCAAAATAAATCAAGCATGAAATATCCTCCTGCTAACAGCAAGCAATGGTATATTGTGGTCACAGCGGACCCGTGTTGTGTATCCTGTAACACCCACACTGACTCATCAGACTCGGGTCGTCATTTCCGGTTTGACGTCAGACATCACAGCTGGTTGCCGTACAGCCACGTCCTGATGCGTTTCGTCACCACGACTTATTCATGGGATTGGCTGTACAGCACGCCAACCCTTCCTTTTATTTTCCTCACGTCCAGTACTGGCGGAAGTACCTTTACTGCACATGTGCACACTCCATGTCCTTGCAACCACAATAGAACCAGCTTTTACATTGTTTACATTCATATTGTGGGACATCACATTAATTTCGGTAAGCATGTTATTTACAAAATTCTTATCCATATCCCCTCTTGAGCACCTTTACAGATGCCCATAGCGGGACAGATAACTACCCACATAGTATTATATTATTGATATCCTCAGTACCAACAAGTATTTAATATCATAACATAAAATGTTATTATACTGGTATGGTGTATATAGATTTAAATGATCCTCAAATACATATTATCAATGAAACATCCCTTCAATGATGTTAGCCTCAATCCTTTACACTACATATTAAAAAACCCTATATTTAATACTTAGCATCCTGAAAAGATTACTAGAGTAAATTGGAAAGAATCAATGTTCAAACCTCTAGGAAAAAGACTCTTTAATAAAAAAAATCCACCTGGTTTCTCTTTGAGCTAAATCATGTACATGGTTTGAGCCCCTCCATGATGGAAAAACACAATCTATTCCACAAAACTGCAATAGTGTGGAATCTTGATTATGTTTTTCCTTAAAGTGTAGGGAGACACTGTGATGTTTAAATCCCTTTTTTATGTTTGCCTGATGTTCAGCAATGCGGATCTTGAGTAGTCTTTTAGTTCTTCCCACATAATATAACCCGCATGGGCACCATAGCAAGTAAACCACATGTGAAGTATTACACGTGATGAACGCGTCTATGGAAAATGTTTCATGGTCAACATTAGTAATGCTGAACATGCCCCTATTGCTGATTTTTATTGTTCTGCAGCATATGCACTTTCTACATGCAAAAAATCCCTTTGAATCAATTTTTAATGTTTGCTTGCCAGGTAGGTCCAATATTTTCTTCACCATCTGGTCTCCAAAGTTGGGGGATCTTCTATATATGAACTTTGGCCATTCAGGTAGAACTCCATCCAAATCTCTGCCCATACATAAAATATACTAGTACATATTGAAAATATTCTCAATTTCCTTGTACTGGTAGTGAAAGTTGGATATGAAACCCCATTGGTGTTGGCCAGTAGATGATTGAACATCCTTCTTAATTAGACATTGGGTTCTAGGTATATTGGCTACCTCATTAATTGTTTTATCCAAGACATCCCCTCTATATCCCTTTTGTACAAGTTTCTCTTTTAATACATTTTGCTTTTATGTAGAAGTCTTCTTGTTTGGTGCATTTACATCTCACTCTAAGCATCTGTCCCTTCGGGATATTTTTAATCCATGCTGAGTGATGGCCACTCTTGATAGATAAATAGTGATCCATTGGTTTAAATTAAACCCTAGTACTTAGTTATTTCATATTCTTTTCAATAGTAACGTCCAGAAAATTAACTGTTTTATCACTTATTTGGTGATCCAATACAATATTATTGTTATTCAGATGGGAGAGAAATTCCTCCAATCCCTCCCAAATAAACAGGAGATCATCAATAAATGTAAGATAGAATTTCAATTGAGGCCTGTGTCTATTAAACAAGTTGGCTAAGCTGGGAGCAAATTTGGCTCCCATAGCTACGCCAACCTGCTCGGAATAAAACTGTCCATGGTACCAAAAATAGTTATGTGAAATACAAAAATCAATACCCTACCCAAAAAACATTTTTGTGTATGTGGGATGTCCTCCCTTTTACTCAAAGCCCAATTGAGTGCCAGTAATGTATTATCATGCTGGATGATGCTATACAATGAAGATACATCCGCACACTAGATAGGCCATGGAAGCAGGATTCAGCAACTGCAGAAGATCTTTTGTGTCTCTCAGATATGCCTTGGTTATTTTTACACTTGGCCGGAGAAACTTATCTAAGTACTCTCCTAGTCTTGCTGTTACAGAACTTTCCCTTTATCTTTGCTGTTACAGAACCAATCCCGTTCACGATTAGTCGTGCAGGCGGTTGTTGTAAATTCTTAAGCCAAAAATGGGGAGGTTGGCAATTGTGTTCTCATAGATATAATGCCACATTCAGAAATTGTAAACAGAAAAAAAGAGTACCCCTAACTGGACTTTTAAGGCATTAATATCTATACAAAAAATGTTAGAGAGTGTGCGAAGTATTGCAAAATATTTATTTGACAAAACTATTTAAAAACTTAATGGCTTAAGACATAAGATGGTTGGAATGTATATAAATCTGTGTGTGGAAACACCAATATTACAGCACACGATCAAATGTGATTCTTCAGCCGACACGTTTCAATTAAATTCTTTCCTCAGGGGTGTTCTCCAGGAAACACACATGTGCATCTATAATGTTATGAGAGATATGCAATATCAATAAACATTATTTCAAAGAGTACATATATATTCATGAAAAGTATAATTTTTGTATTGTAGATGCCCTTACATGTGCTAAAATGGTGTCACAGATGAAACATTTCGTAATTTAAAAGCAAAGAGAGAGTTGTATCTTGTAAAACGATCTTAGTAACCTCACAGATGTAATCTCCTCTATGTTGGACATGAATCGGGAGGCCAGAGATGACGGGCCTCCCCTCCCCCAGAAGGAATCCCCCAGGACAGGGCAGACAAGAGCACTGAGGCGAACAAATTGGAAGGACGGCCTAAACGGAAAAGGTAGATGTAAACATTTAAATTTTTTTATAATAATAAGTATGTATGCCCTATTAATTAGAACTAGAGTATAAATAGTACCATGAAATTACTACCTGAATAGTGCGTTGATCCAAAATGGGGACGCTAGTGTTCATAAAGGTTACCAATAACAATATAATAAGATTAACTTGAATAAATATCTACACTGATATAACAGTTAGTTATAGTATAGAATAAAATGAAAATGCATCTATAGTAATTAATGCATGTAGACAACCTTTTTGTGGCCACCAAAGCATTAGTTCAGAAGTTTAAAGTGAATCAGAGAAAACACACAGCGTCCTGACATCCAGCTACTGTAGAGCGGATGCCATGACTGTGCTGCCGTGTGCTTATAACCAGTTGCTAATTACATAGTTGACACAGCTGACTGCTGTCAGGTGTGTCACGTTATAGGTCTGTCTCCCTAATGGCCTCCTGAGCTGTGTGCGCACCGCCCCGCCCCAACCGCGCATTTGCGACGTCAGCACGGCGGAACGGCGAGCAGCCCACCGACACACAATGCTTCACCGGTGGACTGCGCATGTCCACCGGAGTAGCAAGATGGAGGGCAGCCAGCCAAAAGGCCACTGCACTCCAAATACCCCCCATGGGTTGGGTAGCCCAGGCGGCTTTGTGTGCCGGGTGACTGCATGACATGGCTAAACATCCTCCAATTACATCAGAGGTTCACCAATCACGTCAGAAGCTCCCATTTACATCAGAGGTTCCTCCATCCCATCAATCAGAGGTCCCCCCATCCCATCAGAGGTTACCCATCACATCAGAGGCCCCCCATTACATTACAGTCACCCTTTACATGGGCTGGCCATATATGATTTCTCCAATCATATAAGAGTCCTCCCCAATCAAAGAGCCCCCATCCCACAGCCTCCCCCCATCATAGAGCACCCCATTCACACAGTCCCCTCTTCACATCAGAGCCCTACCTTTTGCCTCCAGTAGCGTTTTGGGGGGCGAGAGGAGGAGGTCTAGATGAGGCAGATTTCCATCCCCTGAATGCTAGGGGCAGCTGTATATGTTGCCTGCCCTAAATCAGAATCATGCATTGTCATAGGGCAGGTGAGCCGGTCGCCATCACCATAGAAACTAATGATACAATGTGTACTAGAATTAGACCGTTACTGGTTGTTAT
This sequence comes from Lithobates sylvaticus, assembly GCA_028564925.1. Lineage (NCBI taxonomy): Eukaryota > Metazoa > Chordata > Amphibia > Anura > Ranidae > Lithobates > Lithobates sylvaticus. The sequence goes on from CM053027.1 coordinate 106,620,632, forward strand.
GGTGCTGGAAGCTGGCCCACCTGCACTGCACCAACTTATGATGCAGATTCAAGGCAAACTGAGTCCCATGCTCGCGGCACCCCAGGGGAACCCAGATGACACCCGGTTAAGAAACACTAAGACCCCTTTCACCCCGCCCATAGCGTCAGCGGTAAAACGCTGTTATTTTTACGCGTTGGATTTGCGGTGCATTTTGGCCGCTAGCGGGTCGCTTTTACCCCCTGCTTGCGGCCAAGAAAGGGTTAAAAACCCCGGCAATATGCTGCAATAGCGGCGTTTTGCCAGCAGTATTACAGCGCTGCCCCATTGATTTCAATGGGGAGCAGCGGTGGAGGGCCGGTGGAGGACCGGTGAGTTCACCGCTCCTTCACCGCTCCAAAGAAGCTGCTGGCAGGACTTTTTGTGACACCCTGCCAGCGCACCTCTGCAGTGTGAAAGCCCTCTGGCTTTCACACTGCAGACAATGGAGCAGCAGTCTGAGGGCGGATTGCAGGCGCTATTTCTAACGCCTTCAAAACGCCCTCGGTGTGAAAGGGGTCTGAGCTAGAGCTCTGCTTTGATACCACTATTGATAGATGGAGCATCTACAATGCTTTACTTTACTGCACACCATTAGAGATTAATGGAGACTGCCATTGCTGACCTTTCCTTCTGGGAATCTCACTTCTCTGGCTGTCAAGTTGATGCTAAAGTTTCAGAGCTGTGATAAGGAATTCTAAAAAGAATTTTGATGTACATTCATAGCATGAGTGTTCTGTAACCCAAAAGTGTTATAGCCAGACACAGCCAGGCAACTAGTATTTTCCATAAGGGTGCCAGTACACTTGGTTCCTATACTTTTCATAAAAAAGAACTTCTAAGAGGTTTAGTATTTATACAAGGGTGCCATCTAGTGGAATATATTGTGTATGACAGTCATTGAAAAAAATCTAAATAATATCTTCTTGCGAACACAATGGAAATACAATACATGGAAAATATGTACTATATTTGAAGCAGCATTAAAATAGGACTATTGTCAATGATTTTTTTTTCTACTCCAGCACTGCCTATACACTGCCCATGCACAGAAAATCCACTTTAAACCCTAATGGTGGACATACACGCTTTGATAAATTATCAATTTCATTTTTGATTGAGCTCCTTTAATAGGAATTACCAATCTATAGATGACAACCCATTCAATCAATTTAACACATTTCGAGAATTAAATGTCGATCATTGAAATATTTTATGTCACACAGTATTTGCACAGCGATCTTTCAAATGCAATTTTTGGGAAAAAATACACTTTAATGAATTAAAAAAAAAAAACACAATAGTTACCCAAATTTTTTTGTATAATGTGAAAGATGAGGTTACACCGAGTTAATAGATAGCTAACATGTCATGCTGTAAAATTGCGCATGCTCGTGGAATGGCGACAAACGATGGTACATAAAAATCTCCATAGGTGACATTTTTACAGGTTACCTGTTTAGAGTTACAGAGGAGGTCTTGTGCTAGAATTATTGCTCTCGCTCTAATGATCATGGTGATACCTCACATGTGTGGTTTGAACACGGTTTATATATGCAGGTTCTACTTATGAATGTATTTGCTTCTACAGAGGATCACAGAGAGATGGGGCGTTTTAATTTTTTCTAATTTATTTTACTTTTTATTTTTACACTGTGCCTTTGTTTTTTTTTTTGTTTTGTTTTTTATCACTTTTATTCCTATTACAAGGAATGTAAACATCCCTTATAATAAAAATAAGCATGACAGGTCCGCTTTATTGAGAGATCTGGGTCAAAAAGACCCCAGATCTCTACATTTACCTTACAAGCAACCTTTAAGCTTTAAAAGCAAAATTTACCTTTTTAACAAAAAAAAATTAAAAAAAATAGTTTATGCCCGAGAACCAGAAGTGACGTCAGGGGTTGCTCTGGTCCTCCAAGGCCATAGAGCTGAGTGGGACCACCTTGCCCTCACTTGACTTCCTGCCCAGCAAACGACCACATTGCTTTACTGACGGCTCCAGTAAGCCCGGAAACCACCGGGAAGCGGCGGTGGGGAACACTTTTATCCGACGTGGAATCTCCCATAGTAATAAATTATACCAGGGTTAAAACGTCAAAGTAATGACGTATATTTTTACTATGGGCCGGTTGGCAAGTGACACAGTCCAGTGTACAGAGTACAAGCAAAAATGACCTAATTACCTCCTCCTCCCCATACATGATGATGTCACAAGCTCATATCCTCCAATACTGATATTGTACTGTGAGAGTACTGATCTCACCCAATAGCCCCAATTCCTCAACCATTACAAATTTCCCTCCACAGCTCTAAAAAAAAAAAAGAAGAGATAAAATACAATAAATTAATACATGCAATAAATGATAATTAGCTCAGTAAGAAATAGAAAATTATTATTAAAATCCCCTGGTCCCAACATTTTTTTTTACTGTGTGTCAAACATTCATAAGAATGAGCACAATGTCAGTCATAGTTTTGACAATCACAACTCTCTGGAAATGTTGCTGTCATTCACATTTCTGTCTACGCTAACCCACTTGGTCTTATTTAACCTCTTGACCACTGGAAGGTTTTACCCCCTTCATAACCCACCCACTTTTTCTAGTGAGCACTGTGCTACTTTAACTGCCATTTGCACGGTCATACGACACCGTACGCAAAATAAAATGTATATCATTTTTTTTTAATAACAATGCTTTTTTTTGGTGGTATTTGATCCCTATTGTTTATATATATATATATATATATATATATATATAAATATATATATATATATATATATGAAAAAATACATAATTAAAAATATATATATATATATATATATATATTTTTTTTTTTTTTCTAACTTCTGTTATAAAACATGTGCAGTAGGGCTGCCCCCACAGAATATTTGGGCTCTCTGTTTGTCACTAATCCCTGGGTAGAACACCCTCCCTGCTGACACCACCAAAGTACCTTGGTCAGGTAGATTCCTGGCTGTCACACAAAAAATATGCACATACTTCTAAAATAATGATTAGATTGTATTAAGATCAATGAATAGTATGACAGGCAAAGAAAACAGTTAACCAAAGCTATCAACAAGCGAGGTAGTATAGCAGAAGAATAATGCAACACAGTACAGTACCACAAGGCATGCCCACCTATCCTGCAAGACTGAAGATGCAAACGATAGTTCTCAGGCTGAGAGACTTTCCTCCAAGTAAGCAGAGTAAAAAAAAACACAAGGCTAACTCACTTGTAGACTCTAAGTCAGAAGAGACCATGTTTAAGCTCTAGGAAATTTGATAGAGCTATAACCAACTAAACTTTGTATTGGGTTCGCCTGCCAGCTTAGTTGGGCCCTTAAATTGACACGCAATGAAGAGTGTGAAGAAACCATAATAATCTCTTTTAACGGTGAAGTAATTTGCAGATTTTTACTTAATATGTGAAATTGGTGGGAAAGGTCACTTCATGAATATTGATTTGTAAGCAAGAGTCACTTTGGTGATTAAATTTGCTACTAAAGTTGAACTTGAGCAGCTAATTCCTTCCTTAGATGGCTTGAACTTCTGTTGAAGTAAATACAGAGTTCTGCCAAGCAGGGGATAGTGGAGTTAACTCAGTCAGTAAGGCAGTATTTGTAGAAGCGGTTAAGAATCATAGACGACAGCAATGTATGGGCTCTGGAACATGTGCTGATTGCATAAGAATGGCAGACTGTAGCAATAGATGGGCTATGGAACCTGTATTTAATTGTGAGCAAGCCAACAGTGGTCAAATAAGTCACGAAAGGTTGGTTTCGGGTGGAGACATCAATGTATGCAGTCTTTTTTTGACAAATTAAACAGAAAGAAAAGCTAAGGTTTGGAATGACTGTCCATTTTGGGTTGTCCATGTGAGATGAAAGGGGCAAGTCTGGAGCAGAGCCATGGGTTTGGGTATGCTGATCCAAACGTTTCAGGAAGAATTGTACTTGACAGGACTGCTAGAGAATGATATGACTAAGGCCATGGCACACGTGCAAGATGACGAGGACCCAGTGTGGATGTGTGTGGAAGAAGGTATGAAGCAGGGTCACACAACTGTAGCAGCAGATTACTATGCTACTCTCATACCTACACTGATGATATAACTTTGGATATTCAAGAAAGTCTCCTAATGTGTGCAATGCTGCTCTGCCATAGTTAGTTTGGTGATATCAGCTTGTGAAAGTGGTTGGAATGAATGCAGCGCATAGATCCAAGGCTAATTTCACACTGTTGTCAATACTTACCGCCCTTTAAAAAGCGATCCAAGATAGTATAGCAGCGGTTAGCAGGCATTAAGGGGGTCGCCTGCTGAACAACTGAGTTTTTTTTTTCAATTCCAAGGAGAATTTTGTAATTAATCTCATGGCAACTGTCAAACTCTGCAACCCAAGTTTTAGGAAAGCCACAGCCACAAAGCAAAACATCATGGGTGCGGCATGTGTACAGCCCCATCAGGCTGCAATTTTAGATTAGTGGGTGGGGCAGCCAGCAGGTGGCAAAACCATGCCTCAGACATCTGTTTTTGCTCCCCGACCAACAGTGTGAAAAAGCAGGTAAAATGCAGGTTTGGCTGGATCACATTTGATACAGCCTTGCACCACCCATGGTAAGAGACCAAGCTGGATACATTTTGTGACAAAACTATACAAACTGTGTGCACACTGAAGGAAACCGTTGTAGCACAGACCTCAGACCAGGTTCCATTCCCTGATGGGCACGTGGTGACCAGGCACATTTTCACAGTCACTCAAGTCAAAGATCAGCCTATGAATGAATGAATTTTTACAATTTATATGCTGAAAGAACTGGGATAAGGTGAGAGTGAGCCTTTGGATTATCTGAAAACTTCTAATAAAATTGTAACTGAGGACTCTAATGCTGATCTGCTCTCATGTTGAGACCACCCTCTTGAATGTGAAGGGTAACTAGATTATATACAGGGTCTCCTCAACAGGAGTACAGTCCTGGATGTACTGTAGTAGGCTTTCCCAAATAGTGCAAAGAAAAGTCTCTAGAATTCACATGGCAGGTACTCACTGTGCCCTGTATACCGTAATGCCACCTGCAGTATTAGTCAGCTTCTGTACTTGTTGCCTGGGACCTAGATCCTCAGTAGAGCTTTCTGCATGCTTTCTGCAGCCCTCAAAATTTCCACTCGCCTGTCCGCATTTGGTGAGTGTAAATTAGCTGAGTGTGTGCCACATCAGAAAGGGGGGTGGTCTCCGCCAGCAGACAGGGTTGACTGAGAGTCAAGTCTCCGCCTAGCGATTGGCCAGGAAACTGTGGAAAAGGGAGAGACGATCCGGCCAGAACACACAGAGAGTGGAACTCCTTCTGTAGCACAGCTTGGATCTGAAACGTTGGCCGCTGTACGTCCTGCCTCCTGGACCTGCTCCTATGATAGACAGCACACTGGTCCAATGCTGGGAAATTGAAGTAGTGTGACATCCATTATAGGAGGCGGGACTTTGTTTGACAGCGGCCAGCGTTTTAGATCAAGGCTGTGTCACAGCGGGAGTTCCCCTCTCTGTGTTCCCATCAGTGCAGCCTATCAGTGTCCATCAGTGCAGCCTTATCAGTGCCCATCAATGCAGCCTTTCAGTGCCCAGCCTATCAGCCTATCAGTGAGTGTCTCCTCCCAGCAATGGGCCAGGAAACTGTGAGGAAGGGAGAGGTGGGACTTTGTTTGACAGCGGCCAGCGGTTCAGGTCCAAGCTGTGTCAAGGTGGGAGATCCCCTCTCTGTGTGATCTGGCCAGCTCTCCTCCTGATTCCTCCCTGTGGCTGCATTGATGGACACTGATGAGGCTGTATTGATGGGCACTAATAGGCTGTATTGATGGGCACTGATAGGCTGCATTTATGGACACTGATAGGCTGCATTTATGGGCACTGATGAGGCTCCACTGATGGGCCCTGATGAGGCTGCATTGATGGGCACTGATAGGCTGTATTATTGGACACTGATAGGCTGCAATTGATTGGCACTGTTGAGGTGGCACTGATACAGAAGGCTGCACTGATGATTTCCAGAAGAATTGACCGGTAACAGGGTACATTTTCCTGACAAATTTGTTTATCTTTATAACCTCTAAATGATTCCTATTAATGTTCTCCACCATCACAGCATAGCGTTTACCTATAGTCTGCTCAGTAAATCATTTTTTCTTTTCCTCCTCTCAGTAAAATGACGAGACCAACATCTAGTTTGGAAACATTTCCACAGTATTATTTCTACTGAGAACAAAGCTGTAATTTGCAAATATTGTGAGACAAAATATTCTTTTCCAAATGCTACAAGGATAATAAAACACATCCTTGCAGGCCAAAGGTGCCCTAAACACATACATTACAAAATACTTTATGGAATGAAATGATGAGGACCATAATGAAAGTGCAAGTAGCTTTTCCCTCCAGAGTTTTCATTCCAGAAACATTCTTTCTGCTGCTTCTGGATCATCTGTTTCTTCACCAGCAGCACCTTCAAGTAAAGAAGTGTTGCAAACCACGGCCCCCCAAAAATACACAATACTTTAATTTATAGATATAATGACACTTGATCAGGTGAACATTGATCATGTTCTTACAAGAGCAATATATGCTTCTGGATCAGCAATGTCAATAACTGAAAATGCATATTGACAGGACGCTTTTAAATTATTATGAGGGAAAGGGGGGTGGTTATCTATTCTCATAGATAGTTGAAATGTTCTTATCATCTACAGACCTTGTTATTCCATTTGTAATAATAAAAAATAAAAAAATTAAAAAGCATGTTTAGTTTATTTACTGAATAAGCTCTACTTTTATTTCAAACATAATACTTTTATATACACTGTATTCCACATTCTCTGTGTAACAAAATTAATTTCAATTTGTAAAACTACTCACTGAATTTTTTTCCAGAATAAAACAGGGGAAAAAACATTTTTTTTCCTTGGCTTAAAAATTTCAGAAATTTTCCATCTCTACTCCGGAAAGGCAATTGGTTCCACTAGATTTAAGTTAGGGTACCAGAGTAAAAGGGGCTGAATACAAATGCACATCACACTTTTTCTTTAGCATGAATATGCAGGCCAGAGTCAAACTCCCCCACCAACTGTATCTCATTTCAGGGGGATGCAGGAGAAAGTAGCTGAACCTGCACAGCAGAACCTAGAACAGACACTAATAAACGATTACTGCTCTCCCTGAATACAGGGAGGCCAAAAACTAAATGTACCTAACACTAGCCTACTGAGGGGGCGCTACACCATCATATTGATTATAATCAGCATTGAAACTTTTGAATACAGCTTTAGTATGTAAAGCAGTCAGGGCTGCGGTATATGGGTGTGTGTGTGTGTGTGTGTGTGGTTGTCTGGTGCAACGTTGTTTTTTTTTTTTTAGGTTTATTGTGGTGATTGAAAGTATGAACCATTCCCTTGTAAAACATCCAATGCAGTTCAAAATAGAAACATTTATACAGTAAATAACAGTAAACACCTTTGTTTTCTTTTTTTATAAGTGAACACATCTTCTCTAATATCAGCTGCATAAGAGGCTTCGAGAGGCGGGGATGGAGAAACAGACTGTTCTCCCAACATAGTCAGAAAACTGATCACACTGAGATGGATGTGCTTCTATGCTTCTATGCCTACTGTGGTCAGTTTGAAATAGGAAAAAGGGGAAACTGGCAAGATAACCAGGTATTTCACACAAAGGAAGCAATGCAAAGAGAAAAGAATCTTTGTTAACTCAAGTACAACAGGACTTATCAGCACATTGATTATCAGTGCAACCCCCATCAGAGGTGCCCACCACAGATGCCAATCAGTGTCCATCACAAATGGCAATCAGTGCCCATCACAGATGCCAATTAGTGCCCATCAGTAATGCCTGTCAGTGCCCATTACAGATGCCAATTAGTGCCCATCAGTGCAGCATATAAGTGCCCCTTAGTACCTCCTTATCAGTGCCACCTTATAAGTGCCCAACAGTGCCCGTCAGTGCAGCCTCATCAGTGCCCATCAGTGAAGGAGAAAACTAACTTTTTTACAAAATTTTATTAAAGGAATTAAGAAAAAAAAAACCCAGTGGTGATCAAATACCACCAAAAGAAAGCTCTATGTGTGGGAAAAAAATTATAAACATTTCATTTGTATACAGTGTAGCATGACCGCGCAATTGTCATTCAAAGTGTGAGAGCACTGAAAGCTCTAAATTGGTCTTGGCATGAAGGGGGCGAAAGCGCCTGGTAATGAAGTGCTTAAAGCTACTTTTTCATGCTTGGCGATTTTTTTTTTCAATTATTATGTTTAAAACGAATTGGGCTGAAAAGCGAACCTGTTTCTTTGCTCTGTGTGCCGTAACTTTTCATTGTTGGGTAAAAGCACCAAGTTCATTTCTGTGTCAGATTGTAGAAGCATGTAGTCTGTGCCAATATTATACACAATGACAATTCTGCTTAATTCCCATTTACACAATATGTATGTGATATGATGAGTAATTAAATATGATTTAATTTCATGTGTGATTACTATAAACAAATGTATAAAGTGACAACAGCCATTATTAGCCAATGCTAATGAGAAAATAAACGTTTTAATCAACCACACCTTACAGGAAAATTGGTATTTAAAATCATTGACTTTCCATCAAGTAATCTCTGCATTCAAAATTAGCTGACGGTAAATTTTATTTCTAGAGACAACACAAGCACAAATGACTCCTTACATAGTAAATAGTCATAACCTCAGATAACAGGAGGTATGATCATATTTTATTTATTGTTTGTTGGTGTCCTTTAGAACTTCTTGACCCGTTCCAGTAAGGGTAATGTCCATAGGTGTGCACAGCCTATTGCATTATTGCAAATTTTTTTTTGGACAGTGTTAGTAGAGCAGTGGGTGGTGTCAGTAAAGCTTTGGACTTGTCAGTAGGGCAGTGGATGGTGTCAGTTGTTTTTTTATCATTTTACTTTTTTATTAATTAAAAAAAAATTTTTTAGGAGCCCTGCTGGGGGGCTTTGGGTGAAATATCAGCAGGGAGAATCTGCGCCACACAGGGTGATTAGGGTGTGCCCAGGCACACCCGACACACCCCCCTGCACACGCCTATGGTAATGTCAGAACAGCATTTAGTGTTCACAAACTTTTAAAACAGTGATGGCGAACCTTGGCACCCCAGATGTTTTGGAACTACATTTCCCATGAGGCTCAACTACACTGCAGAGTGCATGAGCATCATGGGAAATGTAGTTCCAAAATATCTGGGGTGCCAAGGTTTGCCATCACTGTTCTAAAACATACACCCTGGAATTCATAAAGACTGGCTCAGTCAAATTTTGCGAACATGTCCCACATGTGTTCTACAAGTGGTGCAGCGTGCACCAAATTCACGAACCTGTTTAGAGCTTGTGCTTGAATTTGGCACATTCTGCGCCACGTTTAGAACATATGCAAGGCGTTTTCACAAAATCTGTCTCTGTATGGCAAAATAAAATCCTAATTAGCTCCACTTTCGTAAAGATATAATTTGTCGGTGTTTTATTTTGAATTTGTTTCCGGGTGTTACGGCACAATGGAGAAGTGGAGCAAATTAGAACTACCTGAATTTTGCGCAGAAGTTGCTGTCAGAACCAAAACTGTCACAGATGTATTTTGAATTAGGCCCAACGCTAAAACCACTTGCCGACTGCACGCCCACAATGTACTGCAATGTACTGTAGTCAAAGCGACGTACCTGTAAATCGCAGCTTACATCTGGGTTTAGGGCACGTGCATGCGCGCCCCCTGCCCGCCTCCCTCTGTGACTGTACACAGCAGGAGCCTGTCAGCAAGTCCTGGGCCAATGATTCACGGCTGGGACCTGCTGATTGGCTGTGTGCAATCACAGACCAGAGCTGTGTTGGTAAACAATACAGAGCTCTGTACAGGGGGAGAAAACTTTAGTAAAAAGCAGCAAACTTTACACACATTACACATAGTTAGGCACACTTTTAAAATGGTTGTAAACTGATGGGTGACTTTTTTATCTGACCTGCAAGGTAAAGCCATAATGTGCTAGTATGCATCGCATACAAGCACATTATGTGAAACTTACCTGAAAATGAAGCCTTCCAGCAAGGCCATGTCATCGATGGAGGCCGCTTTCATCTTTAACCATCTTCCTTCCAGGTCCACGGACTCTGCATTGGTAGAGAGAGCTGCATTGGTACTCATGCAAATGCTCTGATTCCTGAAACTGATACATTTAGGCTTCATTCTTTCAGCTGTCAGCAGGATTTCTCTGCTGACAGCTGAAGTGTAAACAAAAAAAAACAAAAAAATCTGACAAAAGGAATAAAAAAGTTCCGCTTAAAAAAAAATATTAAGCCCCCGTTCACACCTATGCGAATTAGATGCGGCTTACACCGCATCCAATTCGCAGGACATTTCAAAATACATTAATATTAATGAGGCTGGTTCACATATCTGCGGTGCATTCGCACTCCGCATTGCACAAAAAACGTGTGCGTTTTCTAGGCAGTGCGGTCCGGCTCAGGTGCGAACTCAGGCCCATTATCTTCTATGGGCACGCATCTGATTCGCAGATGTGTGAACAGGATAAAATACTGATGCAATCCTGAGCTGATACTGTGGCAATCCTGAGCTGATACTGTGGCAATCCTGAGCTGATACTGTGGCAATCCTGTGCTGATACTGTGGCAATCCTGAGCTGATACTGTGGCAATCCTGAGCTGATACTGTGGCAATACTGTGCTGATACTGTGGCAATCCTGTGCTGATACTGTGGCAATCCTGAGCTGATACTGTGGCAATCCTGAGCTGATACTGTGGCAATCCTGAGCTGATACTGTGGCAATCCTGAGCTGATACTGTGGCAATCCTGTGCTGATACTGTGGCAATCCTGTGCTGATACTGTGGCAATCCTGAGCTGATACTGTGGCAATCCTGAGCTGATACTGTGGCAATCCTGAGCTGATACTGTGGCAATCCTGAGCTGATACTGTGGCAATCCTGTGCTGATACTGTGGCAATACTGTGCTGATACTGTGGCAATCCTGTGCTGATACTGTGGCAATCCTGAGCTGATACCGTGGCAATCCTGAGCTGATACTGTGGCAATCCTGAACTGATACTGTGGCAATCCTGAGCTGATACTGTGGCAATCCTGTGCTGATACTGTGGCAATCCTGAGCTGATACTGTGGCAATCCTGAGCTGATACTGTGGCAATCCTGAGCTGATACTGTGGCAATCCTGAGCTGATACTGTGGCAATCCTGAGCTGATACTGTGGCAATACTGTGCTGATACTGTGGCAATCCTGAGCTGATACTGTGGCAATCCTGAGCTGATACTGTGGCAATCCTGAGCTGATACTGTGGCAATCCTGAGCTGATACTGTGGCAATCCTGAGCTGATACTGTGGCAATCCTGTGCTGATACTGTGGCAATACTGTGCTGATACTGTGGCAATCCTGTGCTGATACTGTGGCAATCCTGAGCTGATACCGTGGCAATCCTGAGCTGATACTGTGGCAATCCTGAGCTGATACTGTGGCAATCCTGAGCTGATACTGAGCAAAAACTGACATGAAACGCTGAACAACTGAGTTTTCTCTTCGCAGGGAAACCTGAGCTTAAATTCGCACCGCACATGTGTGAACCCAGGCTAAAAAAGTCAGCAGCTACAAATACTGCAGCTGCTGACTTTTAATAATCGAACACTTACCTGTCCCAGGGTCCAGCGATGTGGGGGAGCGAAGCCCCGCTCGTCTCCCCCTCCTCTCTGTGGCGCCAGCATTGTAACTGTGGGCGCCCAGCTGTGGCTTCATAGCTGGGCACCCACTGCGCTTGCGTGAGCCGCGCGGCACGCTGTGACTGGCCAGGCAATCATCTGGGACCTGTGACGTGTCCCAGATGATTGCCGAGAGGGAGGGGAGAGAAGTGATCTCCCTTCCAGTGCCACGGTACACCGGGAGGAAGTGGGAGCTGGAACCCTCTAAAAAGAGGGTATCCGCTCCCCCACCAAAAAAAATGACATGCCAAATGTGGCATGTCAGGGGGTCACCTTCCCTTAAAGCGGAAGTTCCATTTTTGGGTGGAACTCCACTTTAAGGAGCGGGGCTGCAGCACCCTTAACAACGGATGATTCGTTCAGCTTTCAGAGAGGTTCTCCTGTTGATAGCTGAAGTGTAAACCAAAGAAACGTCCCAGCAATTGGAGCTGTCAAAAAAAAAGCAGCCTGACAATGTTTATAAACAACATTGCTCGTTAAAACAGAAAGATAAAGAGAAACAGCGTTCCATTTTGTCTCATTCTGTTTATTCAAGAGATGAAGTTCGATCTGCAGATGAAGTCACTTTTTTTTTTTTATTATTAAATATTCCTCTGTTTAGCTCCTTAACCCTAATGTACCGTAATCAGCCCTAATTAACTCCTTATTCTCCTTTTTTTTTTACATTTCTTTATTAGTTTTTCCATATAAAAACACATTACAATGGACGAGGTAGTCCTCTAGTCTCAACATCACATAGCAAAAAACAATTCATAATACATACAGGGCCGCCGATCACTTATTCAGCGGTCATCAGGGTTACCCTGCTGAATGCTGAAGTGTAAACAAAACCGTTGCCGGAAAGTATCGGTAATTGGTATTGGCTAGTATAAAAAAAAAGTACTCACTACAAAAAAATATGAAATCGGTGCATTCCCTACATTTAAGCCCTAGATGTTAACCCTTTGCCAGCTATCGTCCTTAGTACAGTGACAGTGTATAGTTTTATCACTGATCACTGTATTAATGTCACTGGTTATGTCAGTGGCAGTTAGTCAGTTCCCCCCAGCGTCAGTTAGTGTCAGATTGATTGCTGCACTATGGCAGTCCCATTGTAAGTCGCTATTTACCGCTATTAGTAGTATATAAAAAAAATAATTCCAGTATATATACTATAGTTTGTAGACGCTATAACTTTCACGTGAACCAATCAATATACACTTATTGGGATTTTTTTTTATCAAAAACCTATAGCAGAAAACATTTGGCCAAAATTTCTGAAGAAATTTGTTTTTTCTTCATTGGATATGTTTTATAGCAGAAAGTAAAAAAAAATTGCTGTTTTTTTTGTTTGTTTTTTCTTGAATTTTCAGTATTTTTTTTTGTTTATATTGCAAAAAATAAAAAACCCAGTGGTGATCAAATACCACCAAAAGAAAGTTCTATCTGGGTGAAAAAAATGTAATAAATTTAATTTGGGTACAGTGTTGCATCACCGCGCAATTACCATTTAGCGCAGTGTCAAGTAGCTTAATTGGTTAACCACTTCAGCCCCGGAAGATTTTACCCGCTTCCTGACCAGAGCACCTTTGCTATAATTAATATCCCCCCAATTTAAAAAAAAATAAAAATTTCTTCATCGGTTTAGGCAGATATATATTCTTCTACATATATTTGGTAAACAAAAATCACAAGCGTATATTGATTGGTTTGCACAAAAGTTATAGCGTGTACAAATTATGGGAAAGATTTATGGCATTTTTATTATTATTTTTTTTTTTTTTACTAGTAATGGGGGTGATCTGCGATTTTTAGCAGTATTGCGACAATGTGACGGACAGATCGGACACTTTTGACACATTTTTGGGACCATTGACAATTATACATTGATCAGTGCTATACAAATGCACTGATTACTGTGTAAAATGTCACTGGCAGGGAATGGGGTTAACACTAGGGGGTGGTCAAGGGGTTAAATGTGTGTTCCCTCAGTGTGTTCTAACTGTAGGGGGATGGGACTGAGTAGGAGAGAAGACATATCACTGTTCCTACTTACTAGGAACAAACAACATGTCTCCTCTCCTCTGACAGCACAGGGATTTGTGTGTTTACATACAAAATCCCTGTGCTGGCGCTTGTTCACGCGATTACGCGTGGCTGGCCGCGATTGCGCCTGCCGGCCATGCGCATCGGGTACCCCGCCCTCTGGTGGCCAAAAAGGTGAATGAGGTACCCATATGGGATTTCGCCCAGGAGAGCCATTCTGCCTCAGTATATCTTCGTGAGCCGGTCTGGAACAAGAGCAATTAACACCAGGAAAAGTGGCAGAGCAACTTTGTTGGGTACCCCCCCCCCCCCAAAGTACTCACATAGGCAGGGCCGTTTTTTCCGCTGGGCATGCTGGGAAGTTGCCCGGGGGCCCCACTTGTCTGGAGGGCCCCATCCAGGGCTGATCCTCAGCGCTGCAATCATCACCCCAGCGTTCATAGCGCACCGCGGCTGCCCCAGTGGCTAGTGAAAGGCTCCGCCCACCTCTGCCATGTTCTTCAGACAGCATGGAGAGGGAGCGGAAAGACGACCCTTGATAACTGGCGCTGCCTTGCTGAGTGACACACTGTACTGCACCAGGCCGGCGGCCTCAAGTAAGTCTAACAATGTCTACTTAACCACTTGCCGACCGCCCCCTGTATATATACGTCGGCAGAATGGCACGTACAGGCAGAATCACGTACCTGTACGTGACATTCTTCCGGCGGTTGGGGGTCCGATCGGACCCCCCTCCGCCGGCGGGGACGGTCGGGATCGCTTCAGGAGCGATCCGGGACGAGGGACGGCCAGTGGTTTCTGGCCACCCCCTCGCGATCGCTCCTGGCCAATGAAAAACTTCCCCTTCCTGTCTATTGTATAGACAGGAAGGCGGAAGTGATGTCACGCTCGGTGCGCCGGTCTATGTGACCGGAGACGCCGAGCGGCGAACATCTAAAGGTTAGTGCACAACACTACACTGACACCAGTACAGTTAGGCACATATTCCACCCCCCTGTCACCCCCTGATCACCCCCCAGATCACCCCCTCCCCCCCCAGTCACAGTGTCACTAATTGCAGTGATCATTTTTTTACTGATCACTGCATTTAGTGTCAGTGTGACTGTAATAACTGTCAGGGCAGTTAGTTTTAGGTCCAAGGTAGCCCCCTACCCCCCCCCCTAATAAAGGTTTAACCCCTTGATTGCCCCCCAGGTAACCCTTTCACCCCCTTTTGCCAGTGTCACTAAGCGATCGTTTTTCTGATCGCTGTATTAGTGTCACTGCTGTCGCTAGGTAACCATTTTTTTTTTTTAGGTAACCGCCATGTTTATATAGGTTCATAAATAGTTTTATAGGTCAGGTACCCCCATATTACAACCTAAATAAAGGTTTTAAACCCCTTGATTGCCCCTAGAGTTAACCCTTTCACCAGTGATCACTGTATAACTGTCACTGGTGACGCTGGTTAGCCAGTTAGTTATTTCGTTATTTAGGTTCCCCGTCAGGTTTTTATATAGCGTCAGGTACCCCCATATATTACCTAATAAAGGTTTTAACCCCCTGATTGCCCCTAGTTAACCCTTTCACCCCCTTTTGCCAGTGTCACTAAGCGAATGGTTTTCTGATCGCTGCATTAGTGTCGCTAGGTAACCATTTTTTTTTTTTTAGGTAACCGCCATGTTTATATAGGTTCATAAATAGGTTTATAGGTCAGGTACCCCCATATTACAACCTAAATAAAAGTTTTAACCCCCTGATTGCCCCTAGAGTTAACCCTTTCACCAGTGATCACTGTATAACTGTCACTGGTGACGCTGGTTAGCCAGTTAGTTATTTCGTTATTTAGGTTCCCCGTCAGGTTTTTATATAGCGTCAGGTACCCCCATATATTACCTAATAAAGGTTTAACCCCCTGATTGCCCCTAGTTAACCCTTTCACCCCCTTTTGCCAGTGTCACTAAGCGATCGTTTTTCTGATCGCTGCATTAGTGTCGCTAGGTAACCAGTTTTTTTTTGTATTACTGTTACGGGTGACGCTGGTTAGTTAGCTTGTTTTTTATACTGTCAGGCACCCGCCATTTATTACCCAATAACGGTTTAACCCCCTGATCGCCCGGCGGGTGATATCAATTAGGTTTTAGGGTCAAATAAGGTCTGCGTCGCCCCAGGTTAGTGCCAGTACCGCAAACACCCACGCACAAAGCATACACCTCCCTTAGTGGCACAGTATCTGAACAGATCAATATCTGATCTGATCAGATCTATACTAGCGTCCCAGCAGTTTAGGGTTCCAAAAAAAAACCGCATTGTTAGCGGATCAGCCCAGATACCTGCTAGCACCTGCGTTTTCCCCCTCCGCCCAGCCCAGCCCAGCCCAAGTGCAGTATCGATCGATCACTGTCACTTACAAAACACTAAGCACACATAACTGCAGCGTTCGCAGAGTCAGGCCTGATCCCTGCGATCGCTAACAGTTTTTTTGTGGTAGCGTTTTGATTCAGTCGCTTCAGTCAGAGCTTTTTTACCTGTGAATCTCAAAAAAATAAAAAAAAATAAAATAGTTGTCGTTTTATTGTTCTCTCTCTCACTCTATTCTCTCTCTATTGTTGCTCTTTTTTTTACTCCATTCTATTCTGCAATGTTTTATTATGTTTTATCATGTTTTATCATGCTTGCTTTTCAGGTATGTAATTTTGTTTACTGTGTTTTAGTGTTAAGCATTTTTTTGTTTTCAGGTGCGCCATTCAGTTGCAACGCGGATTTATTTATCTTGACAGCAACAGCGTTTGCTCCCACGATACATAAAGACGCGACTCCAACACTGTAGGAGGTGATTTCACCACCACAGTTAAAAAAAAGAGCATATATGCCGAAGCATGGGGGCAGCAGGGGGGGGAGGAGCGATTGGCTCCTAATGCCACGTACATACGGTCGAAATTCCGACCGTGTGTACACGGCATAACTTTTTGCGGGAGGATGCCCCCATGCATCGGCATATATAAATGGTGCATGTATGCCCATCATTAGAAGTGGGTGGATGAAGGGAGGTATTCTAATGGTGGGCATACCCACCAATCAATCTCTTTTTTTTCGTTCAGCCAAGAGGCTGCATGAAAAAAAAAAGATTACAATATATGTCCAGTATGTTGCTGGACTTTGAATGGTTATACCAGAATGATGCCTGCAGGTTTAGGTATCATCTTGGTATCATTCTTTTCAGCCAGTGATCGGCTTTCATGTAAAAGCAATTCTAGCGGGTAATTAGCCTCTAGACTGCTTTTACAAGCAGTGGGAGGGAATGTCCCCCCTCCCGGATATAAACCGCGCCATTGGGAAATTGGGAAAGCATTTTATCACACCAATCTTGGTGTGGTCAGATGCTTTGAGGGCAGAGGAAAGATCTAGGGTCTAATAGACCCCAATTTTTTCAAAAAAAGAGTACCTGTCACTGCCTATTGCTATCATAGGGGATATTTACATTCCCTGAGATAACAATAAAAATCATAACAAAGAAAAAAAATGGAAGGAACAGTTTAAAAATAAAATAAAAAAGCTAAATAATTAAAAAAAAAAAAAAAAAAAAAAAAAAAAAAAAGCACCCCTGCCCCCCCTTCTCTTGCGCAAAGGCGTACACAAGCGTTGGTCTGGCGTCATATGTAAACAGCAATTGCACCATGCATGTGAGGTATCACCGCGAAGGTCAGATCGAGGCAGTAATTTTAGCAGTAGACCTCCTCCGTGAATCTAATGTGGTATCATGTAAAGGCTTTTAAAGGCTTTTAAAAATGTATGTAGTTTATCTCCACTGCGTGTTTGTGCGCAATTTTAAAGCATGTCGTGTTTGGTATCCATGTACTCGCCTAAGATCATATTTTTTATTTCATCAAAAATTTGAGCAATATAGTGTTTTTAGTGCATTAAAATAAAAAAAAGTGTATTTTTTCCACAAAAAATGCGTTTGAAAAATCGCTGCGCAAATACTGTGTGGAAAAAAAAAATGCAACACCCACCATTTTAATCTGTAGGGCCTTTGCTTTAACATTATATATAGTGTTTGGGGGTTCAACGTAATTTTCTTGCAAAAAAAAAATATGTTTTCATGTAAACAAAAAGTGTCAGAAAGGGCTTTGTCTACAAGTGGTTAGAAGAGTGGGTGACGTGTGACATAGGCTTCTAAATGTTGTGCATAAAATGCCAGGACAGTTCAAACCCCCCCCAAATGACCCCATTTTGGAAAGTAGACACCCCAAGCTATTTGATGAGAGCAATGTTGAGCCCATTAAATATTTTTTTTTTTTGTCCCAAGAGATTGAATAATGAAAAAAAAAAAATATATATATTTTTTTTACAAAAAGTTGTCACTAAATGATATATTGCTCAAACATGTCATGGGCATATGTAGAAATACACCCCAAAATACATTCTGTTGCTTCTCCTGAGTACGGGGATACCACATGTGTGGGACTTTTTGGGAGCCTAGCTGCGTACGGAACCCCAAAAACCAAGCACCGCCTTCAGGCTTTCTAAGGGTGTAATTTTTTTATTTCACTTCTCACTGCCAATCACAGTTTCGGAGGCCATGGAATGCCCAGATGGCATAAAAACCCCCAAAATGACCCCATTTTGGAAAGTAGACACCCCAAGCTATTTGCTGAGAGGTATTGTGAGTATTTTGCAGATGTCGCTTTTTGTCACAAAGTTTTGAAAATTGAAAAAAAAAATTTTTTTTTCTTTACTTTCTTCATTTTCAAAAACAAATGAGAGCTGTAAAATACTCACCATGCCTCTCAACAAATAGCTTGGGTGTCTACTTTCCAAAATGGGGTCATTTGGGGGGGTTTTGTGCTATTTTGGCATTTTATGGCCTTCGAAACTGTGATAGGTAGTGAGGAGTGAAATCAAAATTTGCACCCTTAGAAATCCTGAAGGCGGTGCTTGGGTTTCGGGGCCCCGTACGCGCTAGGCTCCCAAAAAGTCCCACACATGTGGTATCCCCATACTCAGGAGAAGCAGCAAAATGTATTTTGGGGTGCAATTCCACATATAACTATGGCATGTGTGAGCAATATATCATTTAGTGACAACTTTTTGAAAAAAAAAAAAATCTTTTTTATTTTTGTCTTTATTCAATCACTTGGGACTAAAAAAAAAAATATTCAATGGGCTCAACATGCCTCTCAGCAAATAGCTTGGGGTGTCTACTTTCCAAAATGGGGTCATTTGGGGGGGTTTTGTACTTCTCTGCCATTTTAGCACCTCAAGAAATGAAATAGGCAGTCATAAATTAAAAGCGGTGTAAATTCCAGAAAATGTACTCTAGTTTGTAGACGCTATAACTTTTGCGCAAACCAATAAATATACGCTTATTGGCATTTTTTTTACTAAAGACATGTGGCTGAATACATTTTGGCCCAAATGTTTGACTAAAATTGAGTTTATTAGATTTTTTTTATAACAAAAAGTAGAAAATCTCTTTTTTTTTCAAAATTTTCGCTCTTTTTCCGTTTATATCGCAAAAAATAAAAATCACAGAGGCAATCAAATACCATCAAAAGAAAGCTCTATTTGTGGGAAGAAAAGGACGCAAATTTCGTTTGGTTACAAAATTGCAATTACCAGTTAAAGTAGTGCAGTGCGAAATTGAAAAAGACCTCTGGTCCTTTGGCTGCCAAATGGTCCGGGGCTGAAGTGGTTAAGTAAGTTCAAGTTGTGCATCAAACACAGCCTCAAAAGCTGCCACTGTGCCCATCAAACACAGCCACTGTGCCCTTTAAATAGCCACTGTGCCCATCAAACAGCCACTTTGCCCATCAAAGCTGCCACTGTGCCCATCAAAGCTGCCACTGTGCCCATCAAACACAGCTGTGCCCATCAAAGCTGCCACTGTGCCCATTAAAAGCGGCCACTGTGCCCATTAAAAGCGGCCACTGTGCCATCAAATGCTGCCACTGTGCCCAAACGCTGCCACTGTGCAAACGCTGCCACTGTGCCCATCAAACTCGTGTTATATTGTCCAAACGTTGTGTTAATGTTTAAACACTGGTTTTTTGGAAGTACCAATAAATATAGCCTTATTGATAATTTGTATTTTTATTCTCGTGCGTGATGGTGTAGACAGGGTCCCAGTGCACTGTATTGCCCGGGGGCCTATAATGCTCTTAAGATGGCCCTGCACATAGGTGTACTGCAGTAATAGCTCTGTGCTACTATTATACTTCATGTGACAGAGACAAATAAAATTAAATGTATTTTATTTTTGCTATATAATATATCCTGTTTGCCTTAGCACCTGTAGGTGGGACGGGTGGTGGGTAAGCATGGGGTATGTTGTGGAGGGGGGGGGGGGGGGGGGGTGGTGGTTTGTGCAGTGAAGTATTGGGGGTGAGGTAGGTGGGTAGTGAGATAAAATGAGGGTTGCAGTGAGTGAGGTATGTGTGTGTGTTTCAGGGGAGGGGGTGCTGTGAAGGTGGGTGAGATAAATATGGGGTGTGCTGTGATAGAGGGGTGAGAAAAATGTGGTATGTGCTGTAAGGGGGGAGTCAGGTAAGACTGAGTGGAATGCATCTAGGGTGTGCTGGGGGGATAATATGTCTACAAAGGTTTTGTAGTAGGAGTAAGGACGGCCGTCAGGGCCGGGGGATTTGTGCAAAGGGAGGCCTTTAATGATGTTGTAAAGTTCCTCAGTAGAGATAGGGGCATTAAGATCAATGAGGTCTGTGGAGGAGAGAGTCGGGAGTCTGAGGTCAGCAAAAAAAGTATCAAAGTTATCTTGTGAAAAATTAAAGTGGTTTTCGGGCGACAAGCAATTGTAGAGTTTTTGGTAGAAATCGCCAAAAGTTTTAGACATTTCATGGGGGCAGTAGGTTTTAGTGCCGTCTGTTTTAATAAGGAAGTCAGGGAAGGAGTTAGAGGGCCGAGGGCGAAGCTTATTAACCAACATTCTATGGGGCTTATTCGAGAATTCGTAGAATTTCTGTTTAGACCATAGTAAGGCTTTCGCTGTTTTGTTAAAATGCAGAGTTTTAATTTGTTCCCTTAGTAGTACTACTGTGCGAAGCCTCGACACTGTGGGATTTCTTAATAGCTGAGACTCCGCAGACACCAAGTCAGATGTTAGCGTCTGCAGAAGCTGAGATCTGTCTTTTTTCAGGCGAGAGCCTTCCGCAATACATACCCCACGAAAGACCGCCTTGTGGGCTTCCCACAGTGTCGAGGGTTCAGGGACAGAGCCTTTGTTTAGCAAAAAATATTCCTGCAGACTAGAAGCCAAGGAGTTACGCGTGGGTTCCGATCGCAGGAGGTGATCATTGAGGCGCCAGTGACATGCTCTAGGATGAGGTTGGGATAGTAGAACGTCTAGGGTTATAGGTGCATGATCAGACCACGTGATGGGAGCTATATCAGAGTTGACAGTGTAGGGAATGAGGGGAGCTGAAATAAGAAAATGATCTAATCTAGAGTACATTTTATGGGCCATAGAGTAGAAGGTATATTGTTTGGTCATTGGGTGTTTGATCCTCCAAGAGTCAAATAATTTATGCGATCTAGTACATTTGCGGAAGGCGTTGGCTTGGGAGGCAGATTTCTGGGAGAGATTGGCACCTGAGACACTTTGTCTATCTCTTGTAGGGGACATGACCAAATTGAAATCACCGCCCACTATAGTGAAAGGCTGTAAACATCTAGGGTGTGCTGTAAGGGGAGTAAGGTGAATACAGATTGTGTTGTGCGGCTGACAGGCACTCAGGAGGTGCTACTTCCTCAATGCCTGCTTTTTTCCTTTGTTTACTTTCATTTTTTTCATTATTTATTTGGCAATGTGATATTGCGGGACTGCACCACAACTGCAAGCCACACTTTTGGCTCGCTTTGGCTATGAATTGCACTCAAGGGGCGAGTTTTACACGTGCTCTGCAGCCCAAGTTAAGAATGCTACAGTTACGAAGCAAAGCATGGTAGCTATGGCATATGTACAGCCTTGCTTGCCTGTATTGTTTGGCTACATTTACATGTACTTCCCTGGTGTACTATTAAGACATTCTGAATTGCATCTAACAGAATGTATCAAGTTGCAGTGTGCTGATTCTTGCTCCCACTTACTGCACTTAAGCCTCGTACACACGATCGGATTGTTGGCCAACAAATCCGTGGACTTTTGTACGAAGGTCTTTGGCCCAAACTTCTCTTGCATACACACTGCCACACAATTGTTGGCCAACAAATACGAACGTAGTGACTTACAACGTTGTTTTTCAGCTCTTTAGCGCCACCCTTTGGGGCTCCTTCTGCTAATTTCGTGTTAGTAGAAACTTGGTCAGTGTTGATTCGCAATTTGCATTTCGCGCTTTTCAGTTTGTTTAGTTTCATCAACCAGCCATGTTGCGGAATCGGAGGAGATAATGTGTTATTTATTATTGGCCTTGAAGTTATCGCTTTGACATAATTTTTTTGGTTGAATAATGATTTGATTTGGTATATTTTCTATAATTTGGATGCATAGAATGCACTTTTTGTTTAAGTTCCATTGGCAGATAGCATGTCAAATTTTATTTGTTTTCTTTTTTTAAATGCACAATAAAAAAATGGTGGAGAATAATACTTGGCTATGTGTTTTACTTCAAATGACATTTTAGGAGTAGGCAGTTACATTAAAAAAAAAAATACAATGTAAAATGAACAAGGGACACCAACATAGTTGTATGTTTGATCTTAAAAACTTCGGGATAATGGTGTTGTGGTAAATTTAAAAAAAAAAGCATAATAATAATATTATTCTTGATATCACATGAAAAAAAAAAAAAGCCTTTGAAAATTGGTTTGCAATAACTCCATCAGTATCACCAGCAAAGCAGCTTCATTATTATCCCATTAAAGTGGTGTTCCACCCAAAAAAAACAACAAAAAAAACAAGAATTTGCCTAAAAAAAAAAAAAATTTGGAAAATATTTTTTTTTTACTCATCTCTAAATGGCTGTTGCTAGGGGGTCCCTTGTAGTCTGCTCCTTCAGTGCCTGGGCTCTTGACATCACTTCCCCTCAGTGCAGGAAGGGCTCAGCTCTTCCCCCTTTTTTTTTTTATAATGGGAACTCCACTTTGAAGAAGAAGAGAATGTGCGCTGCATTTAGAGATTTCATAATTTGCCACGTCACGAATGTTAATTCTCCATTACAGACGCTAGTTTACAAGACTGGCCGCTTCCGGCTCGTCCTTGCTTCCGAGCATGCGTGTTTGTACTTTGGACTTTTGTTGACGGACTTCTGTACACACGCTTGGAAAATCAGACAACACATATTTGTCCGCAGAAAATTTGAAAACCTGCCATCCAACATTTGTTTGCAGAAAATCCAACAAAAATTGTCCGATGGAGCATACACAAGGTCGGATTTTCCGCCAACAGCCTGCCATCACACATTTCCCGTCAGAAAGTCCGATCGTGTGTATGTGGCTTTACTGTGCTTTGGCCTCACTCTCCTCTAACTGAACACACATTTACCTTGGACCTCCCCCTTAGACCTCTTTTACACATGGGGCGCTTTACATGCGTTTTTTGCACTAAAACTAATCGGCAATACACTTGCTTAAAATTTATTGTGCTAACCATTTGTGACTAGTTAGTAGTAGGGCTCTACTCAGGTTGTATATCGTTTAAATAGTGTTATGCCGCGTACACACGATCGGAATTTCCAACAGCAAATGTTCGATGTGAGCTTGTTGTCGGGAAAATTCCGACCGTGTGTGGGCTCCATCGGACA
>CM053027.1:106644687-106665248 GCA_028564925.1 Lithobates sylvaticus
ACAGGGGCGTGTAATTACAATTTTTTTTTTTTAAATCAATATTTTTTATTGAATTTCAAAACTTACAATACATGAAGAGGGGGAATCAAGAGGGAAACATAAATGGGGGGAGGGGGGGAGGGGAGAAATAAAAAAAAAGGGGGGAGTTGTACAGTGAGCGGCAGTGCCGCTTATAAAGACTGTAGTTACAGTGAATACATTCCATATGATGGCAGTAGTGACGTGTCATGCGTATACCATACAAAGGGTTATACTATTATCATTAACATTGACATTAACAGTAACATTAACAGTAACACTGGCGTCAAAGGTGTTGTCTCACATATGTTTAAACTTATCAGTCCAGAGTTTCCATTCGCTATCAAATTTTTTGCATCGGAGCGAGTTTATGGCAATTAACCTTTCAAAAGAGTGATTTTTATTGACCAAATCTATAACTTCGGATATATTAATGGCAGTAGTGCTTTTCCAGTTACGAAGTATGATAGTCCTTGTTGCTAGCAATATATGAGTCACCATAGCCCTGTCCCCTTGTGGGAAGAGTTCTAGACCTATGTGTAGTAGCGCTAGCGAGGGGTTAGGGGCAGTTAGTATGCCTGTAAGATCCGAAAGTAGTTGGAAGGTCTTGTTCCATATACTGGTTAGACTTGGGCATTCCCAGAGTGTATGCATTAGGTTACCTACGTGGCCACACTGTTTCCAGCATAGCGGAGATGATAATGGAAAGAAGATGGAGAGTCTATATGGCGTGTAATGCCACCTGTTGGCTATCTTCAGGGTCATTTCCCAGTGATTTACACAATGTGAGGCTTTTTGTATCGTGCTAAATGCATGTAACCATTGGTCGTCGGAGAAAGCAGAGTTTAGGTCTTTTTCCCACTTACTGAGAGCTGATGATTTATTAAAGTCTCGTTTGCTATTCAGAAAATTGTAGAATAAGGATATACCTTTGTTTGAATGTGTTGTTTTGGAGTAAAATCTCCAGATTTTAAAAGGTATGGCAATAGTGGGTAAAGGGTGTGCTCTCAGGAAATGGGAAATGCACGTGCAGGAGAACCATAGGTCTCTAGGGAGGTCATATTCGGTCATAAGTGCTGCCGTGCTTTTGGGAGTGCAGTCTGTAAACAGGTCTTGTATGTAGCATATGTTGTGTGTTTTAAAAGTAGTGGTTTTGAGGAATGGAATCTTGGCCTCTAAAAGTTCGATTGGGAACTCGTACGCTATCTCTTTGCTATCAGTGGTCCTATGTGATAGTAGAAATCTCCAGGCTTGGAGATTCACTTTTAAAGTTGGTGGTAGGCCTCCAGTATCCCAAGGATCCCAGACGTCTCCCATTAGAAAGGAAACAAGATCGTTTGTGGGGGAAAGTGCCCTTTCAATGTCGACCCATAGTGGGCGTTCTGGGTGTGAAAACCAGTGTTTTAGTTGGTCCAGCCTAGTGGCCCATAAGTAGTCTTGTATGTCCACATATCCAGCTCCCCCCACGGATTTATGTGGTAGGAGGCTGCTGCGTGGACATCTAGCCTTTTTCTCACCCCAGGTGTATTTCCAGGTAGATCGCGTAAGGGCAGAGATGTAGTGCTTTGGAATCGGAATTGGCAGAGATCGGAAGATGTAAAGGATTTGTGGCAGTATGGACATCTTATAGGCTGCAATCCTGCCAAGCCAAGAGATTTCACATTTGCTTATGTCAGTGAGTTGTTTATCTAATTCGGCTAAGAGTGGTTTGAGATTGATGTCTGCCAGAGTAGACGTGTTGTTAGATATTAAGATGCCCAGGTATGTTATGCAGCTATTGGTCCATGAGTATGGCAGAGAGTTCTGTAGTCTGTGCCTGACATGTTTATGCACCCCTAGGTCCAGGATCTGGGATTTGGTGAAGTTTACCTTGTAGTAGGAAACTGACCCAAATTCCGAAAGGACTTCATGTGCTGTTGGGAGGGAAGTCAGTGGTTCAGTTAGTAGCAGTATGACGTCATCTGCAAAAAGATTTATAACCTGTTTAGCCTTACCTATCTGGAAGCCTTTTACGGCAGCATTTGTGCGCATATGTTCCGCCAGCGGTTCTATCATTAAGTTGAATATAGTTGGAGAGAGAGGACACCCTTGGCGAGTACCATTTGAAATCTCAAACTTTTTGGATAGAGTACCGGATGTGTAGACTTGTGCTGAGGGGCATGAGTATAGGGCCATTATGGCAGTAAGTATTGGGCCTTCAAACCCAAATTTTGTTAATACAGCTTCCATGTATTTCCAGTGTACACGATCAAACGCCTTCTCTGCATCTATGGATAGAAGCAGAGAAGGCTTTTTAGTGGACGTGGCATAGTGAATGATATTAATAATACGCCGTGTGGCGTCCGAGGTCTGTCTCCCCCTCACAAAGCCCATCTGGTCCTTTGGTATAATCTCTGGGATGATGTCGGTTAACCGTTTCGCTATTAGTTTGGCATAGATTTTAACGTCCGAGTTTAGGAGGGATATTGGCCTGAAATTGGCTGGGGTGGTAGGTTCTTTGCCTGGTTTTGGGATTGTTATGATGTGGGCTCTCAGCATCTCAGGAGGAAAGGAGGACGTTTCACTAGCTTTGTGGAATACTTTGAGTAGGTATGGGGCAAGATGGCTGTTAAAGACCTTATAGTATTCATTTCCGAAGCCATCAGGTCCTGGGGATTTACCATTTGGTAACGAAAAGGTAATTTTTTCAATCTCTGGGACAGTAAATGGGGCGTTAAGCATGGATAGGGATGGAAGGTTAATTTTCTGCAAAAATTTTTGGATATTTTCAGGGGTCGGTTGGGGTGTTGAAGCATCTGTGTTTAGGTTATAAAGGGCTCCGTAAAATTCAGCAAATTGATCAGCAATATCTTTTGGGTTATATATTTTATTGTGTGTGGTAGGGTGGAGTAAGAATGCTATTTTTGTTTTGGTACGTGCTGCTTTTATTCTGTGTGCCAGGTATTTACCTGCCCTATTGGCGTTAGCATATGAGTTAAGTTGTAACCTTCTCAGGTGTTTGTCAAATTGTTGTTGTGTAAGGAGTTCTCTTAAAGTACTCCTAAGGTTGGATAGTGTGGTGGCTGTGGTCGGTGAGGGGAGTGTTTTGTTTGCAGCTTCTAGCGTCTGGATTTCAGTTAGTATTGTATTAAGCTTGGTGTTATATTTTCTTTTCTCTATTGCTCCTAACTGGATAAGTATGCCTCTCATGACTGCCTTATGGGCATTCCAGACCGAGAAAGGGTTCATGTCAGTAGTGTCGTTGTTTCTAAAGTAGTCTGTGATGTGTTGGGATATGGTAGGAAACAGTTTAGGTTCTTGTAGGAGTTTTACGTTGCATCGCCAGATAGGGGGTGAGGGAGAGACACCCTGTACATTGAGAGATAACGTGATTGCAGCGTGGTCAGACCACCCGATATCGTGTATCTCAGTCGACCGGACCCGCTGCAATAGCCATTTATCGGTTACAAACATATCTATTCTAGAATACGAGCAGTGCCTTGTGGAAAAGAAGGTATAATTCCCTTCGTTGGCATGGAGACATCTCCAGGTATCAAACAGGTCATGCGTGTTCAGGATCTGTTGCAAGTTAGGTGGTCTCTGCGGGTTGGCAGTGGTGGTGTCCATCGTAGGATCTGCTATAAGGTTAAAGTCACCTCCAATGATGAGCCTACCATACAGTAGGGACTCTGTTTTCTTTAAGACTCGTCTGAGGAATCTTGTTTGGTGCCTGTTCGGCGTGTAGAGGTTTACTATGGTGATCGGTATGTTATCCAAGTCTCCTGTGATGATAATATACCGTCCGCTGTCGTCTATGAAGGAGTCCTTGAGCGTGAAGGATACGGTGTCTTTAATGGCCACCATAACACCTCCTGTCTTGCTGCCCGGGGTACAAGCTGAGAATATATGTGGGTATGCTTTGTTAGAGCATGCAGGGGCTTTTTGTTGTTGGAAGTGTGTCTCCTGAATGAGGAGTATGTCTGCTTTGTGTTTGCGGGCCTCCTGCCACATAGAAAATCTTTTAGCAGGGTGGTTTAGCCCCCTGACATTCAGAGATAAGAATGTGAGAGACATTGTTGAGGCGAGGAGGGAGGTGTGCGTGGTGCAGTGCACAGGTACTCACAGTGGTGGAGGAAGTTCTGTCTCCGGTGCAGTTCAGGCAACAGGGCAGTAGTGAATGTCACCAGGATGATGGAGGGTGATGTCCAGAGTAGTATTTCACTGTAGCTAAAATGAGAGGTAAAGAAAAAGTAAAACAAAACAAGGGTGGGTTGAACAGATGTAAAAAAAGATCTGTAAATCGATCCGTGTGCAGACATGTCTGCTAACTTGGTAACTGGGTGGTTGGAGTTTAGGCTGAACTCCTTCAGCCAGAGAGAATTGTGTAGACTGTAAGCTTAGATCAAGAGCTACTTCCAGCATTCTTCTTGTTATTGCGTTTATGTGAGACTACTTGCCAGTCTTCCTGGAGTTGCTGTGGTTGTGGCAGTGGCATTGAGGGTGGGTGCGCTGGGTGCGCTGCTAGGTCTGGGAGAATCCCCCAGTGCTGTAGCGTGGCAATGCCCTCTTCCATGGTGGCAACAGCTTTCGTCACACCGTTGTGTGTAATAAGGGTGGCTGGGTACTTCCACTTGTGCGGGATCTTATGGTTCCTCAGGGCCTTAGTGACAGTGGCCAGGTTGCGTCTTCTTTGTAATGTGTACCTAGACAAATCTGGTAGGATTTGTAGGTCTATGTACTGTTGTGGGACGGCATCTTGTCTGCGTGCAGCTTGAAGGATTTGTTCTTTCACGTGGAAGAAGTGTATCCTCAGCAGTGTGTCTCTTGGTGTACCTTCAGGCAGGAAGGAGGGTTTGGGGATCCTGTGGATCCTGTCAATAATTAAGTCCTGAGCTGTGAGGGTAGGTACCAATGTGGAAAACAGCGTTTGGGCGTACTGCAGGAGTTGAGGTGCTGGGACAGATTCTGGGATTCCCCTCAGTTTAATGTTATTGCGTCTGCTTCTGTCCTCAAGGTCAGAGACCTTGTCCTTCAGCCATGCGATGTCCTCCCCCTGTGCTGCATGAGCATCCACCATCACATTGTAGGTAGTGGTGTACTCCTCCATCTTGTGCTCGATTCTGTCTACTCTAACCCCAAGAGCTTGCACTTCTTTGTGGCACTGGTTGATCCCCTTCACCATATCAGTGTGCAGAGCAGACCTAAGGGATAGCAGCATTTCTTTCAGCATCGTATCTGATATGGGCCTGTCTGCTGTGGGGAAATCTGCTATGGGGTCAGGAGAGTGGGAGGATGATGTTGCTGCAGTCCCATATCCCTGCTGGGCGCTTACCTCCATCTCTTGTGCGGCCTGCTGCCTATCAGGTGAGGTCAGCCTGGGTTTGGACTTTGCTGGGCTCCTTGTAGAAGGGCTAGATGTGCCTGAGGACGGTTCGCTTGTGTGATGGATGTGTCCCTGCGGTGTGCGGAGGCCTCCGTTCCCGTTTCTGTGGTGTGCGGCCTGTTCCTTAGAGCGCGGCGGCATCGGGCCTCCGCCGCCATCTTGCGTAGGCCCGCGGGGTTTAGCAGCAAAGAAGTTAGCCATTTTCTGTGGCTGTGGCGCAGATTTTCTTCGCTTGGCCATCTCCGTGCTGTCCCGCCGGTCACTGGAGACGTTTCAGGGCCGGATTGAGTGCTGGAACGCTCGGATGGTGAGCGATCTCTCTGGCTGGCAAGCGGAGCTCTCAGATTAAGCGGCCATCTCAGAGCTCGGTCGCCACGCCCCCTAATTCTTTATTTAAAGTATCCAGCATACACAGAGCAGTAAATCACATTAGACAGTTACATGCATAAAGTAACCCTAGAGAGATCCAGTACTAACCGGAAGAACAACATCAGTCAGTATTAGCATAAAGTGCATGGGTGACCTTGCTGGAACACCCAGCAATAACAAAATCTACAGAGCTTAAATTGGTATAAGAGGGGTCACCTCTCTTGGACCAAATAATCGCTGCCACCGTGAAAGCAGGGATAAAGCAGTTTTCCATTAAATTAAGTGAAAAAGAAAAGATAAGAGCTAGAGAAATGTAGGAGTGGGAGAGAGAACAGTAGGGGAAGGGGAGAGGAGAGACAAAAAAAAAGGGAGGGGATGGGAGAGAAGGTAGGGAGGGAGTAAGACAGGTGTAGTTGTGGCAGAGGGTTGGAGGACCCCAAGAACATTAGGATACCGGGTCTTAGTACCCTCAAGATGCGAAGAGGGCCTTTCCTTCCCTTGAGAATATGTTCCAGTGGACCCAGGTTTTGGAATAAGTCCCATGGCTATTTTGGGCAGAAAGTAACATGTTTTCCATCTTGTTCACCTCTTCAATTTTTGAGAGCGAGACAGAGGGAGGTTTTGAGTCTCTCCAGCGCAGCACAATGCACGATCTGGTAGCATTAGAAAGATGGCGTAGAAATGATTTGCTGTATGTTTTCTCAGGAAAATTCAAGACATGTAGGAGAAAAAGCAGGGTAAGACCATCAAGAATTAGCTCTGAAGTGATTTGTAGTTACACTTCTGGTTCCTCTCACTGCATTGGGTGTCCTTGTGCTTGTGTGGTCTGTTAGGGGCAGGCGCAAGATGCTTATATGATGGTCCGATAAAGACCAGCCAACCATTCCAGCGTGAAGCATAAGGGATGCTCAAATCACAAAATCAAGAAATAGAATAGAAATAGAATAGTGCTTTGCTTATACGTATCCCAGATTTTGATCGATGCTTATCCCAGACATTGGTCAATCTATTCAATAAGCCATGCTGCACGTTACATACTGGTCACTACACCATGTGAGCAGTTCTATACATTACATACTTTGGACCGCCACACTCTGTAAACTTTGCTGCAAGCTACATTTATCAGACCACTATAGTCTGATAGCAGTTCTATGGACTATAGACCATTGCACTCTGTAAGATGTGCAGTACATTATATACTCTGGACCGCTCCACTTGATATGTTATGTTCTATGTTACATAGTCCAGACTGATGTTCTTTGCAGGCTGCGCTGTACATTATAGTTGGTGGCTGCCAAGTAATTCCCAACTGTTTTAATAAAGTTCTCCTTTAAAGCAAATTGGGACCCCCTCCAACCCACTTCCAATTTAGTTCTTTAATAACAAACCCCCTCTAACCAGGAAGAGAGATAGAGAGGTCTCAGGACATTCCTTTGACCATGGATTTAGGCAACTATTTGGTGTATAAAGTATTTAACTTTTTTTTTTTTATGTACTGCAGAAATTAATTAGGGATGTGGTGGGAGATAAAGGGGGGGGGGGGGATGAGAGTGTAAGAGTGACTGGAGAGGAGCTTTAGGCTAGGCTCAGACCAAGTGTTCAAAGCATGTCTATATTTCCTGTGCAGTAAAGTATATGTAATAAGAGGATTTCATTATTTTTTTCTTTTTTAATGATCATTTGTTCCATTTCCATTTAAAAAGCAAATGTTGTGGGTTCAAAGACTATGACATGTGTGTGCCGTGTATACAGTAGACTGAGGTTCCACTTAACCACTTCAGCCCCGGACCAATTGGCAGCCAAAGGACCAGGCCCCTTTTTGCGATTCGGCACTGCGTCGCTTTAACTGACAATTGCACGGTCGTGCGACGTGGCTCCAAAACAAAATTGGCGTCCTTTTTTTCCCACAAATAGAGCTTTCTTTTGGTGGTATTTGATCGCCCCTGCGGTTTTTATTTTTGGCGCTATAAACAAAAATAGAGCGACAATTTTGAAAACAATGCAATATTTTTTGCTTTTTGCTATAATAAATATCCCCAAAAAATATATAAAAAAAACATTTTTTTTTTCCTCAGTTTAGGCCGATACGTATTCTTCTACATATTTTTGGTAAAAAAAATCGCAATTAGCGATTATTGATTGGTTTGCGCAAAAGTTATAGCGTTTACAAAATAGGGGATAGTTTTATAGCATTTTTATTAATATTTTTTTTTTTACTAGTAATGGCGGCGATTTTTATTGTGACTGCGACATTATGGCGGACACATCGGACATTTTTGAAACATTTTTAGGACCATTGTCATTTATACAGCAATCAATGCTATTTAAATGCATTGATTCCTGTATAAATGACAGTTGTAGTGAAGGGGTTAACCACTAGGGGGAGGGGAGGGGTTATGGGCTGTGACGTGTGTGTGTTTTTTTTACATTAGGGGACGGGGCTGATGTCTGACGTCATTGATCGGCTTTCCCAATGACCGGGAACAGCCGATCAATGACAGTCAGAGTAGGAAGCGCGGGGAGAGGTTTGTTTACACATACCTCTCCCCGTTCTTCAGCTCTGTAACACGATCGCGGGACACCAGCGGCGATCGGGTCCGCTGGTCCCGCGGACGGGGTCACGGAGCTCCCGCCCGGGTCGCGAGCGCGCGACCCACAGGCAGGCAAATGCACGATCACGTACAGGTACGTGATTTTGCCTGCCCGTGCCATTCTGCTGACGTATATATGCAGTGGCCGGTCGGGAAGCTGTTAAAGGATACCTTTTAGGAAAAAAGTTAATAAATGCACATATTTTTGCAGGAAAAAAATGTTAATGTATTATTTTTTAAGGAGCCTGGAAAGCATTGCACCTGTGATCAGTGGATTAGGGGTGCAATGCCAGACTCTTGCAGACAAGCCCTGCAGTTTTCAGCCCATACCTGCATATGGGTTGACTGTTTACAAGCTGCAGGGCTTGTGAATGTACTAAAAGGTCACTCATCAGCAACCTCGCAGTCCATCCAGAACTACAAGCCATCAGCCGCAATGGCTGATGGAAGTTGTAGTTTGTGCATTCACAGGAAACTGTGAATGAATGACACGACTGTGTGGGTGGAGCCCCGCCTAGCCACTTTATTTTTTAAATAGTGGGTGTGGGGAGAAAATCCCCTGCTCGCTTTGACAGGGGGGAGGAGAGGGGGAGAGGCTGCAGCTGCTGGAACATGTTACATGTTCCACCCTAAATATGGGTGGAGCATTTAACATGTTCCAAAGGTGAACTTATCCTTTAACCATGACACTTTAATCCACTCTCACTGTTCTAGTGTGTGGCCATGTCTGTGTTAGCGTGATGTTCTACAGCACAGCTTTTCTCTCTTCAGCATGCCCAAGAGTGCCTTGGGTCTTCCATAACTCTAGTATTGGCAGGTCCTTCCAGCTATAAATGTGGGTTTATTTCCTTAGGTGTTAACTGATTTGTACCACACGTACTGTACACAAGTACAATGAATTCTAAATGCTTTTTCTCCATGCTTGGAAAAAAGCATAAATTTTCTATCCTTCAAACTTTGTGTTAGTCCAACTGTCAAGGCCATATGTTACTAATGGGAAATACCATAACTCTTAATACACATTTTATTTGGCAGTGTGAGATCTCTGCTCTTCACTTTGTTGTCCAGATTTGTTGAAGCTTTCCTCCAAAAATAAATTCATGGCAGCAGTCACTTCCTCCACTTTTCATCATCTCTTTTTAGAGTGGGCAGTGGATAGGCTAGCTGACAAAATGATTCTCGCAAATTACCTTTAGTAATGCTCATTTTTGCTATCAGAAAAATACAGTATTGTCCACATGATATCATAAGAGGTTGTTAATAGTTCTCCCAACAAATATATGTCCAACATCTGAATTTTTATCCCTGCGCTGTTTGTTTGGTATTACATCATTAAAAAATAAGATCATTGCCTTTCTAGAAACTTAAAAATAACTGAATATTTGATTTTTTTTTTGTTTGTTTTTTAGCATGTTGTAAAAGCCCAGTCACCAAAGCTGAAGACTGCCATGATAACCAGTTGGTTACCCCTCTGGCTAAAGTCTGACAAATTAAAGAAAGGGAAATTAGTTATTTCCCAAACCCAAGAAAGATTAGCAAAAACTGCAGTGTTTTTGAAGAAATGTGTTTTGGGTGCCAGAGTAGTCTACAGACTCTCTACTCTGAGTAGGGATGACCATATATACCAAGAGTGTTGCTAGACCCTGACATGCAAAAAGACATTACCCAGACTAACAGATACCCTTGGTCTCCTTTTCTGTAATCGTTGCTGTCATCCCAAATATTACACACATATTTCAGTTTTATATGCTAAATTTTGGCTCTAAAATGTATCTATATCTTGTACAATAATGCTCACACCTCCGTAAGTCCATTAGAATTGTGTTTGGGTAAATCATTTAGTGAATTAAATAAACTGGTATGTTTTTCAGATTAAATACTGGGTTTCTTTTTGTTCCTGTACTTTACAATGCATTAATCTTCATCTCTAAATAAATACCTATTGATTAACATTGAAATCATACATTTAATGCTTATTACACTTTTGAAACATTAAGTAGTTGATCTAATTAATTAGCATTAATTTAAGTAATGATAGTATATTTTTACATTTCAGTAATATCATGATTATATTAGTTTTAGAGTCAGCTGAATTTTATCCAAGTTATATTTTACTACCAGTGAAAGGTGTTCCTAAATGTCAGCTTTGTTTTATACGGTTTAATAAGGAAAAGGTCTGAATTCTAGTGTCTAAGGAAAACAAGAGAACGAAAATAAAATAAAAGGTAGAAAAATGGCAATGGGACAAAATAGTCTCTTTGGCAGATCCACCCCAAAAACAGCTATCTGGCATGACATGTTGTCACCTAAAGCTCAGGAGCAAATTTATGCCACGTACACACGATCGGACATTCCGACAACAAAATCCGACAGATGTTGGCTCAAACTTGTCTTGCATACACATGGTCACACAAAGTTGGTCGGAAATTCCTGAACGCCAAGAATGCGATGACATACAACACGTACGACGAGCTGAGAAAAATGAAGTTCAATAGCCAGTGCTGCTCTTCTGCTTGATTCGGAGCATGCGTGGCACTTTGTGCATCGGAATTGTGTACACACGATCGGAAATTCCGACAAAATTTGAGAACCAGATCTCACATTTTGTTTTGTGCAATGGAAATTCCGATGGAAACTGTCCGATGGAGCCTACACATGGTCGGAATTTCCGACAACAAGCTCCGATCGCACATTTGCTGTCGGAAAGTCCGACCGTGTGTACACGGCATTACACGTGGGCATGAAAAATGTGTTTACTACAAAAAGTGCCTATTGTAAATCAGCATTATGTAGTGGTAAGGGTGGCCATAAACAGCCAACCCCCCCCCCCCCCCCCCACCACCACCACCACACACACACACATCTGACAGACCAATGCCATGCTTAGGAGATGATAGGGCTGTTTAGGGATACACCATGATGGAAAAAAACAAGCCATTTAGTCCAATGTCCACATTTGCACAATTAGTCAGGAATCATAAGAGATATGGTGGGTGTGACCAAAAAGAGCTAACAGTGGAAGGGCCTTAAAGCGGCACTGTTAAAAGAGCCTTGTACCCACAAAATATGCCTTAATTACTGTGGCAAAAGCGACAGTCTAACAAACACACAGCACCCTCGTTTCCCTTTTCTACATCTATTCTACCTTAAAGAAGAATGCCACAAGTATATAATTCAGTATAAGTATATCATTAATTTAGAGTGCAGTGGTCAGGGGTATGTCATATAATTCCCAGCATACATAGCATAGTCAGGAATATGAAATATTCAACATTTTTGTTATAGTAAAGGGGTGTGTAATGCACAGAGTACAGGTGTCAGTATTGCATAGCGCACAGACTGTAGGAGTCTGTGTTGTACAGGGGCCAGGAGTGCGTAACAGAAGGGGTGAAGGGCTCAGGAGTACATAAGGCACAGAGTACAGGGGTCAGAAGTACATAACGCAGAGAGTGCAGGGGTTAGGAGTGTATAATGCACAGAAGTACATAACCCAAAGAAACTGCCAAAAATTACCCTCTCCTGCCAGTGCAAATTCTACCCAAGCCAATATCCTCTGCCGTACAGATCTCCCGTAACAGTCCCCCCTAGTACTCATTTCTCCTCACAGCCCTAAACCTCCTTCTTAGTACAGAACACCCTGCGAGCCAACCAACTTAGTATAGACCCTCCTGTTTCCAATACAGACCACACCCAAGCCAAACCCTCAGTACAGACATCCCAGTCAAACCCTCAGTACAGAGCCCCCAGTTCAGACATTTGTCTCAATATAGACCCCCAGCCCACCACACAGTACAGATCCCTTCCCCCTTAAAGTGTATCTATTGTCAAAATGTAAAATCATATATTAATTTACACATTGAATCTCAGTTGTTTTATAGCCTAAAAATCTTGAAGTTTGTAGACTTATTCTGTGAATAATCCTACACATTTACAGGCAGTACCCGAGTTACATAAATCCGACTTACAAATGACCCATACTTATAAACAGAGGTCGACAACAGGAAGTGAGAGGAAATCTACCCCTATAAAGTCAAAATTCACTCCTGTAATCATGTTATCATGAGAAAAAGGTGTCTCCGCTGAAGCACCAATCCTTGTTTCCACAACAACCCAAAATTTTTAAAACCCAATTGTTACAAGGACAGAAAGTTAGGTGAAATCTTCTGAACAGACAGCAAAACAAAAGTTACAGGGGTTTTCTCTCCCTCTCTCTCCCTCTCCTGTTTTTTTTTTTTTACCATTGCTAATGGTCAGAAATGCTTCCCCATTGAAACCGCATATAAACTAAAACGGTTATAAACGCTGTTAGAAGCATTTGGCATTTCAACTGCCACTGAACTACCGTCCTAAAGGCAAATTTTTGCTTTCAAAAAAATACTTCTAACCTCAGCTGCTTCTATACTGCTATAAACGCCGGAGTGTACATGTACATGTACCCATAAGGTAACATTGAGGAGAGTTCAGGGGCTGCAGAAAAAAAAAACGCCCAAATGACCCTAAACGTCCATTTACCAGCTGCAGTGTAAAAGTGGTTGTAAAGGTAGAAGGTTTTTTATCTCAATGTATTCTGTGCATTAAGTTAAAAACCCTACAGAACCTGTTGTTTGTAACCCGAGGACTTCCTTGAATTCTGTGAACACACATTCACTGTGTCCCGTGGGTAGACACTACCGTATCACACATTTCACAGAGCTTGCCTTCTGAAATCCGAACTACACAGTTGCTGCTAAGAGGAGGAGTTTCAGGAGGTGGAATCATTACAGGAATCACTGCTTGCAAGCTACCATGTGATATGCAGTAGGAATGGGCTTGGGCATGTTTGGGATTACACCTGCCTGATCCCGCCAGGAAGCCTACACTTCCCAAACTGCAGCTGCACAGATCGGGAAATGTCTCTGTGCCTATGATTGATGTGTGTGCAGTGTCGGCTTCCTGGTGGGATCAGGCAGGTGGGATCCCGAACACACCCAAGCCCATCTCTAAATCAAGTCCTTAGAAAAAGAAAGTAACCCAAAGGTATGAGCAGAGGAGACAGTGCAAATCATGCAGGGAACCAAGGAAGTTGTGGAAAAATCAGCAGGCAAGCAGCACTCATAACCTGAAAGGAGATCTTTCGAGTAAGTTTATATTGGATTGGTAAAAATAACTGTTGCTTGTATTGCTATTTTAATGCTGATGATAATGCATGGACACTGCAGCATGGTGAAATACAAAAAAGATGTTGGGTAGTCACAGCCTTGGGACCTGAGATACCCTGCAATAGATGAAAGGCATGTTCCCTGGATGTCCGGTGCCTCTGCTTCCTCCCTCTCATTCTCACGGAGATATCTGCTCCTCTATGGTTAGCCTAACATTGATTTAACACAATCCAAATCATATGTAAGTTTTCCTGGCATACAGGCCAGTAAATATGATATAGTCCCAACATTTCTACCTTTTTAATTTGTACCCAAGAAGAGCTCAAGAGGTACAAAATAATTTATATTATATACTTGTGGGGCTATAGCTGGGTTCTAAGATTACATTGCCCCCAAGGGCATCTGAGTGACATTATACACATGCTCCAGGTGGTATTAACATTTTCAGGCCGGAAACACCAATATAGTTGTAGTAGCACACCATTACAGAAGGACCGCATCTTCCTCTTTATTCTCCCAGGTGATGACATGGTTTGCTCCTACCTGTCCTGACAAATGACTCCAAAGTACTCACCTCCACCAGCCTAATTCACGTTGCACTTAAATTTAACAGGTTCAGCCCTTGAGCTGTTTTTATATATGTTACTTTTTACATTTTTCAATTCTGTCAAGGTTTCAAAACGCTTGCAATTTTTAATATATTTCAAAACTCCCACGGCACACCTGCAAATCTCTAGTGTGCCACAGCACAGTGGCGTATCCTCAATCTCTGCAGGGTGTGAGGAGCACATGGGCCTCCAAATCCAGGGGGGCCCACTATGCTCTGACACACTTTGCACACATGGAGTAACACAATTACTGCATGCGCGGTACGGAGCAGAAGGATTTTCGGAAAATCTCCGAAGATGAACGGCACCTGCGCCGTTAGTCGAGGTGTAAGCACCACCATCCAAGTGGATATAGGGCTACACAAACTTAGAGGGCCCCTCGCGGGCTCGCTTCGCTCGCCACGCTTCGGGCACGGCCTCGCTGCGCTCGGCTCTTTTATATTCTAACTCTATGTCCACTTGGATGGTGGGGCTTGAAAGTGGACTCACGGCGCAGGCGCCATTCATCTTCGGCAATTTTCGGAATCTGGGTGTCCTGTGTACTGCGCATGCACAGTACACAGCGGACACTTTGTGACGGGGACAGAAAATTATAGAACTTGTCTTCTGACATCGAGAAATTCCACCCACTGCCCCACCATGCAGTGAGACATGCCGCCCAGACTCCGGAGAGGGGCGGCCAGGGCAAGACACTAATGTAAGGGTAGAGTGGGGAGGTGCGCGGTGTATGGCAGCCAGGGAGTTAATGTATGGGAGTGGAAGGCTGCGGTCTCCTCATGCTGTGTTTGGAGGACTGGTTGCAACCCGCTCTGCTGAGAATTGTAGTGCCCTCTGTGGGGGTCTGAGATCTGGCAGCCTCCTTTGCTGGGACTTGTAGTGCCCTAGACTGTATGTCCCCCACAGAGGGC
Organism: Lithobates sylvaticus; assembly: GCA_028564925.1. NCBI lineage: Eukaryota > Metazoa > Chordata > Amphibia > Anura > Ranidae > Lithobates > Lithobates sylvaticus. The sequence goes on from CM053027.1 coordinate 106,659,682, forward strand.
ACTACAAGTCCCAGCATAGTGGGCTGCCATTCTTTAGTCCCCTGTAGTCTAGGGCACTACAAGTCACACCACAGAAGGCTGCTCTTATAGAACAGGACAAGGAGGCACAGGTTTGAGATGGGGAGCATTTTTGCTCAAAGGGGGAGATGGGAGAAGATTTGTGCTAAGAGGGGGAATTTATGCTGGGAGAGGCAGATGGGGGAGGATTTTTGCTAAGAGGGGGAATTTTTGCTGGAAGGGGGAGATAGGGGAGAATTTATGCTGAGAGGGGGATTTATGCTGGGAGAGGCAGATGGGGAGGATTTGTTTTGAGAGGGGGTATTTATGCTGGGAGGGGGAGATAGAGGAGGATTTGTGCTGAGAGGGGGATTTATGCTGGGGGGGATGTATGCTGGGAGGGAGGGACGGGGAAAGATTTGTGCTGGGAAAGGGGAGGTGGAGGTAAGGGTCTGTGCTGAGAGGGGGATTTGTACTGAAAGGGGTTATATGAGGGTGAGGATTTGTGCTGAAAGGGGGGATTTTTGCTGCTAGTGGGGATTGAGGGTAAGATAATTTGTAAATGGAGGGGTTTTAGGGGGATTTATGTTGTATGGATGATATGGGGAGTGAGGATTTGTGCTGAGAGGGGGGAATTTGTGCTAGAAGGGGGCATATGGGGGTGAAGAGTTTGCCCTGGGCACTGGATGATCTTGTCCCGGCATTGGCACACTCTATAATTTGCAAAGGCGGAGCTGTGAAGAGAGAAAGCTGGGTGCTGACTTGAGGACTGAATTGGAAGCTGCTCCAGCCTGTACTGACGTGGTGGCGACTGTGGTGGCTGGGAACAGCAGACTCATGAGTACCTGATGGCTCTACTGAGTGCAGTGGCACACACGTTTCTTTGGTAAGAGATACCCCCCCAGCCCCGGTGTATAGCGTGGCAGTTGGAGGACCTGGGTCCTGGTCCTGAGGATTGGAGTCACTCAGCAGGGTCAGGACCTAGGTACTCCCTATTTAACATAAACACATTCTGAACTATGCAAGTCATTTGAAACTTTATTTAACCACACCCTTTAAGACACGCCCAATATTTAGCACAACTCAAACCACGCCCACTTATTGTTGCAGCACACAAATAGCGCCGCAGCTTTTCTTTTCACACTGCATAGGGGGCCCACTTTGGTTCTTTCACATGGGCCCACTCAGTGGCGTCGCTAGGGGGTGGCTTTTGGGGCTATAGCCCAGAATCTTGGGCCCATAGCCCAGAGTCTCTACAGGGGTCCCCAAGGGGAGGGGAGGCTCTCTGGGGACCCTGATGTAAGTGGGGGGCTCTCTGGGGACCCTGATGCAAGGGGGAGGCTCTCTAGAGACCCTGATTTTAAGGGAGAGGCTCTCTAGGGGCCTTGATTTAAGGGGGGCTCTCTGGGAACCCTGATGTAAGTGGGGGGGGGGGGCTCTCTGGGGACCCTGAAGTAAGGGGGGCTCTCTGGGGACCCTGATGCAAAGGGGGGGCTCTCTGGGGATATATACACACACACACACATATATTACTGTATATACATGTGTATGCCCGCCCAAGCATATGACTTTCTTTACTATGCTGCTATGGGCTCTAGCCCCAGATCTTTTGTAGACCTAGCAATGCCCCTTGGCCCACTGATTTCATGATACTCCCCTGCAGTAGCACAAAGTTTGAGTATCACTGGTCTAGCTTTATCTAGGATATATTGATATTTTATTAGATCTGGAAACCAATCCCACCTTTTGCTTTGGGTAAGAACAGAATAGACCAATGTACTCTAGCTGGCTTACTTGCCCAGAAGAATTTTAGGAATCTAGTGTACAGGTCACGCAGAAAACCATGGGGAAATTTGATCGGTAGGACTTGTAATAGATACAAAAAATCATTACATCACGTTAATTTTGAACGTGAGGACTGGGATCTAATGAAAGGGTGGAGGTCTGGAAAAAAGATTTAGTGGTTCGGATTGTGGCTCCAACGAGTGGGTGCTGTTGTACGGCCAATGGTCTAGCTTTATCTAGGAGCCATGGAAGACTTGCCAAGGAAAGGTCAATGGCTGCCTGCTCTAAGTACACACATGTTTTTTTGTCTTTTTGAATGCACCAATTGATCACTCAGGCTAGGTGAACAGCTTCTTGATGTCGGCTCTGGAAAACCAATCTGGGAAAAGTTAAGTTTGAAAACTTTTCATAGGTTTCAGGGAATGTTCATTCCCAAGTACCCTATGTATAAACCTGTCCGCTTACAGTTAAACTGGGTCTCCAGTTGTCAGTGGGTGGCACAGTCAAGCCCTATACCCATGGCTTCTGATTGACAGTTGGCTTTCTAATGAAAGTTATCAGGTAGTTGCACAGCTTCCTGATAGCTTTCCATGACTTCTTAAGTGTGCCTCCCTGGCACACTTCACAAAAAAAAAAATGCAACTACCAAGATTGTATTCTACAACACCTTGCTTTCAGAAAATATATACCATGTTGGTGTTTTTACATTCAAAATGTGGATTTTAGTATGTTTGAGCAAGAATGAAGAAAAAATTGGTTTCTGCCAGCTCTGGCTGGAGTTCTGCTGTAAACCACTTGTCTGCCTTTACGTGCTTCGGTGTTCCATTTCTGTATTGCTTTTTCATAGCAGAATTTGATGCATTAAATGTTGGTGACAAAATAATTATTTGAGACCAGTGTGATACAAGATAATCCAGAAAGGGAACTTGCTTGGTGCCCTTGATTCATTGGCCCTGACAGTATCACTTATATCAACTTCTGCTGCAATAACACTAATCTTTTTGATTTAGCTACTTTTAAGTTATCTCTTGAAGGAATGAACTGTAAATTCAGTGTCAGGCTTTAAATATTTATGCAGACAAGATATATCTCCCTTGGGGATGTTACAAGCTTTAGAGTCTGAGGATTTGTGTTACAGGATTTGCTGGACAAACTTACTTTGATCAATAACAGAGAATTACACTGGTAAAAAAGAAAAAAGAAAAAGATAGATCTGATATCTAGAAGATCCCCTGAAAGGAGCTAAATGATAAGTGCTATTTAAAATAAAGTGCATTTATCCTTTTTGACCTCTTCCCCTGACCCAACCTAACCCGCCCTCCCCTTCCACTGATGTACTGTATATGTATCGCTACCCCCGGAGGAGACACTTAAGTATATTTGGTTCTGTACTCTGCCTCTCATCCCCAAGAACAGTCTTAGCCCCTCTGGCACACCTGGCATAAGTGTTAGTGCAAACACCACCAATGAAAGACACAAGTTATAGTAAAACACAGAAATAGTCTTTACTGTGAAATTACTTTTACGACAACAAACAATAGCAATATAGCTGAACAGTAGACAAATATATCTCAAATAGGTCATCGGTATAATAATGACTGAGAATCAAAAGCAATAGAACTCTATGGTACTAGCTGGCTGCTTTGAGGGGACTTCTCAAGACGAATAACCCTGAAAGCAGAGGCAAACACTTTAACAATTGACAGATGACAAAATAGTAGACACTGTAAGGGATTGGCCACCACTCTACTTAAATTGGGCGCTATGAGTCCAGGCAATAGGAGAGCAGAGGAATGACCTCTTATGTCAGACCTCTCCCTTCTGTCACCTGACACAACCTTGCACCTAGTTCAGTGGTCAATAGCATAACTCCCTAGTCAGTCAGACTACCCCGCTCATGCACTACATATACTGAGCCCTGGGTGTATATGTGTGCCCTTAGGGCACCAGTACCTTTAGTCCCTTGGAAGAAATGGCCTTGAATCTTCAGCTAGCCACTTTAGTTGGTGCACGTAGATGTCCAGCAGACTTTTACTGGCGGAATTCCAGCCAGCAAAAGATTGAGAGCAGGTTCTCAGTTTTTCGGTCGGAAAAAGTTTCGATCGGAAATTGCGATCGTCTTTACCAATTCCGACGGACAAGCTTGAGCTGAATTTTGTCTGAAAAATCATCCAAGATTTTACCGACGGAAAATCCGCTCGTGTGTACGTGGCATATGTTTTGGGTCATTGTCATGCTGAAAGACCCATTATTAGTTGATATTCGGTCTCTATCATTTAAAATACCCCTATGTTAAGAATTATAGACCCTTCATTTCTTTGTTAGTGAGCAAACTTACAAAATCTGCAGGGGATCAAATAATTATTTTCCCCACTGTAAGTATGTTCATTCCATGTCTCATGTTGTTTGTGTAGGCAGGTACATGAGTGAGTGTAGGCAGGTACAGTCTATTTTCTCCACTGTAGGTGGCGCTTGATCAGTGGCATTGCAGTTGGAGGGGAACTCAAGAGGAACATGGTTCCTCTATTGTTTCCTGGATCACTGGGAAACTGATCCGATTGGATGCTGCCACCCCAAGTGACTGTGGCAGCCATCTTGGGTTAGGCAGAGCATATTTAAGGCCCTGGCTCCCGTGCTTGTGCACATTTCATGTGTGGGTGGTGTAGGGACATGTCACCGGTCTGCCAGGGACAGTGATTAGCAGTAGGGAGAGGTTCTAGATGAGTAGGGAAAGGATAGGGACACATCATCTTTCCTGAAGACCTCCCTTTTGGGTACGGACCAGCCAGACTGCAGTCCACCCCTCAAGACAGATGCTTGTTCTGATCCCCCTAAGTACGATCACCTTCCCGCTGGGCTTGTTGTATATTGCTGAACTTCAACATTAATACAAGTTCTGTTCTCTGCAACTGGACTCTTGAGTGTTTATTGCTGCCGCACCATCCTGCACCTCCCCACACGTGTGTACTTTAAAAGTGGCGCAGCATAAGCCAAATTCCACTACAAGTTGTAGACAGGTGTATAAATTTGAAGCATTTTTCACCACTCGTAGAATGCATGAGAGACACTTTTGCAAAATCTGCCTGCGCCAGTCTTTATGAATTCCAGGGTATGTGCTGTATAAGAAAGCTTACCTGTAACATTCACCATCATTACATAAAAGAACTCACACCTGTACAGGAAAACTATACTATGAGAAATATTTAGGCTGTCATTGTTGATATCCTTCTGAAATGCAAGTGATCTGGCTGTCATTGGCCACTGAATCACTGACCCAGAACATCCATGCGGTCAATAGAGTCAGTATTCCTACTATAGGAGCTTGTTCCAGGTTATTGACTATTGAAATACTCTAGATGTTGAGTCTGCAACACAACCAGGAAACTAGATCATTTATAAGGAGCGTTCAGAAAGGGCAGCCTCTATTCTTTTCTCAATACAGGATTTCTATGTACGTAAATCTGTTGTTCAGCCTATTGCTTTCCATGAGCTGACAAGGTTGGGTGCCTTTTCATTTACATGAAGATCTGTGAGATCTACACCTGAAAACATTCACTGACTCTGAAAGCATTATAAGCTTTTAGTGGACGGTTGTTCCTGCACTGAACACAAAATCAATGTCTGTGCCTCTGAGCCTCCCTGTCTGCGTTTATTGACACAGAAAGGGCAGCTCGGCTTTGCCCCCCACTCCCTTCCTCACAGGATTTTATTGACAGCAGCGGGAGTGGCACAGCGATGGATCAAGAGTGGGCTTAAATAAGTATAGGGGGGCTGGGGGGATTATA
>CM053027.1:106665709-106720523 GCA_028564925.1 Lithobates sylvaticus
TAAAGCGACGCAGTGCCGAATCGCAAAAAGTGCTCTGGTAAGGAAGGGTGTTTAAAAGCCCTGTATTGAAGTGGTTAAAGGGGGGTGATTCTTTTCTATACACACTGTATACAGTGAGGGGAAAAAAAAAAAAAAAAGTATTCGATCCACTGCTTATTTTGTTTGCCCACTGACAAAGAAATGAACAGTCTATAATTTTAATGGTAGGTTTATTTTAACAGTGAGACAGAACAAAAATATCCCAAAAAAAAAAAATTGCATTTTAATGAGTGAAATAAGTATATGATCCATCAATCGGCAAGATTTCTGGCCCCCAGGTGTTTTCTATACAGGTAACGAGCTGAGATTAGGAGCACTCTTAGGAACCGCTGGCGGCACGCGCCCCCACGGCTAGGCAATTAAAGGGCACGCATATATACACACTTGCTTTTGCCTAGCCGTGCCATTCTGCCGATGTATATCTACAGGCGGCGGTTGGGAAGCGGTTAAGGAGTTAAAGATTAACTGCAGTTATAACTGAAACCTTGGAAAAAAAAATAAAAAAAATCGCCATCTTGCACCCTCCAGATCAAATTTCTAAATTTAAGTCACAGACCTCAGATGTGGCTATATAGCACCTTTCATAACTGGGATATTTCTTCTAGAGGTCAACTCTACTCTCTGAAAAGCTGCCCCATCTCTGATCTGTTATTGGGACATTTGTGTAGGACTTTAGAGAGGCCCTTCCCCTTTTACATCGATTTGGCACTTCCAGGTAGCAACAGCTGAGAGGATCAATCCTCAGGAGCTATGAGAGTACAGCCTATGACAACCCAGCAGGACAACAAAGGGGGAGCTGCAAGTAATGTTGAGATGGACATTAAGGATTACCGCAGCGCATAATCACACCAAACATAGGAGTGAGAGCTGCAAGGTCCTAATGGCACAAAGCAAGCATCCCAATTAAAAAAATCCCATGGGCATCTAAAAGGTATTGTTGGACTTCAGTTCCACTTTAAAGTAGAACTATAGGCAATCATTTTTATTTCCATTTTTTAGAGTTAGAGAGGGTTATAACCCCTGTAAGGTTTATTTTTGCCATTTTTGTCTCATTGAGATTTACCTTCACTTTCTGTCCCATAGCAAATCAAGAAGTGAGAGGAATTCCCTGCAAATAAAGGAAATCTCTTGGGGACTCCAGGCTACCAGAATTAGTGTACCCATTGAAAAGGTTTCCACCCTTACTTTTCTGGGGACAGCCAAAAATGTGGGATTTTCTTTTACTTTCAATTATATTAGTAAAAATGACAAATAGAGAGGGTGAATCCCCTCCAACGGGGACACAGACAGCAATATAAAACTGACATGTTCTAGTCAATCTCACCTCTGTCCAAAACTAAAAGCTTTGCCTTTAGTTATACTTTAACCATTTCAGACCCAGAAGATTTCCCCCTTCCTGACCAGAGCACTTTTTACAATGTGGCACTAATTAACTAGTAGTTGCGGTCATGCAATGCTGTACCCAAACAAAATTTGCCATAATATTTTTTCAAAATTGTATTTTTACTATAATACCCAAAATATGTTTTTTAAAAAAACAAAATTTTCTTCATCAGTTTAGACCAATATATACTTTTTTTTTTTGAAGAGTAATAATAAATAAGCGTATATTGGTTTGCGCAAAAGTTATAGCGTCTACAAACTATGGGAAAGGTTTATGGCAGATTGAGCGGATGCTTTTGACGCATTTTTGGAACCATTGACATTTATAAAGCCATCAGTGCTATAAAAATGCACTGATTACTGTGTAAATGTCACTGGTAGGGAAGGGGTTAACACTAAGGGGCGATTAAGGTGTTAAATGTGTTCCCTAGTTAGTGTTTCTTACTGTATGGGGATGTGACTGACTGGCGGAGGAGACATATCGCTGTTCCTACTTACTAAGAACAGACGATGTCTCCTCTCCCCTGACAGAACAGAGATTTATGCGTTTACACACACAAATCCCGGTTCTGGCTCTGGTGTCCGTGATCGCTGGCCACACGCATCGGGTCCCCGCCATGCCACGCGCCTCTTAAAGGAGACAACGTACACACAAGTTGTTTCGCGCACCCCTGCAATCTTGCCGACTTATATCGTCGTGAGCCGATCGGCAGTCGCGTAAGCTACAGTAAGACTATGTAAAGTAAAAATAATTTTCTTCCTTGCCGACATTTGAAGATTTACTTCCTTACTGCCAATATTTTGGAATTTCTACCACAATCTGTATCACTGAAAGTGGTCACCACCAGGACAAAAAGAAAAAAGGTGGTGGTGTCCATGTCCGCCTAACGGGACACAGACACCAATAAAAACCTGACAACTGTCTGCTATATCTAAAACTTACATTTTTTTCCTGTACATATACTTTAATGAAAACAGCTGCAGTGGTCTTTAATACACCAAAAAAGTTCTTCAACCTGGACATCCATACCTCTGTCATTTCAGGCGATTTGATCTCCTTCATTTTGAAAAAGTAGCCAAGAGTCAGGAAAGCTATGGCCATGCCACTGACACTGACCATAAACACCACCAAAGGGGGCCGGCTGCTGATGTAGGACTTGAGGTTCTCCAGGGGATGTAGATTCAGCAACATCGTGGTGTAAGTGCCCTGGAAATAAAAGTGAAAGATTAAAGCATAACTAAAGACCAAAAGCTAAATACATCCATAAAATACATATAACCAATTATTCTGTTCAGCCACGTTTGACCATTGCAGTTATAGCCATCCTTGGCTTCGCTGCCCAATTTTGTGATTGGCAAAACACTGATCTGGAGTTTAGTGACTGAATGGCATGGTGTTGCAGTGTGTACACACACCAGCTAAATCAGTTACCTCTGGATTTCCAGATTGTCAACCCTATATATTTTTAAGCCCTGAAGAAGGTGGTGTTCTTTGGGTGCATTAGCTTCTACACCAAATTAATAAAACTTCTTTCTGGATTATAGCATTATGGTTCGACGAGTCAATCGCCAGGTCAGAGCTTTGTCCATAGAACTCAGAATTATGGTGGGGCCTATCTACCAATCGGAGGCTTCATGGAGATAAACATAAACATAATGGTGACATCAATGTGAACAGAAAACAATCACCTACTTCCAGCTCCAATTTGCAGCACCATCTACCTGCCCCCCAGAGTTAGTTTGTGCTTGAAGTGTAAGAGTAAGAAAAGTCAGCATCGCACTGATTCCAACAGTGCCATTGCCCGCAATAGCCCCCGATTTGGCATGCGATTTGACATGTCAAATTGCATCAATGTCAATCTAGGCTGAAGGAGCAGAAGCTCACTGATGAGTCATCCCTGCATTCTTTCTTTAAAGCGGTTGTAAACACATTTTTTTTTTTTTTAAAAACTACCTGCAAGACAAAGCCATAAAAGAGCTAGTATGACTAGCATACTAGCTCATTATGCATCACTTACCTTAGATCGGGGCCCCCGACGCCGTGTTCTTCTCCCCTCCGGCCGCATCCATATCCAAACAGATACCCTTCCGGGTATCGCCGCTCCGGCCAATCACAGCGCCGCTGCGATTGGCCAGAGCAGCGAAGACGTCGCTCCGCGCATGCGCATGGGACACTTCAACTTCGTTGAGCCGAAGTTGTGAATGGGGATTAACCCTGGAAATGCACCGTTGTCTACGGCGCGCATGCGCCGTAGACAACGTTGTAAAATGTTTTTTGCAAATATCTCCTAAACCGTGCAGGTTTAGGAGATATTTCTTGTACCTACAGTTAAGCCTTAATCTAGGCTTACCTGTAGGTGCAAGTTCTAATTGAGGGTATACAACCCCTTTAATAGAAATCTCTCCAGCCTGACTGAATAAAAGTACTGCCCTTGCTCCATGCTGTACAGAGGATTCAAAGGAAACCATTATAAAAAATGTAATACGTTTTAATGAATACTAACTGGGATTGGATGTGTTTATTTTATATAAGCCTGCAGTTCTGTTGTAGAGACTCCTACATTTTAACCACACAATGAAACACTAATAAACCATTTTTTAATTTCTCAACAATTAGGCAGAGCATAGTTGCAAAACTTTCAGAAATTAGGTTTTATTTTAAAAAAAGCGCGTTAGAACATGCATGTTGCAGTAACGTGGTTAAAAGAAGTCTAGGTTTTCATACTTACCTAGGTGGATACAGCATTGGCTCGATGCTGCACCTGTCCCCCACCAGCTCGAAGGCTGAGAACTGAGCGATCAAACACCGCTGATCCTCAGTGCTCCGTTAGCAGAGAGATGGTCCCCACCAGCTCTCTGCTCTGCCCCCTCCCCGCACTCATTGGTGCTGTCAGAGGGGGAGGGAGCATCTGAGCCAGGTGCCAGTCCTCTGCAACATCAGCCGACAGTTGGCTTTAGCCCGCTGTCTGCTGAAAACAGGTCACAGGAGTGCAAAACGAACTGATCCATAGAAGTAGTACAAACAAGCTTTGGCTGTACTACTTCTTTAAAAGGATAAGTTCCCCCTTAGTAACAGGTTACACCCATATTTAGGGTGTAACATGTTACTAACTGAGCAGCCCTCGCACCTCCCAGGAGTCCCCAATGTGACAGCAGACTGGGGGGGGGGGGGTCTTCTCCCTGCACCCCATCACAATTTAAAAAATAAAAATAAAAAATGGTCATGCGGGGCTTCGCCCACATCATTCATTTACAAAGTTCTGTAAATGGTAGAACTACAACTACTGTCATCCATTGCGGCTGACAGCTTGTAGTTCTTAAGGAACTACCAGGGCACTGATGAGCACTCTTGGTAGTTCATTGATCCTTCCTGCCATTCAGTAACTGCCCACCTGTACAAGGTACAGGGAGAGAGCTACACTGACAGTCTGCAGGAGCCTGAGAATGCACTGATGATCTGCTGATCACAGGTGCAATGCTTCACAGGGCCCTATTAAAAAAATAAGTGCACATTTTTTTTTAACCTGCAAAAATGTGCATTCATCATGTTAAAAGATTTTAAAAATGGCAGCCCAATGCAAATGAGCTGAATGCACCATTGCTCCCAACACACATTTGTATGCTGCAAATAAGGAAAAAAAAAAAATAAAAAAAAATAAAAACAACACAAATGTCAGCAAGAGCTAAATACTTGTGAGATGAGGCGTTTTGCAGCCTATCGATTTTGAAAATCGTATTTTTCCGATGCAAGAAAACATGTTTTGCACTGCTGTGCAATGTGAATGGTCCCTTACTATGAAAAGGGAAAAACCCATGCTAAAAAAAAATAATCATGCAGGTCTCAGAAATCTGATCTATAGAAAAATGAGAATTTAAGCTGGCCAATCACGGGGCACTTGATTTAATAGAGACTCAAAAGACACCTTTCTGTGTTTGTGCATTTGGGCGATCATGTTGCTCACCAAAGAAAGGAGACAAGACATGAGACATTGGCTAAATGCCTACTTAGTTACAGGATAGGTCATTGTTATCAGGTTTATTTTTTTAATCAATATAACTCTGCAACTATCAAATTATTCTACACTACTGTAGTTCAGGATCCCACAGTATTCACATTTGCAAGATTTTAGTCCACAGATAAGATTTTTTCAGATTGGCCTCACGAACACTGCAAGCTTAACCACTTCAATACAGGGCATTTTCACCCCCTTCCTGTCCAGACCAATTTTCAGTGCTGTTGCACTTTGAATGACAATTGCGTGGTCATGCAATACTGTACCCATATGGAAATTTGATCATCCCCCCCCCCCAAATAGAGATTTCTTTTGGTGGTATTTGATCACCTATGCGTTTATTTTTTGCGCTATAAACAAAAAAAAAAAAAAAAAAAACCACCACTAACTTTTTGCTATAATAAATATCCCATATTAAAAAAATAAAAATAAGTTAGTATTCTACATATTTTTGGTAAAAAAAAAAAGTTACAAAATAGGAGATAAACTCATGGCATTTTTATTATTATTTTTTTTTATACTAGTAATGGCAGCGTTTTGCAATTTCTATCGTGACTGCGATATTGTGGCGGACACTTCGGCCACTTTTGACACTATTTTGGCACCATTCACATTTATACAGCAATCAGAACTATAAAAATGCACCGATTACTGTGTAAATGTGACTGGCAGGGAAGGAGTCAACACTAGGGGGCAAGGAAGGGGGTTAAATGTGTATCCTAGGGAGTGATTCTAACTGTAGGGGGAGGGGACGAGACCGATCGGTGTTCCTCTGTACTGGGAACACACCATCGGTCTCCTCTGACAGGGCGTGGATCTGTGTGTTTTACACACACAGATCCACAGTCCTGCTGTGTTCACGGGCAATCGCGGGTGCCTGGCGGACATCGCAGGGGCTCAGAAAATAAAAGATGTCATATGACGGCGGCCCGGAGGGACAAAGGGTTCCTGCCACAGTCATATCACTATGCGCGGTAGTGAAGTGGTTTAAGATGTTTTTCTCTCCTACGGGAGTTTACGTTTTTCAGGAAGACTTGCAAGTAAACTACAATATCACCCACATTATACAGTGTGTATGTATATATGCATTTTGTGTTTTTTTTTTTTTTTTAAATAGCAGTTATGCTAGATGTTTTAAATCATGCACAGGTTTTTGAATAAAAGATGCAATTCTACAAAACGTACTGCAATAAGATCCATTGTCTATTTTGTAAGTTCCTTGAAATGCTGCATCTGTATCAGATTTTAAAAAAAGCCCATATATTTACTACATAAATTAGTTTCAGCCATCAGGAGCTGGCTGTAGTGGCATAATGACATTTCTTGTACAAAGAATGAACAGAAATTGAAGAATGAGTCACACCAATGTACACATTGCAATCAGTTCAGCAAAAGGCACAAAAAGAACAAAAAAGACCCGTCATGGAACAGAAAGCATTTTTAAACCCTGAAGCAAAAATGTACTACCACCTCAGGCTTCTCTGCGCTGAACAGCCGCTTGATATTAAAACATTTTGATGCTTCACATTTGCAAAATCATTTGTCATCAGATTGCAGCCAAATTTAAAGTGGAACTTAACTCTCAAAAGGGAGTTAATTCAATTAGAACGCCCCATCCCATCATTCTCCAAGCAGAATTGCTGGAAAAGTTTAATTTCCCCCATTTTTAAAAAGGTTCTTTTTGTCCTCAACCCTTGCAGCAATTCCAGCCTAGGTCAGAATGATGTGCACCTGATCCTGCAACCTACTAGGATACCCCCCATCTTCCAGGATGTTGCAGGATCTGCACAGATAGCAGCTGGTGCGTGGCCAGGGAGGTTGGGGGGCAGGTCTGGCAAATCATTGGAGCTGACTACTTGCACCCGGAAGAGACAGCCAGCTGAAGACCAAGATGGCAGCACGTGACCTGCTGAATAGCACCCAAACAGTGGATTGCAGCTGGATTTGCTGTGTAGGCGAGTAGGTGTTTTGTAGAGAATGCAGCACTACAGGTAAAAAAAGAGTGGGTGGGGGTGAGGGTGAGTGTGTCACTTTAACCACTAGCTGACCAGCTCACGCAGAAATACTGTGGCAGGTTGGCACTCCTGTGTGAATCGTCGTACCTGTACGGCGGAGCGCTCTCGCTGCACAAGTGTGCCCGCGGGTTGGGTGGACTCGATGTCCGCCAGTTACCTGCAATCACCTAGTACAGAGGCAGAACGGGGTTTTGCCAGTGTAAACACACATCTACTTTTCCCAGTGATCGGGAACAGTGATCTGTCATTTCCCCTACAGTTAGAACACACCTAGGGAACACAGTTAACCCCTTGATTGCCCCTAGTGTTAACCCTTTCCCTGCCAGTGTCAGTTTTACATATTTGATCAATATAATGTCACTGGTCCCCAAAGTGTCAATTGGGGTCAGATTTGTTCTACCCAGAAATCTCCAAACTGGTGAGGACCTTTTATGATCATCTTCAGTTGATGGGGGCTGATCCTTTCGAGAAACTAACCGCAAATGGTTGTCGTTGCCTGAGCTGAGGAGGACTGGGAGGAGGCTACAGAAGTGTGCTTTCTGGATATCATCAGCACTGCCGATCAGTTGATCCAATTTAGGTTTATACACCATTTACATTTTACACCAGCCAAGCTGGTTCATATGGGATTGGGCACTGAGATTGCTTGCTCTAGATATGATTGGATTTCTGCAAATTTTTTTCAAAATGTTCTGGAACTGTCCTGGACTCTCGTCCTTCTGGAAGGATATGTTTGCCTTTTTTGAGCACAAGCTTCACCTGCCAATACCTCATACTCCAGAAGCTGGACTTTTAGGCGTTCTCAATGATTTTGTTCCCTGAACACGCTAGGGACTCTGTTGCTTTCTTTCATATGGTTTGTGGTGTTCTACCCAAGTTTAAGTTGATATATATAAAAGTAGGGCATGCCCCAAGAAATTTACCAAAATATGGCAGTCATGGTTGGACATCTGAGGCTTTTGGGGGGGTGGACGGGACATCCTATCATCTCAGCTTACTAAGTAAAGGTCCTTTCCCACTACTAGACTTTGGGTAATCTCGCAACGGACTATAGCTAAATGAGTCATGTACTGTTTCTTTTGCAGATACTGTCTGCCATGTGGAGGGTCTCTGGGACTATGGCGCTGATGTGGGATTCTATGTGGTGCTGGAATGAATGTGTATGTGCGAATGTTGCGGGGGTTTTTCTTTGCTCTTTGGCACAGGTACGCTCCAAGCTCCTGATAGTTGTGAATCTCATCCATTGGGAATACCCGGTTATTGACCGGTTGAGAATTGTTTGAAGTTTGTATTCCCAAAAATATGTAGAATAATAATATATATATATACAGATATACATACATATATATATATATATATATATATATATATATATATATAACACACACACATACATATACACACACACACACACACACACATACATGCACACACACACGGTCCCCGAGTTACGAACTCGTTAGGGACTGTCCTCCTGTTCTTAAATCGGAAATGCTCGTAAGTCGGCCAGGCATGAGCAGACCGACAATTACGGACATTTCTGTTCCGTCGAATGGCGTTCTGCGCATGCGCGGCAAATTACGGACATTTCCGATGTTTGCCATCATTTTCCGAGGCTCCGTCTGGCCACGCATGCGCAGAACAGCCGCGGAAAATGGCGGAGGGTCCCTGCAGCGCCCGGTTCGTAAGTCGGGCGTTCGTAAGTCGGGGAGTGTGTATGCGTGTAATAATATATAGCTCTATTTGGGGGGGGGAGAGGACATAACTTGTGTTTAGGTGTACAGCGTAGCACGACCGCACAATTGTCAGTTAAAGCAACGCAGTGGCGTTTCGCAAAAAATGGCATGGCCATAAAGGGGGCAAATCCTTTGCCATATAGCAAAATTACGTCTGCAAGGTGGTTGTGATATCCTGAAAACTCCAGGGGGGCTGTCAGGTGCCTTTTCCTGAGGAGTGGATTCCGTCTGGCCACTCCACCATACAGACCTGAGTGGTGGAATGCTACAGAGATGGTTATCCTCTCTCCACAGAGAAATGCTGGAGCTCTGTCAGCATTAACATCAGGTTCTTGGTCACCTGCCTGACTAAGGCCCTTTTACCCCAATCGCTCAGTTTGGCTGGGTGGCCCGCTTTAGAAAGAGTCCTGGTGGTTCCAAAAACTTCTTCCATTTATGGATGGTGGAGGCCACTGTGCTCATTGGGACCTTTAATGCTGCAGACATTTTTCTGTACCCTTCCCCAGATCTATGCCTCAATACAATCCTGTCGTAGGTCTACAGACAATTCCTTCGACTTCATTGCTTGGTTTGTGTTCTGGCATGCATTGTTAACTGTGGGACCTTCTATAGACAGGTGTGTGCCTTTCCAAATCATGTCCGAACAACTGAATTTACCACAGGTGGACTCCAATCAAGTTGTAGAAACATCTCAGGTATGATCCATGGAAACAGGATGCAACTGAGCTAAAATTTTTCGTTTTTAATACGTTTGCAAAGACTTCAAAACAAACTTCTTTCACAACGTCATTATGGGGTATGGTTTGTAGAATTTTGAGGAAAATGAATTTAATCCATTTTGGAATAAGGCTGTAACATAACAAAAATATGGAAAAAGTGCCAAGATGCACTTTGCGGATGCACTGCATACCCGATTTCATATCTTGCAGAGCACTTTACAGGAGACCTCAGCACTGGACCGGAAAATACTGAACGTTGACAGGAGAAGAGAGCAGGGTGAGAAGCATATGTAGGCAACTTAGGATGCGATCAATATGCAAAAGGTCTCATTTATTCATAGTGCTATAGGCCTAGTTTTAGCTTCATTTACATAATTTTAAAAGGGGATCATAGAACAGTAAAAAAGACATATTATATACTAAAAATGTAGAAATGAAATGCCTAGATAAAGTGGAGAAATGGCAATTATATGATAATGTTAAAAAAAAAAAAAAAAAGAAGAAAAAATTATTCAAAAATATATATATATATATATATATATATATATATATATATATATATATATATATATATATATATATATATATATATATATATATATATATATATATATATATATATTTTTTTTTTTTTTTTTTTTTTAAATGCTTATATTGAAAAATGCCCGATTCCTTTAACCGCCACTACCATGTCTTATGGATGATAGCGAGGGGTTTTACACACACACACACACACACACACACTCCTGCGTGTATACTCCAGAAGCCAAATGTTGGCTTTCTAGGACCTGCATGGCTTGTTTCACTGGGTGGAGTGGGAAGGAGACCAGCGAATAGCCATTTGTTGATCTGATCTTCCTTAGCTAGAAAATGTTCAATTAAAAAATAAATAAATAAAAACACACACACACACACACACAAGCTGTGGTATCTTCTATTTTTCTTTAACTAAAATCTTCAACGGTAAATAGGACAAGGGACTCAATATACTCTGGCTTGTGCTCAGTACCTTGTTGATATCATAAGCTACAGTACACACTGTTCAAGTATTAATTTGCTTACGTATCTGCAACGTGTCCCTTTCCTGTGGCATGTCCAGAGATCTGGCTAGCATATGAGCAGTCTGACGCATGTGAGAAAAATTTCTCAGAAATCATTAATATTCTTAGAGCCGTGTACAAACAAATCTCATAAGCCCCTCACATAACCTCTCATTTTATTTTGCAACAAATAATAGCAAATTCCTTTGATATTGGATAATGGTCAAAATTAAAATATTCAAGCATTTTGTTAAAGTAAGCAAAAATACATAACAGCATCTTTAATAGTACAGGTATTACCACTATATATTACCTAATTTTTTACCAAATTCACAGCGGGGAAAAAAATTACAGGGGATACAGGGGAACCATAGCCAGCCGGACTGTGCAGATGAACACTCAGGCGAAGATGATGTACAGTAAAAACCTATTAAAAAGGCACCATGTAGACATGAAAAGCAGACCCCCCCCCCCCCCCCCCCCCCGATGTCGGCAGACCCTGGAGCACCAATCGCCCAGGTAAAACACACCATAATGGGGAAAGGGAAAGAAACCCAACCCCAAAACAGAGGCCTACACAACAGACCACAAGAATTCATAAGAAACAGCAGCCAAGAAGACAGAAACCCATAACCAGGCCACCTGCAACTTCAAAGGCAAAAACTGACCTCCGAAGGAGCCCAAGACAGATAGGTAAATACAGACTAGCTGAAAAACAACTGGCAACACAGCGCAACTTCCGAAGGAAGCGAAAGGCAGGACACAGGTCCTCATCCAGGCAAAAAAAAAAAAAAAAAAAAAAGAGAGAGTGAGTGTGAGTGTAATTTTTTTTTTTTTACACCGACCCTTTATTTTTAAAAACGCTTTTATTCCTTTTTACAAGAAATGTAAACATCCCTTTATGGAGACATCTGGAGTCAATAAGACCAGATATCTCCTCTACACTGGCAAGCATGAGATCACAAAAACTGGCAGTGTTTACATCTGCCAGAGGTGGAAGTGATGCCATGATGTTTTCAGGCTTGGTAATCTGGCACCACCGCCGGATCGTTAATCCAGCTTCCCGATCGCACAGGAGAGCCCGGAAAGACACTGAAGGGTGGCGGGGGGGGGTGCAGTAGGGCAGAACGGGACGTCTCCAACTGCTGCCTGTAAAAGCGGATAAATAGCAACTAGGGTGGCTTTTACATTAGGAGGGAATAGTCGGCTGAAAACAAAGATATTTGAATGATGCCTGTAGCTGCAGGCATTCAGATATCACCACTTCAACCTAAGGACGTCAAATAATGTCCCATGTCCCATGGGCGGGAAGTGGTTAAAGACTTTTTTTTTTCTGCTGTTGTGACACAAGAGAAAAATATGTGGCAAATCAGTATTGGGCCACATCTATGGACACTTGAGGAATGAAATTAAATATATCCATTGCATAACTTAGGAGGTGCTAGGAAGCACTTTTTAAAATTTGTTCATTTTCATAGCAGCACAATTGTACCTGTATGAGCTCCGCTCCCGTCGCTCAGCTGATTGTCGGGGGGCTCGGCACTGTCTCTCCTCTCTCCCCCTCGGCTGACGTCAGTGGGAGGGCTCGGCCCGAACACTGCAGCTGTGAGTCGGAGAGAAATCAGCACAGGCACAGAGACAATTATAATGGTGCAGAGAGGATGGCAGCATTTAACAAAAGTGGTTTAATAACCACTTTAAATGTAGAATACACCCCCCCCCCCCCTATCCAAGACATCAGGAAGGTGCCAGGTGGACTGGCCAAAATGTGAAGTTCCAACCAAGGCAAATATGCCCTGCTTCTTTAGAGCCGAAAGACTCCTGGTGCCTTTCTGATGAAAGTGAGACATAGGTGCCCTGCTTTTCTGTGGCACAGATCAACTGAATGTTGGCCGAAACTCTCAGGACTTACAATTCCAATTAAGTTGTGACATTGTGTAAAATCTCCATAAAAACTGAATGTAATGATTTGCAAACCCATATTTTAGTCAGAATAGAAAACATATCAAATGTTTAAACTGAGAAAATGTACAATTTAAAAAAATAAAAATAAACAATGGTAATTTTGAAATTGATGGCAGCAGCACATCGCAAAAAGGTTTAGTAACAGGTCATTGACATTTTGTATAGAAAGAGCATCTTAGAGAGTCAGAGTTTCACTAATCTGAAAAGCTGCTTCTAAAAATTGTCCAACAATTTCATAATAATGTTTCTCAACATAAAATTGCAAAAGACTTTAAATATATCAATGTCTACAATACATAATATCAAAAGATTGAGAAACTGGAGAACTCACCACACACAAGGGATAAGGCTGAAATGCAATATTAGATGCCTGTGTTCTGCAGGCCCTCAGATGGCACTGCATTAACCACCAGATGAAGTTACGCCGAGTAAATAGATACCCAACATGTAACGCTTCAAAATTGCACGCGCTTGTGGAATGGCGCCAAACTTTGGTATTTAAAAATTCCCCATAGGCGACGCTTTAAAACATTTTTACTGGTTACATATTTTGAGTTACAGAGGAGGTCTAGGGCTAGAATTATTGCTCTCGCTCCAACGTTTGCGGCGATACCTCACATGTTTGGTTTGAACACCGTTTTCATATGTGGGCGGGACTTACGTATGCGTTCGCTTCTGTGTACGAGCTCACGGGGACAGGGGCGCTTTAAATTTTTTTTTTTTTTTTTTTTTTATTATTAAATTTTTTAAGTTTGACACTTTAAAAATAAAAAAAAATTTGATTATTTTTATTCCTATTACAAGGAATGTAAACATCCTTTGTAATAGAAATATGGCAGGATCGGACCTATTTACAGTGAGATATGGGGTCAATAAGACCCCACATCTCACCTCTAGGCTGGGAAGCCTAAAAATCCCAAAAAAAAAAAAAAAAAGATCACGGCTTCCCAGCCGAGGCGGCGCCGTTATTTGAATGCAGAGCCCGGGCGTGACGTCATAACATCGTGCCCGGCCTCCGAACGATCATAGAGACTCCGGCGACCATCTGGTCTGCCGGAAATCTCTATGATCACCATCCGGGGGCTGGAGGGTCGGCGGAGGGGGGGGGGTGGACGACGACGTCCCCTCCCGCCGCCCATAAGAACGATCAATCTTATGGTGCAGGGAATCGCCGCCAGCAATATCTGAATGATGTCTAGCTACAAGCATCATTCAGATATACCCCCGGGAAGTAGAGGACGTCATATGACGTAAAGTGGGCGCCAGGTGGTTAAAAACAGGCATGATTCTGTGATGGACATCACTGCATTAACTTAGAAATGCTTCCAAAAAAAATTACCGTCTGAACAAATCCAAAAACGCAAGGTAAAGCAAATATTATATTATGCACATATACACCACTGTGATTGTTTTTGCGATGCTTTTTGGCCGCTAGTGAGGCATTTTTTTTTTGTAAAAAGTAAAAATGTCCTGTTTTGCTGAGCTTTCAAATTGCTTTTAAAGGCGCTTTGAAAGCGCTGCCCATTCATTGCAATGAGCAGGGCACTTTGGGAGCGCTAAATATAGTGCTCTCAACCCGCCCCAAAGATGCTGCTTGCAGGACTTTTCGTAATGCCCTGCAAACGCACCACCCAAGTGCAATGAAGGGAAGGTTGTTTTTAGGCGCTTTGTAGAGACTATAGCGCTAAAGCGCCTGAAAACCGCCCCAAGTGATCACATTCCCTCTGTTCTCAGCTGCATAAGTGCTGGGGGGGGGGGGGGGGGGGACAGCAAGACACAGAGCTTCCCAGTGAATAGCTGTGCAGCGGTGGCGTGTCAGGACAAGGTGGACCATTGGAGAGACTACAGAGTTCCCAGCACAGCTAGTGAACTGACCATGGTGTGCTCTCCTGCTTAGTGTGGTTAGTTTAATATAGGAAAGCAGTGGGACTGGCAGGAACAGAGGTACATGGTACAGCTGGCACATATCAGGAATATGGGGTAATAAACGCTTTAACTTTTTTTTCATCACACAAGGGACAAAGTCCCCGATATTTTAGCGACACATTCTCCTAACCGGTTCCCGACCGGCGCACACAGATATACGTACAGGCAGGAGGGCGTATATACAAGTCCCTCCTTAATGCCCGTCGTGCAATCGGGAGCGCGCCGGGAGCGGCGCGCTGGTCAGGACCCCCGTGAGGCCGGTCGCGGGTCCCCGCGATCGTCTCACGGGAAGGCTGAACGGGGAGATGCAGAAGTACACAGCATCTCCCCGTTCTGCCTATCAACTAGTGACGCCGATCTCTGCTCCATGTGATTGGAGCAGAGATCAGCATTCACTAGCTGACAGCCACGCCCCCCACAGTAAGAAACACACCCCTAGGCATACTTAACCCCTACACTCTCCCCTTGTGGTTAACCCCTTCACTGCCAGTGTTATTTATACAGGAATCAATGCATTTAAATAGCATGGATTGCTGTATAAATGACATTGCTCTCAAAAATGTGTCAAAAATGTCCGATGTGTCCGCCATAATGTCGCAGTCACAATAAAAAAAAAAAAAAAAAAAAAAAAAAAAAAAATAAATCGCTGATCGCCGCCATTACTAATAAAAAAAAAATATTAATAAAAATGCTATAAAACTATCCCCTATCTTGTAAACGCTATAACTTCTGCGCAAACCAATCAATAATTGCTTATTGCGATTTTTTTACCAAAAATATGTAGAAGAATACGTATCGGCCTAAACTGAAAAAAAATATGTTTTTTTATATATTTTTGGGGGATATTTATTATAGCAAAAAAATAATGCGTTTTTTCAAAATTGTCGCTCTTTTTTGTTTATAACGCAAAAAATAAAAACCGCAGGGGCGATCAAATACCACCAAAAGAAAGCTCTACTTGTGGGAAAAAAAAAAGGACGTCAATTTTGTTTGGAAGCCACGTCGCATGACCGCGCAATTGTTAAAGCGACGCAGTGCCGAATCGCAAAAAGGGGCCTGGTCCTTTGGCTGCAAATTGGTCCGGTCTGAAAGTGGTTAAATGAGACATCCATGGTTTAAAAGACCCCTGATGTCTCACCTGTCCTCCAATGAAGCTAATGTAGTGCAGATTGTTTTACACATCGCTTCCAGATCAGCAAGGGGAGAAAAGCAGACGCATGTCTGCTCAGCTACCTCTCGTCTACCTGGCCGCACTACCATGCCAGCCCCACCGATGGGAGCGGGTTAAACCAATCTGCAAACATTTCCACCAAGAGTGTGTGTAACCCAGGCCCCACACCATTTGACAGGGGCCTACAATGTACAGACCTGGCAGTAAAATGGTTAAACCAATTAGACAATCACCAATGTGGGAATAATACAGATAAAAATGAGAGAAGGCAAGGGCGTGTTCATTTTACAGTGTAAAGATTAGAACAATTGGTTTTATGTGTATGTACATTTAAGCATGATGAAGCAAGAACAAAGCCTTAGATCTAAGATCGAATGCTACAAATGTGCTTTTACATTGCAACTTCCCACTTGAATGGAAGATCTAACTCTAACGCCTACAGCTGAACGAAATGAAACGTATTCCAGCTGTGGATATTTAAAGCTAAACGCTAAGCAGATGTGTAAGACACATGAATGCAGCTCTGCAATCATTAAAAGCATGAAGATATCAGCCATAACCCCAGTATTTTTTTTTTTTTTTTTTTTTTAAAGCAGGTGGCTGGCTTACTCATGAAAAAGTTCAGAGCAGCTCATTGTGTTTGGTTGGGCTTACCGTTTCCGCCTCAACTGAGAAGCGATCCGACGGCACGGCTGGCTAGTCCCAGAGCTGATCAAATAGATCCTCTTTGATCGCCTCTATGGCCTTGGAGGATCGGAGCGAAGCCATGACGTCACTTCCAGTCCAGGCTGGAAGTAAACAATTTTGTTTGTTTTAAAAGCAAAGATCGAAAAAAAAATTGTTGATCTTTTGCTTTTAAAAAAGTAAAGTAAAGATTTGGGGTCCGATCATCCTTATTTCTATTTCAAGGGATGTTTACATTCCCCCATCCCTCCATGCTCACGTGCAGAAGCGAACGCATAGCAAGTCACGCACGAATATGTAAACGGTATTCGCACCACACACGTGAGATATCACCACGAACGTAAGAGCGAGAGCGGTAATTCTAGCACTAGACAGCCCCCCTTTAACTCTAAACCGGTAACCTGCAAAGGTGTTTAAAGCGTAGCTTAGAGATTTTTAAGTACCGTAGCTTGTCGCCATTCCAACGAGCATGCTCAATTTTAAAGCGTGACCTGTTGTTAGGTATCCATTTACATTAGCTTTCACATTTTACAGAACAAAAAAAAATAAAAAATGGGGTAGGTATACATTGCGTTTTGTCATTAATGTGTAGAAAAATAAAATTCAGCTTGCAAAACCGCTGCGCAAATACTGTGTGACAAAAAAATAGCAATTGGGCTTTTTCTCAAAGAAACATGCTGGAGAACCAACATCTGATCAGCACTTGCTGCTACAGCCTGTCAGTATACAAAAGCACAGCAGGGGAGATCACCGCACCAACGTTTGTGTTGGTATGGCGATCTGTCAGATTTTTTTTCATTCAACAGTTAACGATAAACTTGCAGTGTGTACTGGTATTTTTAAATGTTATTTATATCTATACACAAAAGTTTTGCCTTTCATTTTAAACTGAATGGGTTGTTTTACAAGGAGAGGTTTACAAGTCACTTTAACCTCTTTTGCATAAGCCTTGGCATAGTCTTATGGTTATATCAAGGCACTAGCCACATTACCTGTACTAGAGCATATTAGGGGAATGACTAAGAGAGGCTGTCCAGCGCAGATCACATGACCAATGCCTTGGCAAATGTCACATAACTATATATTAACTTGCAGTTTTTTTTTATCTAGATCACATCTATGTTACATTGAGGAAGGGGACCAAGATTTATAAAAAGTGTGTGTGTGTGTGTGCGCGCACCTTATTTGTGAGCGCTAATCAGCAGTCATGCAACGCATCTCTCCTCTCCCAGTCTGACAGATGCAGCGGGAGGGGCCAAGATTCCCCCGCTGACGTCAGTCTGGAGGAGAGGAGGGGAGCGCCATGTGCCCGCTGATCAGCTCTCACAAATAAAAAAAAAAAAAAAAAAAAAAAAAAAGGTATATACAGCTTTTTTTTTTATTTATTTTTTTTTTTAAACAAACCCACAGGCGGCCCTATCCTTAGAGGGCCACAAGATCATAGAGGAGAGACAGCAGGGCTGTGGATGAGAGACACAAACTCACCATGGTGTCAGGGCTCAGCAGCGATGATTACCGTGGTCAGTTTACAGAGGGATGGGTAGAAACTGGCAGGTACAGCCAGGTTTTTTTTTTTTAACATAAGCACTGTGTCATAACATGCTTTAAAAAAGGAGCAGGATCCATTTTTTTTTTTTTGGGGGGTTAAAGCGGGGCTCCACTGCCCCTGACGTTTTTTTTTTCTTCCAAAAGTCCTTAATAAAGAATCTATTTTGTAATTTATTAACTCACCAGTCTGGGTTCTAGCAGTTGTGCCTTTCGTTTTTTCTCTTAAAAAAACACTTTATAAAAAAGCTCGTTCCGTTCTCCATCTTGCCTGTGGGAGAGTGAAACCTCCAGGCGTTCTCTTCCTGGATTTCACTGACGCCCATTCATTGTAATCAGTGCATGCGCCGTCAGCAGCTCCTGTTGCCATCACAACGGCGGCGTCGAAAGTCCCGCAAGTCTCTCGCGATCTCGGGCCAGGCAGCCGCACTGACTTCTGGGAGCTATGACACAAGCTCCCAGGAGACAGTGCGGGCTAGGGGATATTATGTAATAGCCGCAATATCCCCGCCCATATCCGAGGGACCGAGAACCAGGAAGCGATGGATGGCAAGAAGAAGAACAACTAAAAGGTAAGTTAAAAAAAAAAAAACCTACCACCGTTTCGGATTGAGGAAGGCGAGTATTATTTTTTTATATATAGGTCTTAAAAAAGGGTGGCGCTCCGCTTTAACACACGCTTTAAAATCATGCAGAAGCTGGTCATGATTTACTAAGAAAACAAAACAATGTACATTCTACTCTGGTTATTGCCAGCCAGCTCTCAGAATGATAACTGTGTAATGCTATAATTATATAATATTAATAAATGTCAATGAATAGAGTTTCGAATGTTCCCAGATATACTGCCCTAGTTTGTGGATAAGATTACATTTTATAAGCAGGTATTACCGGTTGTTAAATATTTTAATTGGTACACTAAATGGACCAGAGTTTACATAGGATTAGCTGCAGAAACACCACACCGTAAACATACCTGCAATCCTGACTTCTATTGTGTTGGCCCACATATCCTCCGACTCTTACTGTCTGTAGCACAAACGGGTCCCCAGTGTCCCTTTTCCAGGTAGCACCATCATCAGCCTGTCAGTCCTCTTCCGTCCTTACAGCTCCCTCATCAATCAATACTTATGACCTGACCCAACATCCCTGATGGGTCCTAAAATGCCTCATCCCTTCCCCACTGACCACATGGTGCATTTGAGGACCAATGCCTCATTTACATGGCATTTCAGTGCAAGCTGCAGCAATAATCCAGAGTATTCCTGTGGCTGAATTCATAGGTGGATACAGAGAGTTGAGACTGCTCAGCTCATACAAAGCAATGACAGGCTGGGAGCTACAGCAGCTATTCACTAGTGTTGGGATGTAAGTGCACATGGAATGATTACCTGCAGTTAAGGACAGCTACAAGCTGCTTATGTCCAGGGGTGATCATCGGTCCCTAACCACAAGTAATCATTACATGTGCAAATACATCTGAACACTAGTGGACACAGGAATACTCTGGATTTTTGCGGCAGCTCACACTAGGTTCCCCTGTGAATGAGGCCTCAAGCTGGCCATACAATCTAAGTGTATACTATATGTAAAAACTAGAGCTACACGATTCTGGATAAAATCAGAAATCACAATTTTTTTGCTTAGAATAAAGATCATGATTTTCTCACGATTCTCGGTGTAACAATCTTTCACATTATACAAAAAATATTGGGCCAACTTTACGGTTTAGTTTTTTTTATAATTCATTGAAGTGCATCTTTTCCCAAAAAACTGCGTTTTCAAAGACTGCTGCACAAATACAGTGCGACATAAAATATTGCAACAATCACCATTTTATTCTCTAGGGTCTCTGCTAATTTTATATATCTATCTCTATAAATAAAATATAATATATGTTTGGGGTCCCTTTGATATAAACAAACTAAATGTTACAATGCATCTTTTATCTCAGCGCTGAGTAATGTTGATAAACATTTGCCAGATTTATTTATTTAGACAGTTGTAAGTGAGCAGAGAACGGCTCTGCGCTTGTTACATGAATGAATCGTGGAAATGCTGGATTAAGATCATGAGGGGGGTTGAATCGAGATTGTAATTTTTTTATTTAAATTTTTTAACGATTAATCGTGCAGCTCTAGTACAAGCTCTTTAATATTTACCAAAACAATGCAATAGGTGGACAGAGCTAAACAATCCATTCAATTTGTATCCAGACAGACCCTTGCACTATATAGTTAAATAAGTATGGCCAAAGATTTTTTGGCCATACCTCTTGTGGGTCACAGAAGTGCACTTACCTGTGCTCTCCTGTCATCCAGCTGGCTAAATCCAGCTGACATGACAGAGCCACTCCAGGCTCTGGAAAGATCCTGACCATATTGTTGGGATCCACCCAGCTGGCCCCAGCTCTCAGTGCGCAGCTGGGAGCCAAAGCTAGCTGTGCCCACCCCCTTCCCAGCCTGGCACTCCAGTAAGCACTGAGTGCTCAGAAGTCACGTAATAGCTCAGTTCTCAAGCTTAGAGACCAAAGATGTTTTTTTAAGTAACCCCTTGCAGACCGCCCACAATGTACTATGGAGGGGCAGAAAATAAAAAGGATCCAGAATCCGCTGCACTTCTTTAAGCTTTATTGCATGTTCCATAAAATCATCACAGACAGTATGGGTACAGCTGAAAGCTAATGCGTTTCGCGCTAACTCACTACTATTACTAAGGAAGGAGAGGCAGCCTGTATAGGCACAACGATGTACTGGTATGTTGCTGCCTCTTTCTGAATTTAGGCCACGAGCATGCGTGCCCCACTAACACCCACTGTAATTGTACACAGGGAGTTTGTCAGCATGTCCTGGTCAATGATTCATGCCCAGGACCTGCTGAACAGCTGTGTACAATTACAGCCCAGAGCCCTGTGTTGACAACACAAGGCTCTGAACAGAGGGAATGATCTCAGGTATAAGAAACAAAAATGATTAGTAAAAAGCAACACACATTACACATATTAACACTTGTTAGGCACAAAGTTAAACCGGGCCAGTGTCTCTAGTACAGTGACAGTGTAGAGTATTATCATTGTATTCGTGTCACTGGTGAGGTCAGTGGCAGTTAGTCCGTTCCCACCTAGTGTAAGTTAGTGTTATATTGCGCGCCACACTATATATCTATATACACATATACACACACACACACACACACACACACACCAGTAGTGATCAAATACCACCAAAATAAAGCTTTATTTGGGTGAAAGAAATGATACAAATTTAATTTGCATACAGTGTTGCATGACTGAGCTATTGCCAATTAAAGAAAAAATACCATGCAACATAAAAATTCCAACAACCAACATGTTATTCTCTAGGGCCCCTGCTTTAGCCCTGGAAGGCATTGCATTACTTTAGGTCGTACGACGTTGTACCCAAATACAATGTCCTTTATTTTCCCCCACCACAAATAGAGCTTACTTTTGGTGGTATTTGATCACCTCTGTGATTTTTATTCTTTGCACTACAAACAAACAAACAAAAAAAAAAAAAGCAACAATTTTGAAAAAAATATTTTTTTTTTTACATTCTGCTATAAAACATATCCAATAAAAAAATATGTAAAAAAAAACAAAAACTAAAAAAAAACTAAATTTCTTCATCAATTTAGGCCAATTTGTATTCCGCTATATAATTTTTTGTAAAAAAAAAAAAAAAAAAAATCCCAATTAGTGCAAATAATATTGGTTTGCGCAAAAGTTATCGCATCCACAAACCATAGGATAGATTTAGAGACTATTTTTTTATTATTTTACTAGTAATGGCAGCGGTCATTAGCGGAACTGTGACATTGTGGCGAACAAATTGGACACTAAGTGACACTTATTGGGGACCAGTGACACCAAAAAAAAAAATGCACGACACTGGTAGGGAAGGGGTTAACATCATGGGACAAACAAAGGGTTAAATGTGTTCCTTATGTGTGCTTTCTAACTGTGTGGGGGATGCTGACACTAGACAAAGAGAGAGATCAGTGTTCCTGATTAGTAGGAATCACAGATCTCTCTCTTCCTCTGTGACAGAACGACAGTCTGCCTTGTTTACATAGGCAGACCACCGTTCTGTCATTCCCCCCCCCCCCCCCCCCAACGATCGCATGTCACCATCGCGGCGGCTGGCCCACTGAGTCCAAGCACAGCGGGCCTGGGTATACAAAAAAAATAAAATAAAGATTTTTACATGGAAACAAAAATAGTGTCAGAAAAGGCCAGTTTTTTCAAGTGGTTAAATGCCAGTTCACACTAGTGCGATGCGGGAACCCTGCAAATCCAGTGCGGGTTCCTGCATCGCACCTGAGTCTGACAGCGGTTCACACTGAGATCTGCAAACCAATGTGAGTGTCAATGTAAAGTTAAAGACACCCCCAGATCGGATCGCAGGGCGAACTGTAAAATAGTGCAGTAATCGAATTGCATAAGTGTGAACACCCATGCGATCAGATTCCAGTACGGACCAAAAAAAGGGTCCTGCACCATTTTGGTGCAAATGAGATGTGATTTTAGCCATACAGTTTGTATGGCTGAAGTTGCATCACACAGACATCGCACCTCAATGCGGTGCGAATCACATGCAATGTCTGGCATCGCACTGGTGTGAACCGGGCCTAAAACATGAACAGCTCTGTCTGCTGTCCCTAGTATATAGTCTGTGTCCCTGTTCAATGCGGTGCGATTTTCAGCCTATACGTTTGAGACAAGTTTACGTGGAAATCAGCACGATTACAGTGCCAGTTCCCGCAGCGTCTCTCTCCCACAGGCAGTTCACACTGCCCTCTGCGAACCACTGCGGGTGTCAATACATTGTTAATGACACCCCCAGATTGGTTCACAGATCGCAGTGCCGGAATTGGATCATATAGGTGGGAGCACCCATGCTATCCGATTTCAGTGCGGTGGGGGGGGGGGTCCCTGCACTTTTTTTTCCTGCAAATCTAAAGCGAGTTCAGCCAACTCGCACTGCACAGACATCGCATGTGATCGGCACACAGGTGATGTCCGAGATCGCATTATGTGTGAACCTGGGCTGAATGTCCTAAAATTGCACTAAACATACTGCATGCACTACTTGTCAAAAACGCACTGATTCTGGATGTGTAATGTGGTACAATGCGCTCCCATGCAGGCAACGCACTGCGCTTGTGATCTGTAGTTGGGGTGCCATTAGGAATACATTGACACCTGTAGCAGATCTCACTCACAATTGGTTTCCTGCTCACTGGAAAGAGCGTCCATGTAGGCAGAAGTGACTGCAAAGAGCCAGTTGGGGGGGACGATCAGCAGCACTGATTGAGAGTGGAAGAAAGTGAAAACCAGTATCTTATTTGTAGAACGAAATGTATTTTTATCATAGACCATGGAGTCAGTGTTTAGTTCTGCTTTTACAATTTACCAGGACTTCTGCTGGGTTGGTGGAGGTAACAAGAAATCCTCCTATACATCATATATATGGGCGAGCAGACCAGCAATGTCCTCCTCAGCCGCCTGTGCCCTGACAAGGATGAAGCTGCCTCCCCCTCACCTGTCCGGGCGTCCCCCGCTCTCCGCCTCTTCCCGGGTCCCGCTCTCAGGCGGCCGGAGGTGCCCGGCGCTCTGTCATGCCTGACTCCCAGTCACAGGCGGAGGTTTATGCTCACTCCTCTCCTCTTACCCTCCACTTCCTGGACGACGTCTACTTCCGGGGGCAGCCCGGACTGTCACTCACACATTGCTTTCTTTTTTTTTTTCCCCTTTTCCTTTTTTCTTTAAAACAACTTTATTGTCAGAGCTGTGTGTACACTCACACAGAGCTGTTCATGTCTAACAAATAAAGTTATTTTAACCACTTGAAGACCAGGTCGTTTTTTGACATTTGTTGCTTACAAGTTAAAAATCTGTATTTTTTGCTAGAAAATTACTTTGAACCTCCAAACCTTATATATATTTTTTGTTAGAAGAGACCAGGAACGGCCTTAGGGTTGCCACCTCATCCCTTTAAAACTGAACACATAAAGCGGTTCTGCACCCATTTCATTTAGTAAATCTCTTTGCCTTCCAAATCAGGCAAAGAGTACTAAATGAAATGTTTTTTTTTTTTACTTACCTTGTAATTGATGACTTCCGGTCTTCTCTCTCTTCGGCGGCGGGCGGGGTCTCTGCGTCGATCGTCGTCACGCCGCACTGTCTCCTGGGATCTGGTGTCATTGATCCCAGGAGTCAGTGCGGGCATCTTCCGAAATCTCGCGAGATTTCGGCCACATCTTCCGAAATCTCACGAGATTTCGGCCACATCTTCCGAAATCTCGTGAGATGTCGGCAGATGTGCCGTTACTGCGCACGCGCGAGTAACGGCGGTGCATGCTGGGCCATCTAAAGTGCCTGTGGGGTTTCACACGCCCAAAGGCAAGATGGACCCCAGCAGACAAGAAGAAGACAAGAAGAAGATGAAGATGAAAACCGGCGGCGATCGAGATGGAAGATGGAACAGGTAAGTCCCCCAATTGAGCTATATGGCCTTGGCATATAGCCCAAAAAAAAAAAAAATAAGAGTGCAGAACCGCTTTAATTACACTGTTTCTGTGGCTGATTAAGGTGATAATTAAACTCACTTGGTGCCTTAGCTGCATGAAATTAGCCTCAGAACCTGTGTAATTCATATGTGTTCGGGTTTAAAGGGATGAGGTGGCAACTCTAAGCGGCCTGTCCATTGTGGGCGCACGGGCGCCACCTCCCCACCCCCATATCCATGCCCCGCTGCCCTCCCAATCTATGCTCACAGCCCCTTTCACCCCCTCAAACAAAAATCCACTGGCAGAGACCCTAAACTAGAGAATAAAATGGCGGTCGTTGCAACATTTTATGTCACACTATTTGTGCATCGGTCTTGCAAACACAATTTTTTTTGAAAAAAATACACTTTAACCACTCGCCTACTGGGCACTTTCACCCCCTTCTTGCCCAGGCCAACTTTTAGTGCTGTCGAACTTTTAATTACAATTGCGCTGTCATGCAACGCTGTATCCAAATGACATTTTTATAATTTTCTTCACACAAATAGAGCTTTCTTTTGTTGGTAATTAATCCCTGATGGATTTTGTATTTTTTGCTAAAAAAATTCTTAGTTTCTGTCAGTAAATTTTGTAAATAATATGACGCACTGATAAGTGGCACTAATGAATACTGATAGGTGGCATTGATGGGCACTGATAGGCAGCACTGGTGGGCAATGATAGGCAGCACTGATGGGAATTGATAGGCAGCCCTGACTGGCATCACTAATGGGCACTGATTGGTGTCACTGATGAGCAGGCAATGATGGGAATTGATAGGCAGCCATGACTGCCATCACTGATGGGTAGTGCTGGGGCTGCACTGTAATCAGGGCACTGACAATCAGTGCCCTGATTACCTGTACAGATCTCCCCTGCAAGGAGATGCCGCTGATCGGCATTCTGGCAGTGTGAGCCAATAAACAGCATCTTCTTATTTACATGCGACTGGCTGTGATTGGATACAGCCGATCACATGGGTAAAGGGTCACGTCATCAGCCCTTTACCGAGGTCGGGGTTTTTCCAGAACAATATGGGAAATCCGCAAGTGGTTAATGAATTTAAAAAAAAATAAAAATTTATATGATGTGAAAGATGAAGTTAAGCCCAGTAAATAGATACCTAACATGTCATGCTTTAAATTTATGCTTTTTGTTTTGCTTCTGCATGCAAGCATGGAGGGATGGGGCGCTTTTTTTTTTCTTATTTATTTTACTTTTTATTTTTTTATTTTTACACTGTCCCTTTAATTATATTTTTTTATCACTTTTAGACCCCTTTCGCCCCGGGTATCAGCGGTAAAGTGGCCCTATTTTTAGCGCCGCTTTACCGTCCTTTTAGCGGCGCTATTCGGCCGCTAGCGGGGTGGTTTTAACCCCTGGTAGCGACCGAAAAAGGGATAAACCCGCCCACAAAACGCCGTTTTGCCGGCGGTATAGCAGCACTGCCCCATTGTTTTTCATGGGCAGGAGTGGTGGAGGAGCGCTGTATTCACCGCTCCTACACCGCTGCAAAGAAGCTGCTGGCAGGACTTTTTGTGACGCACTGCCAGCGCAGCGCCCCAGTGTGAAAGCACTCTGGCTTTCACATTGGGTTTGCAGCTAAGGCTTTTTTTAGGTGCTATGCAAGTGCTATTTTTAGCACTGTAGCGCCTGAAAAACGCCTCAGTGTGAAAGAGGTCTTATTGCTGTCACAAGAAATGTTAACATTCCTTGTGACAGTAATGGGCAATGACAGGTATTGACAGGTATTCTTTATGGAGGGATAAGACCCCAAACCCCTCCTCTGCACTTGAAAGCATTGAACCCCCCATCAGCGTTTTTGAATACTTACACATTTTTAAAACTTGGGCCTTTAAGACTCCAGTAAACCAGAAGTGGCGTTGCTTCCTACATCGGAGACCCGATTTTGGTTTTGTTCGGGTCTCTGGCCAGCCTCGCGGAAATGCCGGCTGGTCGCTTGGGTCTCCCAGTGGGACAGGAGAGCTTGGGCAGAGCGACAGGAGGATGCTTAGCCACATCGGTTGCTTTTACAAGAAAGCCAACCGTTGGCTCTAAAAAAAACAGTATTGGGGTGATGCCTGCAGCTGCAATTTTGCGCCTACATGTAAAAAACCTATTTCTAGAGGCCCTATAAAATAAAATGGTGGGTATTGCATATTTTTACATGACACAATATTTGTGCAGCAGTTTTGAAAACGCAAATTTTTTGGAAAAAAAATACACTTTACTGAATTCTAATGCACAAAAGCACAATATAATACCCACTTGTTTGGCAAAATATAAAAGATGATATTACATTGAGTAAATAGAGACCAAAAATGTCACCCTTTAAATTGCTTCTTCCCGTGCCAAACTTTGGTACCTACAAATCTCCATAGACAACGCTTTAAAAACCTTTACAGGTTACCAGTTTAGAGTTACACAGGAGCTCTGACAGTAAAATTGTGGCTCTGGCTCTGATGTTCACGGCGATACATTACATGTGTAGTGCAATCAGTGTTTACATATGAATGCAGGACCTACATGCACATTCACATTTGCGCATGAGCTTTAAAAATGTTTTTTATTTAAATTCTTTTATTACTTTTTTTTTAACACTGTACCTTTACATTTTTTTAAATCATTTTTATTTCTATCAGAAGGGATCAACTACCTTCCTTATGATAGCATGAGCAGGGACAGGTCCTCTTTATGGAGAGATCTGTGGTCTATTTGTAAGAAGCTGAGGTAGTAGGGGCGACCAGATGACAAGGTGGTCGTCACATCCTCCATGCTTCCCCATTAACTTGTTGGGCGCCAAGGCCTACACCCCCGTGGGTTCTTCTGAGCTATGTTAGGCACTTAGTTACAGGGACACTTTACACACAGACATGGGGTACCTCTGTTTTGGGTCATCTCCATCAATGCCCTGGGACAAGGCTAAGACCTCTTGCACACTGCAGCTTGAAAATGCTCAGTACAGCTTCTTTTTTTACTGAGCTAAAATACAGCCCATTAACTGTAATGTGCCTATGCACACAGGCGTGTAAACAAGCGCCGTGTATTCTTCAGCAAAAAAATAATTGAAAGATCAGCATTTTTGGTCAGTAAATTAGACCTCCTGCGCGCACAGATTGTCCATTGGCAACACGAGAACAAGCTTCTGCGCATGCGCGCGTGAATTTGCACGAAAATTGCGCAAACGCATGTGCACGAAAATGCATAAAAAAAAAGTAGATGCTCAAACAGGAGTATCGTGTGCAAGAGGTCTAAGGCTGCCTTGGGGGAATACTCAACCTTAAAGCAGAACAATACTCATCTTATCTCCAGCAATGCGCCAACCCCAAGCACCTGGGGCCGCTGTCATTGGCCAGGCGGGGATGACGTCACTTCCACGCATGCGTGGGAGTTCATTGAGATTCGGCATTGTCAAATTTGTACTGTGAGCTGCACATATGCGGCTCACTGTACAGGGGCGGACAAGCAGGTAAGTAGCTTTAATGGAGAAGAGTCTCTTCTGCTTTAAAAATCCTGCCTGTCCACCAATTTAGATTCCTTAGCCTAGAGTTCCACTTTAAGGTGGGTCTCTACTCTTAGATATGCACGTACAACGATAAACACTGGCACTGCAACTGTTCTCCAGTTAAGTCTCAGTTCCCCGTGACAATGTACACATTTTGGAGGGACACGCTGAACCAATGCCCATCTCCAGTGTTTTCCACTACTACTCCCCAGTTGCAAGTGGGCCCCACACGTGTGCTCAACATACTATTAACGTGTGCTGGTTACTTGCAATACACCTCTTTAGCATCTTCAGACCAGGCAAGCACAATGTTCAACACTTTACTTATGAAATTTAAATGATATATCTCACGGTCCAACAGATAAAGGCATTATTATTTCCTAGAAATGGGCCAAACACCCCTGGGTTCGGTTCACACCAGAACTCCCGAACATATCAAAAGTTCGGACCTGAAACCCATTGAGGTCTATAGGAGCCAAACGTGAAAAATCTAAAGTCCCCATTTTGAAGGCTTATATGCAAGTTATTGGGCATAAAAAGGGTATGGTGGCCCGGGAACTGCCCTGAGGGACATGTATCAATGCAAACATTTAAAAAAAATAAAAAAATAAAAGATAGTTTTTAAAGGTGCAGTGACATTAAAGTGGTTGTATAATCCAAAAAATTACTTTTACCTACAGGTAAGCCTATAATAAGGCTTACCTGTAGGTAGAAAAAATATCTCCTAAACCTGTACTGTTTAGGAGATATTCCCTGTGCAATGCGCCGCTGACTGCAGCGGCGCATGCGCACGGGGGATTCTCGGCTGAAAGGCCGGCAGAATACGAACCCTGCCGGGAAGAAATCTCCCGTGCACATGCGCGGGAGTGACAACATCGTGGCTCCAGCCACTCACATCGCTGGAGTCGCGATACCCGGAAGACACGCAGAGGCAACATGTCAGCTACCTTGGCGTGGACCAGGGGAGTCACTGATGCCTCGTTCTAAGGTAAGTATTTCATAATGAGCTAGTATGCGGTGCATACTAGCTCATTATGCCTTTTCCCTTACAGGTGTGTTAAAAAAAAAAAGTTTCAGCGGGTATACAACTGCTTTAATGATACTGAAAGTGAAAAAAAGAAAAATTCCTTTATATATAGTGCCTGGGGTGGTCCCCTTAGTCTGCGTGTAAAATGGTGCATCTGTACCATGTATAGAACCTACTGCAGCAAAACTGACATTTTGAAAAAAATAAATAAAATTATATTTAAATTGCCGGCAATAGAAAAGCAGGAAAAAAATGGCATGGGGGTCCCCTCCCAAAATCTATACCAGACCCTTATCTGAGCAATCATAGTGGCATAGTGATTGACGATGGATCTACATTGGCGACATTGTTTTTTTTTATAACAAATGAATTGTCAAAAACTGTGTCTGTTTTTATTACTTTTTCACTACTTGGCAAAGGGGGCTTCCAGATTCTGATAAGCCCCCCACCTGCAGATCCCCACAACCACAGCCCAGGGTTGTCAGGAAGAGGACCTTGTCCCCATCAACATGGGGACAAGGTGCCTTGGGGTGGGGGGGGGCACTAGCTCATCCCCTCCCCTTTCCTGGCCTGCTGGGCTGCATGCTCAGATAAGGATCTGGTATGGATTTTGAGGGGGACCCCACGTTGTTTGTTTTTGAAATTTTGGTGTGGTGTTCCCCACATTGTTTTATTATTCACTTTTTTATTGCCGGCAATGTTTTTTTTAGTAGGGAAGCCCATTGACAGCTGATGACTCATCAGTTGTTAAGGACGCAGCAGCCAGCTTCCCGGCCCTGTTCCTTAACAACCAGCTCTTACTGTGCTCTAAGTGGGCAAAACTTTGCCCAATCAGGGCTTAGAATGCACTGTGCAACGTGCACTGTATTGTGGGGTGCTTGGCGGGCGAACAACCTACCGAGTGCCCTGCAAATTCACCCAATTCTATTCATTCCTAATTCTCTAACTATAACTACAGGCTGAGTGCATTTCCGGCTATGTGGCTACTTAAGAATGTTAGACACCTAGTGTTAGTGAAAGGCAGATTCCTTGAGAACGTGCACAAGCACGAAATGTGTCGGGAGGGGCCTACGTGCTGGCGCTATTGCCACCGCATCCTCGTGGCAGGAGCGGTGGCTGACTATGTAAGCTCTTGGTCTTATTTGTTTTATGCTGCAGCTTTTTGTACTTGATTTTAAGTTTAATAAACTACTACACTATATTATCATCATTAGGACTCCCACGGGTTAGCTTTTTTTGCACATTGCTTGATCCCATCGGAACCACCATCCTACCACTATACCAGGGCGAGATGTCGCTTTGCTTCAAAGTAATGACCTAAGGTGCATTATCATTTATACGGTGAGTGTAAAGCTTGGTGGAGGTGCATATGTGTGACAAATTGTTCCCAGGCACATTGGGTGATGTTTATCTCATACTGGATTGTTTCCACTTTCTGGTGCATGGTTAGACTTATCAAGCACATTGTTGGAATTATTTCGGGTTACACTGAAGATTTGGTAAAGTCAATTTACGGATTCCTATATCAGGACTTTATTTACATTATATAATCATTATTTATTGATTTACGATAACACAGGAATTCCTGCACACCTTTTGTTGTTTCTTGATTATTTGAAGGTTGTATGTTCACCATTTGTACGCCGGCTGCTAAACAAAGATACAGCACTCACTTTTGTTATTTTTGTTGGTAATCCAACAATTACAGTCCTTAAGAGACACTCTCACATAGATGCAGATCCTTTTAAGGCTCCAGTGATGCTTTCTTCAGGGCAAACCCCAAGCCAAATGTCTCTACATGCGGGCAGTGGTGAGCGGCATCCTTCTACTCCTCCAAGTTTCATCCTTCCTCTCAATCCCTTACAGACCTCAGACTTGATGCAAGTTCTGAACCTCTTAGGCTCGATTCACATCTATGCACTTTGCTTTTGAGCGTTTTTGCAGTGCTTTTTTCGGTACTTGCCACGTTTTTGGACCCGCGATTTTACCGCATTTTTTTTTTTTACATTTTTTTTTTTTACACTGTGGTTGCTTAGCAACCAGCTATATACAGTATAAAAAAACCGCAAAACGCAAATTGCAGTAAAAACGCAGCACTTGCGTTTTGGATGCGGGTCCATTGACTTCTATTACATGCAAAACGCTGCATTTTGCATGAAAAAAAGTCCCTGACCCTTTCCAAAAACGCAGAGGCACAAAAATGCATTGATGTGAACATGCCCCATAGGAACCCATGTTAAAAAATTTCCCTGCATTTCTGCAAAATGCATCAAAAAACACGCTAGTGTGAATGGAGCCTAATTCAGGGTTGCCAACCTCCCGCCGCATTTTTTTTTTTACTGACAAAACATGGAAAATTTACTGGCGGAGCACATTTTTTACTGACAACCTAAGAAATGACAGAACTCCTATTGAAAACGAACACAGTGAATATTTGAACAGTATAAACATGATATGAATGCACTGACAATATACATAAAGTAATTTGCTTGATTTACACTTAAAATGTCAACACAGCATGAAATTATCAGCCCCTGATATTTACTGACAGTTGTAAAAAAAAAATCATTGCTTTTTACAAACTGTCAGTAAATTTACTGGCAGTTGGAAACCCTGCTATAAGTTCTCTCTCTGCGATTTCTTTTTTTCTACGGGGGGCGGGACCCTCTCTCTAGCAGCAGCAGCTGGATGGAGACTACATGCTGGATCTCATCTGTGTCCCCTCACTTGACTGCCAGTTGACTTGGTCTTCAGTACATCCCTAGACCATACTGCCACAAGGTCTCACAGAATAGATGTGGACCACCTGAGAAAAAGTTTGAAAACAGCCTGTGAGAAGGCTCAGGCTGCCTCAGATGCCCAAGGGCAGCAGATCAAGAAGAACTTTAGAGTGTGAGCACATGATCTGCAGCCGGTGACAAAGTGCTGCTGAGGAACTTGGGTGTCACTGGAAAGTACAAGTTGGCTGATTGCTGGAAGTCACAGCCCTATAATCATCTGTAAGCAGCTGCCAGTGTATCAGATCCGACCAGAGGAAAGCACATGCCGACTTCTGCCCCTGTCAGAAGCAGTTTATGTGCAGCAACAGCCAGACTCACAGCCTACCCCACTGACATCTCAGAGATCCTATCCAGTGAATAGGTCTAAGCCTGTACCCCTGAACGCAGGTGAGGAAGACAGGGAGGCTAAAGAGATGGGCATAGACTGGCTGTAGCGGTCTCAAATGTCGAAGACTGCCACCCCTTCTCCTCCTCAAAGTGATTGTAAGGATTTTATTTTATTTTTTTTTTAATAACAAACATGTCATACTTACCTCCACTGTGCAGTTTGTTTTGCACAGAGTGGCCCCAATCCTCCTCTTTTGTGGTCCCCCAGCAGCACTGGTAGTTCCTCCCCACAACCCCCTAGGAGAAGCACTCTGCTGGGAGGTTACCTTGAGGGATGCATCCTAATGCATAGGATGCATTAAGGTGGAAAAACATGATGTTTTTTTATCCCTTTAAGAGCGGTCTCTGGCTGGAGCCTCCAGAGTTTGTACCTCAAAGTCCATACCTGGAAGACCCTCAAGCTTCTTTGATGGAAGGAGATTCTGAAGACTTTCACTCCTACATAGTGGAAGAAGAAGAATCAGTTGAGGAAGAGGAATAATCGGATGTACAGGAAGAAGTTGCTGAACATGCAGAAGCGGCTAGTAAGCCTACAATGCCTGAGCCCGGAGAGCAGGGAAAGAAGTTATTTGCCCACCCAAGAGACTGACGTATAATGCTTTGGGAGAAAGTTCTGAAGAAGTAATTTACGCATCTCAAAAGGACTCTTGACATGCCTTACTTTTCCCACTACAGATTTAGTGGAGGGCCACCCAACTATCCCCTTGGCACATCTTGGTGGGCCATCCCAATACCGGTGGCTTGTGTACAAAACAAACTTCACTCTTATGGCAATTGGTGGGAGGTTCCTCTGTCAACTATGTCATAAGAGCTGTTTAAGCCTAAGTTCTAGTTAAAGAAATGCCATACTTGCATTAATCTATTTGCCCATGACGCATCTTGAAAGCATGTAAATAGGTTCTACATAGTTAGTCATATTGAAAAAAAAACACAAGTCCATCTAGTTCAACCTATAAAACAGAAAAAAAGAGAAAAAAAAAAAAAAAAAAAAAACATTCCCATATACACACAATCCTATACCCACATTTGATCCAGGGGAAGGCAAAAAAAAACTCCAGCAAAGCATGATCCAATTTGCTCCATCAGCAGAAAAATGTCCTTCCTGATCCCCCAAATGGCAATCGGATATTCCCTGGATCAACTTTACCTATAAATGTTAGTATCCTTATTTACTTCCTTGGAGGACCAAAGGTTCTTTGGTAGGGGGAGTGTGTAGCGGGGGTTGCAGCGATCACCCTCACTTGCTCTCCTTGCTGATTGATGACAGAATCTGCGCTGTCTGTGGGGATGGAGGATCGAAGCACCATGGGACATGTAGTGCCAAAGATGAGGGGCTTCCTGGCTGGACAGAGGGAGAGAACTGCAGCACCCATCATGCCTGGGACACAGGAGAGGAGGGAGTGGAAACCAGAGGCAGTCAAGGGAAGGAGACACTAGGCAGCCAGGGGGAGTGCTACGAGGCAGCCCAGGAAGCAGGGAGAGGGGGATTCTCGACTAGCTGCGGGGGAAGCTCCCCCCACTTGATGAGTGGAGACATCGCAGTGTGGTCCGAGTGGTGACCCTCGCCACCAACAAGCTTCATAGATGGGCACAGATCCACCGACACCTATCAGCTGTGGGAGTATCTGGGCAGACATCCCT
Organism: Lithobates sylvaticus; assembly: GCA_028564925.1. Taxonomy (NCBI): domain Eukaryota; kingdom Metazoa; phylum Chordata; class Amphibia; order Anura; family Ranidae; genus Lithobates; species Lithobates sylvaticus. The sequence continues at coordinate 106,699,853 of CM053027.1, forward strand.
TCAGGTCATCCAGTTGTCAGTCGGGGCATTCCTTGAGAGCCTGTTCCAAAACATTGTTCCTTTGGGCCTTGGTGTCGCCAGGACTGGTGAGCGAGCAGAAACCCATCATGTACATACACCTAAAGAGAAACACTGCATGCAGACACCTTTACCTCTGCATCAGAGCCTTTGCAGGAAAAACTTTGCACCAGTTACCATCTATTACAAAGTTTCTTTGCATAAGAGATCTTTGTGCCCTTTAAGCTAGCTGAAGATACTGGACATTTCCACTATAAAGGACTCCTGCATATCTTGTTCTGCCATGCCAAATATTGATGCTTGTTAAGGAGGAACTTTAGCGCAAAAGACTAATTTTAGAGTCTTTAAGTAAAAATACTTTTGGTTTACTACAGCTTGGCGTCCTACTATTGTGTTCGCACGCAACATTTGTTTGCCATGTGTGCCAGAGGGCCTGAGACTGTTCTTGGGGTTTAGAGGCAGAACATAGAACCTAATATTCTCAAGTGGCTCCTTGGGAGGTGGCGCTACAGGAGTAATGCCCCATTCAAGTCTATGGGACATTAATACACAGCCACAGGCAGCTTGGTATTATATTTTTACTGGCTAGGGTGAATATAAAATAGGACATCTTCATCAGAAGCAAAAAGGGAATGTTCAGCTTAGGCTAATTTAGGGGCCAAGCATGGGCTTAGATAACAGGTAAACTCGTTCTTTAAGTTTTGGATAGTGTGGGGAAGGATTATAACCATTGTTCAGGGCTCCATGACAGAGAATTTCCCCTGACTTACTGTCCCAGTGAAAACAGTTTTAACAGACAGGAAGTGAGGGAAAATCTGCAACAGAGAAACAGACAGCCATTAAAATCTGATACAGATTCTAGCCTTCTGCTTTACTGTGTTGCTATGGGCATTTGTATAGTGACTTTATTGCAATAATATAGAGTTTTAGATTTAGTAACAGCATATGTCTACAAAGGCCTCTTCCCCCTCCATTGATATGTAAATAAACCAGATAGCCAGGTTCAGAGGAAGTTGGTTTATGGCAGGAAGTGGGTGGGATGGGCATAGAGAGGGTTTGAAAGAGACATGTGTTTTGGGACAGAGGGACAGTTGTGTTTGGAGGGACAGTTATGTTTGGAGGACAAAGAGGAAACACATGGTTTCCAGGAGGTGGACTGAGCAAAGGACCATGGAGGACATCTTGACCCCTAAGTTAAGTAATTGTTTAGTTTACTTAATGTGTACATATTATACATGCTTATATGTGTAGGCATATATTTTGTAAGCTATAAGTTGTGTTGTATTGTTCATCCTAAACTTTGTATGTGCAGATTTTTCCTTGTTTAGTAAAGCATTGATACACTTCAGAAGTCTAAGCTTCCTTGGTTTTACCACAAGAACTTAATAAACGCAAAGCAAAACATTTACCAAAATTTAAATTAACTTTGCTGGACATACACTGTAAATACTGAACTAAACAGTCCTAGTGTAAATCCATCACTATGCTCTAAATGACAAATATAAAAAAAAAAAAAAGTTTTACTACAGACAAGCATTTAAAGATTTTAATTCCTTCTTTACATTTTAATACAGACAGTCACCTGTAATTCATGTTAAGTTCTACTGCCTTCAGGACAATCATAAATAAATCTTAGGTAAGTTTTCTACTATATGTGCAAAAGCATTCTGCTTTGTTTAACATTAGAAGAAATATCATTCACTGATCGATCATTTCATTGCAAATTCTGACATGATCCTCCTCTTAGCATGGTTAGTCCTTTAAACATTGAACATGCTATAAATAAATTATTAATGTAACATGACAAGAAAGTAATACACTGGAGCCTGTTGCTGTTCTTAAATAGGATGGAAATCACAAAAACGTCAACCGCTGGCAATAGTCTTCTTTAAGTAAAACTTTTCTACAACTTTTCTACAATTCTTAAAACACCCATATATGTTTTATGGTAGAAAAATCAGGCTGTTTAATTTGGGGTATCAGTTAGCCAGGAAGGTAGATTTGAACATCAAAGCTCTGCAATCCTGCCAATGCATTTTAGCGTTTTAATCTATGCAGTCTGAAAGTTAAGCTTCAGCGCCAAATACACATATATGGTCAAATCTGTGACAGAGGATGTATAGTGTTTTTGTATACATTTTCTTTATGTTCAGGGCTCAAACAACAGTGACTGTTTAACAAAATGCCCAAAAAGCTGCACCTGAAATAAAAAAGTGAAGATTTCGCCCACTGCCCGCAACAACGAATGCTGCTCCATTCAAGTGAAGTCTTTGGGTAAAAAGACACTTCCAGGGGTGGCCATCTCCTCGGTCTCCAACACTCAGAGGTTCCTGCTGCCGCTTTCTACCTCACTACAAGAAGTGGAGGGCGACAAGTGTCTGTTTCTCAAAAAACAGCCAGGGATTTTACTTGAACAGAGCAGCATTCGGCATCATGAGCAGAAGGAGAGTTAAGTATTAATTTTTGGTGGTACACCTTTTGGATTTGGGTTGCATTTAAAAACAACCTCCTTTTAATTAATATTTTAGTTTCTTTTTAACCATACAAATATGCAATCAAATATTAATGTTTTATATTTACAATGTTCTAGCCAAGAGGGCCACCTACAACTTGAATTTGGCCAATTTAGCAAGAATTGGCAGACATTACAGCGGTGCACAGCCAACCTAAATTTCAACTTGAGCTATTGAGTAAGAAAGCCTATTATAAGTAAAATAAATAAAAAGGAGCAAAGAGCTCCAACTACTGGCTGCATATAAAAAAAAAAATACATAATAATCACATGCAATATTTCATATTTACCTGACTAAAAACCATAATCTGGAAAGAAAATATATACAAAACCAGTATACAATCCTTTTAAATAAGGAAGACTTGGACCTATATAGCACAATATCCGTTGATGACATTTGGGATGGGCAAGACACTTCTGAGTAAATTATCTGTATTACATATTTCCTTTAGCAAACCAAGCAAATCTTGTTACACCTTTAAACTGATAAATCCAGCATGCTACTTCAAATAATATGTATATATGGTGGTAAAAAATACACAGGCTTATTTACTAGGGTAGTACAAAGTGCAGTAACTATGTGCAAAGCACTCTGGCCTCCAATGAGCTCTCAGGTTATGATTTTATTATAAGACTGGAAATGATGTAAAAGTACTAGCACATAATCTTTGGACTCTGCACTACTTTTAAAATAAGGCTGACAGTATTTATTGTCTACATTTGTATGTCACATATTTACATCTGTACATATTCTACAATCAAATCACCATAGGAAACATCTGAGGAAAAAAAAAACAGTTCTACATATAACTGTACATAAACAGTTGACAGTTGCTCTTCATCAACCCAAGAGATAAAAAAGAGAAATCTGTATTCAGTGTTCAATAGTACCATAAGAAATACGTTTTCATCAGTTGTCCATATGCAAAGGAGAAAATGCACACAGACTGCCACAAGTACATCTGCTATGACAGAAAATACTAAAACTGTTCCTCTCCCTGTAAAGAAAGTGGGGTCATGGGAACAACAGAAGGTACCTTTCTATGTAGAGAAAAATCTTGGGAATTGAAAGTGGTCTCTAAAATCATACACAAAAATAAATGGTAACTTGACTTGAAAGCTAGAATCTAAGACTCATTTTATGATTACATTTTTATTTTAAGAATACCTTACCAATGAACCCACAGCCAGGGCTGCCATTAAAGTGGTTGTAAACCCTTACTTATACCCAGTAAAGTGACTGGCCTCAGGTGATACACAGAGATTAAAACAAATCCTTTTGCATAGGTTGTACCTGTTCATCTGTAGTATTCTTTTCCCTACAGCTGTCCAGAATTTAGAAAAGCTCCTGAGCTGTCAGAAAAAAGGAGGGTGGAGAGCTGAAGTTAAACTCTTCAGAGCTCAGTAAGGAGAATTTTGAGAGCTGATTGGATGGAATGGACAGACCCTCCTTCACACAATAACAGAGCTGGGACTGTCAATCAGCTGGAGCTCCCTCCCCAGACACCATTTTTCAGAAAAATTGCCAGGAGTAATTACATGCTGATAGAGGAATGAAGCACCAGAAAAAAATCATCACTTAGTGCCCTTAATTCAGAAAACTCCAACCAAATTCTTTTTTTTCTTAGGTTTTGGATAGAATGGGAAAACACAATATATAATGTGTAATATATTGCAGTTTACCAGTCACTAGATGTGCTTTCTGCATTATTATATACATTTTTTCTTTAACTTTACCTGCCAGTAACAGACTTCCTGTTGTAGATTGGCCACACTCACTTGACATACTGTAGCTATGAAGAAAAAGTTATGACCCTAGGACAGGACAACAAACACCTCCCCCTCTTCATCATAATGAAGGGGAGGGGTTTTCTTTTCACTCACAGAAGAGTTTGGAGTCCTCTGAACTCATCCCTAATCATACTCTGAACTTGCGTTTTGTTTTTACTCCAATTAGCCACAGGAAAAGTCATCCTTGCCCCGATGCTCGGCTCTTTATTTATCTGAGCTGCAGGTGGGAATGACCTGGTCTGCAGGTCACTGGAATACAAAAAAAAAAAAAAAGAAACAAATTCGAAGTTCAGCTAGAGATGAGTTGAGAGGACACCAAAGAGGATGATGGAAACAATGTAACCGATATGTGTACAGCACAGGCAGAGAGCAGGAGTGGTTATCGGCTGCCAAGATTTCTGGCAGAATCAACAGGTATTTTTTGCACTTCTTGAAAAGAAAAACACAAAGGACTTCCAATGGTAGATTAAAAAGACCAAAGGGGACTAAAAAAAATATGCATTTGTTGCCTTTACATTCTCTGTTGCCAATCTATGACACCAGTAGAAAAAAAATAGGGAAACAGTTGTCAATGGGACAAAAAGGCAGAACGATTTGCCAAAAGATTTTTTTTTAACCCTTTTAACCCCCACTAAAAACTTTCTTTATTCCTATTCTAGAGATTTCCTATCGCTTCCCATCCTGGCAGAAGGTGAGAGAAAATGGGCGGTGTGGCATTTTTTGTCCTATCCGTTATACTTGTAATGACCAGACGGAAAATTAGCATATTTTGGTATTAAGTTACCTGGCAAGAAAATGAGCCTAAACTTGCCCAGGTCAGCACTTCAATTATGTGCAGAGCTAGAAAACCACTAAATCAAGTTGTATATATATTTTTTACTTTACTGTCCATTTCGAAATGCCACATTGTATAGAGCAAACAGTACAACACAAGAGATTGTATTTGGGGCTTGTTATAACTGATTGTAAAGTCTTAAATGTTATTGTTTTTTAATAAACAGGTTTATACTTACCTGCTCTGTGCAATTGAATTGCACATAGTGGACCACTTTCTCTTCTTCTGGGGTTCCCCCGCCGACATTCACGGCTTCTCTTCTGCTCGGTGTGCAACCATAAGAAGCCACTTCCTATCATTGCACACCTGCGTGCTGGATCCTAAGCAGCACTACCTGTGTCCATTGACACTGAGTGAGAACTAGAAGAGGAGAGAACTGCTTCAACAGGCACAGAGCTGAACCGAGTATTAGGCAAGTATTAGGGATGGTGATGGGACGATAATTTTAACTAAACATTTTTTACCCGAGTGCAAGGAAAAGCATTAAGGTAAAAATATTGTTGTTCAATTTCCTTTAGATATACCTTCAACTATGTAGGACAAGGACCTGCCTGATTGCATACAAATTGAAAGTGTTTAGGTTTAACCTTAAATGATATGGTTTTGGTAAATCGAAAGGAAAAAATCTAACGAACATTGTGTGGGTCCTAATCAAATGTTTTCACACAAGATTTACACACGTTTCCCCCAGGATTAACATATTTTTAATTGAATCCCATAAGAAAAAAAGTGTAAATCCTAGGGGAAAACCTGCGAGTTTAACCAACACTGCTTGCATAATTATTCTTTGCGGTCAGGTGTAAATAGGGGAGTGGCAGGGATGTCATTTGTCTACATATTTTTTTCTGAACAGTGTCCCTTTTTCATTTTAGAAGTTTGGGAGGTACACACACCACCAAAACACTGAACCACGATGCTTCATACCTGACAGTCTGATATCCTGCTTTAGAGCACTCTTTCATGGCTGATATCAGCTTTGGAGTAGCAAAAGGACTAGCAGTAAAGTGCCCAAGGTCCAGTGGACCAATTATGCACACACTGCAGAAGATACAAGTCTCCAGCAGGTAAAGATAATGAGATCAGAAAAAAAACAAACGTGTGTTGAAGCAATACTGCAAAAACCACAAACATCGTTAGTTAAATTTTGGTACTTATTTTGCAATTAATTCAATGCGTCTATCCTCATAACGTGAACCCTGTATTATTTACAGATTCATTCTTACAATGAAAATAGGAAAAAATTCAACAAAATATGCACAGCTAGACTTTCCCAACATAACAAATAATTTGCTTTCAACTGAAACGCTGAATAAATACTTTTTCAATTAGTCAAACCTCAAATACTCAGCAAGACATATCTCCATGTATAATCATGGAAATCATATACAACAATAATAATTTCACAAAACTCCATAGCTGCAGATAGGGAAATGTGTATGCAGTGATAATTCCTAGTGTCATCAGTTTCTAGTGTATAAGCACCTTTTTTGGGAATATTGCTTGAGTCTGTACAATGTATTTCTCAATAGTAAACTGCTGTGCTTTTAATGCTGACACATCAAGAAATAGTAAAATACATAACTGAAAACAAAAAGGCATTTTTTTTTTTTTTAGGCAAGACATAGCTGGAGCTGCTTACCTGCTATGCCAAGGTCCCCACTTGATTGGGCTGCCCTGTACACATTTGTCGCACAAAGAAAGCTCATGCACCTTTTTGGGCAACATGCTTCACAAGACTTTTTGATGCGTGTTTTGCCGCACGATTCTGTTGAACAACCGTGGCAAAATCACACTGCATTTGGGGTGCTAGTAAGAACAAATTACTCCCAAATGCGCAGCAAGCAACTTTGCTGGAATTTGGAATCTGCACCAGAATTGTGGAGCTTCTAAATTGCAAAGTGTGAATGGGGTCTAAGATCAAAGGCTACACGTTAGCTTGTTTGTAAATTGCTGCCACCTTTATATTAAAGCGGTAATAAACCCAACATTTTTACGTTTCCCTATATTGAAGTACTATATATATGCTCTCCATGCAAGTACCTTCCAAATTTTGTAAAACTTGCACCCTTAAAAAGATATTCATATTGGCTCCAGGTGATGAAATCACTCGCACATGCGCAGTTAATTCTGCAATTATGGCACACTACCTGTGCAATGATTGCAGAGAACGACGTGCTGTGATGGTGACTTATGTGCGCATGCGCAGGAAGCGATGTCATCACAGCCCTGCTATTTAAAGAGGAAGTAAACCCTCTCTTTTCCCATTATGTTGCAGCTACCTGCAAAGGAAGCCAGCGATGTCACCGCTGTGCCCGCTGTGTGGAAACGTCCATCTTCACCCCTCTTCCTTCCGGGACTGTGGACTCTTGCTTTCTGACTGGCCGGAGTCGCATGTGCGCGTGAGCCGATGGTCAGGGCCCTAAAGAAAGGCCCTTTTAGTGCGCATGCGCCGATGACGCTGGCGCAAGTGTATATGGTAAATATCTCCAAAACCGTGCAGGTATAGGCAATATTTCCAGTACCTTAATATAGGCTTACCGGTAGGTAAAAGTGGTTGTACAGGGTTTACAACCACTTTAAGTGCCTGGAGAGCATAAACCTGGAAGGATGACCAGGTGAAGATGGAACCGTCGGGAGCAGTGACAGCTCAGCGATGGAGAGCTTCCTTTCACAGGTAAATCTGTCCTAATGTGCTAATATGCGATACATACAAGCGCAATATGGCATAAACCACCTGGGGCCTGTATTTGAAAAAAAATAGTGGTGTTTATTACTGCTTTAAAATCGGATTATTTCAGTGATAAAATAGGAATACCTACCGTAGGTGGCGCGTAAAACACACATCTGTTCAGCTTTCAAAGAGCAGGTATATAAATCTAGGGAAATTACTGACTGTACTTGTATTTTAGGGGCTAGAGCCACAATGAAAAAGAAAAAAGACCTAGAAAGGGTGATCGCTGCTGGTTATTATAGTACATCCCTTCCACCCCCCAACATTTTGGTACTTTCTGCTACAATGATCAGTTCCCAAAAAGCATTCATTCAGCGATGTCTAGGGTTTTCACCCAGCAGCATGTTCTATCTTTTGGGACTTAACTTAATTATATCAGTTTTGAGTGGACTGATCCCATATTAGTTCAGCATGTTCTTTTTTTTTTAATTATTAGAAAACTGTCAAATTCATCTGATAGGGCTCCCAGAATGCTTACTGCTAAAATCAGTCTTGCGATTATTTTTAATTAGAGATAAAGAGCTGACCAAAAACTACTGTCTAAAAAGGTCACTGTTGCTTCTGGCAACAACACGTAACTTAAAAAAATATTCCGATCGGTAGGAGAAATATTTAGCAAGAGTCATGATATGACAATATATACTATAATTAGAATACAAAAAAAACAACAAGTGCTATTTAATAAGTTAGCTGAAGAAATCATTAGTGGATAGCAGACCATTCTTTTAAGAAAAATGGCGTTTTAACTTGAGCTCAGACAAGCAATTTAAAGCAAAAAATATAGAAGTACCCCTTAGCTGAGGAACCCATTGATTGCACTGTCTGGGTGATATTCACCAGGAACCAGCTTGTCAAAAACCTTGCCTCTTTTTCGTTTGCAATAAACGATCAACCCATCCGGATTTTATACACAGTGGCAATGGATTCAAACACTGTTCGAGACCTGTTCAGGCCAGAAAATGTGACAAACTGAATCACATACTAATTGGGGCTCGTTCACACTTGCTGTTAAGAATGGAAGCAGCTGGAAAAAAAAAAGAAAAATCAGCAACTGAGCTATGGTTTTACCACCCCCCTTAAGGTGCAAAAGCAGCTGGGTGGGGTTGCACATGTGCCATGGTTGGAATGCTTTGCTGCATGGCAAAAATGTTACCCCGTTGTGTCCTGCAACCAATACCTTTACCAAACAGGACCCATTCAAGAGCATAGGACTGCTTTACAACCACCCTGCAACTGAATGCAAATGGTGGTGGCTTGAGCTTTTAGGGGTTAAAACAGCTGCTGAGGAGGTGACATATGGCCTCCCAGCCACCTGTCAGCTGCCATCTAAAAAGCAATCCACATAACACCTTTTAGAGGGGTGATGAGGGATGCAGCAAATGTAAACAAGCCCTTAGTGATGGCACTTTATATTTAAAGGGTAACTCCACTTTCGTGGGAAATAAAAATAGCAAATAAAAGAATTATAATATAGCATATACAAGTGTGACTCAACTCATATTGTAATCGAATGTTAATTAAAAATTACTTTTCCTTTTCAATCTGCAGTGCTGTAATTTTCTGTAAAATGCAATATGGCTACCTGGAGGTGATCTGTACAGAACGCCCTCCAGAAACATAATTTTCTGCTTGTGCGATTGGCTCACTGATTTTCCTGCACTAAGATACAAGTCAGATTTTGAGCATCCCCTGCAACAGAAATGTCATTATTGGGCCAATAGGAATTACATTTAAAAGGGATGCAGACCCTGCAATTTTCCTCATTCGAGCCCTGCAGGTTTAGTAGCTGGTTGGTAATTAAGAAACCACTCCCATAAGATTAACTTTCCACATGGGCACAGACACACAGGGTTTCTTCAGAATAACAAATGGTAGGATGTTTTTTTCTCAACAAAAGTGGAGTTTTTGCTAAAAATTGTCTGCTGCACTGCTCAAGTTTCTTTAAAAAACAACAGTTATCTTTTAAGAAAACACAAAACGCAAACAAATTTGCTTTTTGCCTTAAGAAAAAAATGAAATTAAGTTTGCAGTCTAGGGATTGTTCGGACCTTCAGGAAAGGAAATACACTAGATTTATAAATCACCCCCCTTCCCGTGTTCTTAATAAACTGATTCAGTGCTGTCCCAAAGGGATGACCTGTTTACAGGAGTAACAGAATGGAGTTCAGCATACACAGACTATCCAGCATAGACCTGTGGCTGTAGTGGAGGGGGAAGACGGTCATCCTCTACATTTTCTGAATCAATGGATGCCAAGGCTTGAGTGCTAGATTTTATGTTCAGTGGGTACTTCTCCACAATGTCCTGCACTTCGCGAGTTACGTCGTCGGTCCAGTCAATCAGATCCTTTTCCAATTTCTTGGCCTCCGTCACAATGCGCTCCTGTCTCTCAGACAGCTGTGAGAGCAAATCAAGGTTCCTGTGCATCTGTTTTACTCCTGGACATGTGTCTGCGTCCCAGATGTCAGAATCATTCTTTTTTGGAGAAGCTTGGCCAGACATGTACCTGTTGAACTCTTCTTCACTTAGGTTCAATGACTGGGCATCCAGCTTCTCAATAAATGCTATTGCACAGCACTGAAGAGGAGACAAAGAATTACAATTTTATTTTTTGTAACAAAAAACTATAAATAAAACATTTTGGTGATACAGATTTACCATGCAAATGCATATAAAACTGCATAACACATTGGCAGTGTAACAGATTCTAAGTCAAATTTGAAAACAACCTCCACAGTCTCTGGAGTACCATCAGTGTGTTGGTAGAGCGGGAACTCAAAGACTACTTATTGTGTTCTATCAGGGTTAATTCTTTAAAATGTACTAATTCAGACAAATTTAAAGTGAATCTGTGGTCACGTAAAACCCGATGCAGACCACCCATTGGACCCTAAAGAGCAGAAAAAAAAAGCAACAAGCTCCTGTATCTGCTGGTTCGAGCCAACTGATTAGTGAGACAACTTGGAGTTGCCGACTACACCATGTTAAACCCATATTTAAAGCTTAACTCTACATAAGAATTTTCTTTTACCAAGGGATCTAATGAAAAAAACGAATTCTACAATGTTTCAACAATTTACATTAAATAAATTGCTTATGTTAGAGTACAGTATGGGACACGGAGTATTTATACATCATGGGTTATGCGCATGTACCTTCAGATGATTAGACTCTGGCAAAGCTTTAGAGGACAGGTTTCCTGGCCACCCGCCCTATGACCCTAATTCTTTTTATAAGTCCTAAGATTTGAAGCAAGCAATGCAGATTTAGCCAATGAATGGTAGGGAGAATGTCCTGTAATATACTACAAAAACCAGAGTTAGATTTACTGGTAACTATTTCCAAAACAGCTGATAAGAAATAGAGCTCCTTCCATTGGGAATGGAAACATGTTACCCCTTAGAGAATAAAAAGAGGTCCTCCAGGCCCTTGCCTCAGTCACCCCAAGAACCAAAAAAAAGAGGGGCCTACAAAAAAACAGAGAACATAATCATCAGAAAGGGGGCGGGAATCCCGCTGTCCTGGAAGACTCCAGTAAATAGAGTTACCGGTAAACCCAACTATGGTTTTCCCCATGTCATCTTCCAGGTCAGCCCACGAGGTAATAAGCAAGAACTTACAAGCCTTGGGTGGGACTACTGCCTAGAGGACCTTACAGCTGAACGTCTGCTCCTGACAGCTCAAGAGGTCCAACCTATAACGCTTGATGAAAGTCAGTCAAAAAACTAGATCACAAGACGGCCCTACATATCTGTTCTGGGGAAGCACCAGCTCTTTCAGCCCAGGATGTAGACAAGGCCCTTGTGGAATGTGCATTCAAGAAAAAAGTAGCAACATTCTTAGTGCGGTAACACAGAGAAATACTGTCAGGCTAGGAGCAGATAGCAGGTAACAGTTCAGATGTGTAGATTATGCAAAGAGTTCAATAAACAAGAGCACATGCCATGAGCAGGTCTAAGCAGAGCAGGTCAGCTGGAACTTTTAGTTCACTGCTGATGAAGGTAGGGGTTGGCTTTTGCTTGTCGTTCACCGCTGCAGATGTAACAGGAGGTTGGCTTGGCAGCCAAGTAGTAATGCCGAGTCTGGCATTACAGTAGTATCAGGCAAAGCGTAGTCTAGACAAGCTGGGTCATACACAGGTAGGTCAGAGTCCAAACGCTACTGAATCAGAAGCGAGCAAAGCAGAGTGAAAACTAGCCGGGTCATACACGATATATACAGAGCAGATATCAGCTGGGTCAAGCAGGAGCATACTCGGTAACAACGCTATCAAGAGCACTGGTGGTATGCTGTTACAGGTGATTTAAAGGTAAGCTGGCCAATCACCGTTGTTTCCCAGGCAAAGGCTGCGTCAGGTGAGTTTTGCTGGGTTTTAAAGGGATCCTAGTACTGACAAATAGCTTGTTTAATCCATCTGGCTATCGTAGCCTTTGATGCTTGAGCACACTTATGGTTTCCAGTAAAAATAATAAATACGGCAACGGACTTTCTAAATTGTTTGGTTACATCAAGGTAGAACAAAAGCACAAAAACATCTCCTGATGTCCAGTAAACGGGAATTCTTTTCTCTTTCCCCCATTGGAGTAGCACAAAAAGTGGGCAAGACAATGTTTTGAGATCTAGGAAACGAAACCACCATAAGAAGAAAACCTGGATTGGTTTTGAGGATTATTCTGTCTTTAAAAACAGTCAGAAAAGGCTTCCTAATTGACAGGGCCTGCAGTCTACTTATTCTGTGGGCTGAGGTAATGGCAACCAGAAAATCCGCTTTTAAAGGTCAGAAGCTTAACCTCCCTGGTGGTGGTATGATTATTTCAGATTTTTGATGCTCAAAGAGGTACAATGTTTTTGCATGGAAATTTGGCTTTTTATATTGTAGGCCTGTAATTCTTGGGAATAACACTTAAATCTGTCCAAACAAGAGTCTAGTAGACATCCCGGGTATGAAAGTTTGAAACACGAAATCATAAACTATAATAAATAGCTATGAATAACAACAAATAATATAATAAAAATGATTCAATAATGTAATCAAATCGAAAACACTGAAATTTGCTCAGTTGTAGAATTGTCGCTGTCATTACTTTCAGTGTTTGATGACAGATTTCCCCACGAATCACTATCGCTCAATTCTGCAAGTGATTCTAATTTATTAATCGCTGTTTTCTAGCTGGTCCAAACCCGCTTTTGACGTAAAGGGGCACTTTTTGGTTGATTGACAATCTCCAGTTTTCAGGCAGAAAGAAAAGTGTGTATATTATATCTATATCTATATCTATCTATATATATATATATCTATCTATATATATATATATATATATATATATATATATATATATATATATATATATATATATATATATATCTATATCTATATCTATATAATATAAAACTGCATGCAGGGCACTGGACAAACCATTAGGGACAAAAGGGAGGTGAAATAAATTGATACAGTTATGTAATCTAAGAGATTCCAGTGTACTGTAAGTGTACTGTGTTTTTTACTTTTCGAATTTGGCGCTGTTCTCCGTCCCCGTGCGTCGCAACGCTCGCAGGGAACGGAGCTCAAGACAGTGATAGATCTGGCGGAGGACGGCTCGCACACACAGCGGGGAGACATCGCCGGATCATGGGGACAAGGTAAGTAACTTTGCCTTGATCCTTCGATGCAATCCCGAGTGTGGCAGGGGGTTACCGTTTTTTGGTATGGCAAATCCCCCCCGAGCCACACTCGGGATTACCGCAAGGGAGGTTAATGGAGGCCTCACTATAATAGTCTGCAAGTCTAATGAAAGATCCCATGTACCTGTGTATTTTCTTGTTGAGAACCTGAGTATTGTTGAGTATTAGTGTCGGGTTGTTAGTTATTTTGGACAGAGTATAACCCCCAATCCCCATTAAATTAGTGGGTACGGTGTCCGGCGGGTGTGGAGATGCGACTCGGTGTACATCTTGCGGCATGTATGCGTTCCTCGATCATCTGATCGGGGACAAATACTGCTGTGAAAAATGTAAGCACATTGTTTCCCTGGAAGCCCAGGTTCTGAATCTAGGGAAGCAACTGTCAATACTGAGAAGTCCCTCCATACTAAAGGAGAGTTGGAATCGTACCAGGCAGGTGCCAGCACAGATGCGGGTGGGGACAAAGCTGTGCACCAAAGCAGAGTAGATGGGTGACAATCATGAAGGATAGAGGGGAAAGAGTCAGGGAGGCCGGCCCTGGGCTGGAACATCCCGATAAGTACACCCCGCTGAGTGACATTGGGGAAACCAGTCAGGGACCAGCACTGCTGGAGCTGAGTGACTCCCCTAGCTGCCAGGGGAATAACTCCTCCAGTGAGGTTGGGAGTAAAGCCAAGGGAAAGGAAAGAGATTCTGGTGGTAGGGGACTTAATTCTTAGGACAGAGAGGGCAATCGGTCACAAAGACCCAAATTGCCGAACTGTATGTTGTCTACCAGGCACTCAGGTTCAGCACATCACGAATCTGGCGGACAGATTACTGGGAAGGGCTGGGGAAGACCCGGCTGTCATGGTGCACATTGGCAACAATGACAATGTCAGAGGTAGATAGTGTCCTAAAAAACGATTTCAGGGACTTAATAGCTAAATTGAGGAAAAGGACCTCCAAGGTAGTATTCTCAGAACTGCTAATGGTACCTCAAGCTACACCAGAAATGCAGAGGGAGATTAGGGAAGTAAATAAGTGGCCTTAGAGCTGGTGTAGAAAGGAGGGGTTTGGGTTCCTGGAGAACTGGGGTGACTTCTCAGTCAGTTACCAGCTCTATAGAAGGGACGAACTACACCTAAATGGGTAAGGTGCAGATATTCTGGGAGTGAAGATGGCCGAAAAGTTACAGGGTTTTTAAACTAGGCAACGGGGGGGGGTGCTTGTTCCAGAGGTAGACATAGTCAGCGTGGAACATATTCCAGATGGTAGTATTGGGGGGGGGGGGATTAGTTGTAGGTTGACTAAAGCACCTCAACCCAAGGTAAGTATAGTAACAAGTCCTATTTACAACCCCAGAGCACCCAATAAGAAGATAGCATACGGCCGGTCTAAACTACGTGGCATGTTCACCAATGCCATAAGTCTGGCGGACAAGATGGGAGAACTAGAACTACTGTTGTACGAGGAGGATTTAGATTTTGTAGGAATTACAGTGACTTGGTTAGACAGCTCTCATGATTGGCTGGCAACCATTCAAGGGTATTCCCTATATTGCAGGGATAGAGAGGATAAAAAAAGGGGAGGGGTATGCCTGTATATCAAAAAATATGTACAAGTGAATATGAGAGATGAGAATCACTAAGGCAGCAAGGGAGGTGGAATCCTTATGGGTAGATCTACAAAGGGAGGAAACTAAGGGGAAAGTAATAACGGGAGTATGCTATAAGCCCCCTAACCAGAGGGAGGAGGCGGACCTCCTATTACAATCTGGATTAGCGGCAAGAATGAGAAGTGTCATTATAATGGGGGATTTTAATTATCCAGACATAGACTGGGTGGAAGGAACTGCGCATTCATCCAAGGCTCGCCAGTTCCTAAATGTCTTGCAGGACAATTTCATGGGTCAGATGCACCAACTAGAAACAAAGCGTTACTAGACCTACTGATTACCAACAATACAGACCTGATCACGGATATGATCAGGTTTTACTGAGGATATGCCAATCTGGATACACGCTTTCGACAGTATATTGCCATTAAAAGACAGTAAGGGCTTGATTGAAAAATCAACTTTCAAAGATAAAATAATAAAGAAATATAATAAACTAGCAAGGCTGAGGGTAATTATCTCAGTAAAGGATAAATGGTCCAACACCTTCAGACACTAGCACAAAACTGAGGTTTTGCATAGTTTGGTAGGTCTATAGGGAAGGCACCCAGGGGGCGTGTGCCCAAAGGCTTTGCCACCGTCCAACCACTTGAAGGTACACACCTAAAACCCATCCTGTCCTGTACTGTACGATTAAGACAATGTTCAAAAGACTCATTAAGCTTCCTAGATTATGTGTTGGGGTGTTTGCTTTACAAAATGGGGTCATTTTGTGAACATTTCCATTGTCCTGGTGCTCCAGGGCCTTCAAATGTGTAATAGGTAGCCAAGAAATGAAATGTGTAATTTATGCTCCCAGAATGCTCGATGATGCTCCCTGCATGTTGTGCCTATGTATGTGGCCTGGCTGTGAAAAAGTCTCACACATGTGGTATCGCCATACTCAGGAGGAGTATCAGAATGTGTTTTGGGATGTATGCATATGCCACGTGAGAGAAATAACCTGTTAATATGACAATTTTGTGGAAAGAGAAAAAATAAATAAATCTTAATTTTGAAAAGAATTGTGGGAAAGAATTACAACTTCAAAAAGCTCACCATGCCTCTTAAATACCTTGGAATGTCTACTTTGCAAAAAGGGGTCATTGGGGGGGGGGGGGTATTTGTATTTTCCTGGCTTGTTAGTGTCTCAAGAAATGAGATTGGCCCCTTTCACATGGGCGCTCCAATCACATCCGCCTGTCAGTTTGATCTATGGAGCGGCGGATGCCAGCGGTGACATGTCCGCTGACATCTGACGACATCCGATCTGATCCAATCCTGTTTGTGAAATCCAGGCAGATGGAAACCCTATTTTCCATTGATCTGGAAGATCAGATAGGATGAAAACAGACAGGCGGTCCATTTTCATTCCCTCTCCCATAGAGGTGAGCGGACTGACAGGTCTGTCTCATCCACCTGCTCAGGCGTAATCAAAAAGAGAGGGTTTGTTGGGACTTTATATGAGGCACAGCTAAGGGTATGGTTTCAACACAACAGGGGTAGAGGCAGATGAACCTATCCACACATTGCCTCATATAAACTCCCAAACCCCCCTTCTCCTCTTCAATGCTCAGGTGGAATCAACGGATCGATCCCCCACTGAGCAAAACAGAGTCTGTCTGGCGGAAAGGACCCATAGGCCGTCAGTACACCAGGTGTGATTAATTTTCAGCGATTGGCATCATAGCTTGTAGACTCTATAAACTTTCACACAAACCAAAATAATATACACTGATTTTGGTTATTTTTACCAAAGATATGTAGCAGTAAAAATTTTGGCCAAAATTTATGAAGAAAAATTACTAATTTGCAAAATTTTATAACAGAAACAAAGACGTTTTTTATTTATTTTTTTATATAAAATTTTCGGTCTTTTTTCATTTAAAGCGCAAAAACGAAAAAACCGAGTGGTGATTAAATACCACTAAAAGAAAGCTAGATTTGTGAGAAAAAGAGGACAAAAATGTCATATGGGTACAGTGTTGCATGACTGAGTAATTGTCATTCAAAATGTGAGAGCAATGAAAGCTGAAAATTGGCCTGGTTAAAGAAGAAAAGAAGTGCGCAGTGGGCAAATGGTAAAAACAAAAATGAAATTCCCCTTATGGTGTATAGAAGGCACATCTTAAAACAAAATCATGTGAACAGAGCATAAGAGGGCATCAGAAAGAGACAACTATACTACTCACCAGATTTGTAAAATAGTATCCATCTTCCCCAGTCATCAGCCGACTAGGATTGCAGAATCTAGTGATATACTGAATATTTGACTGTAGACGGGGTGGGTTCGCCTTTAGCACAATGTAGATTAGAGTAGGGAGGAAGTCATCAGCAGAAGCAGGTTCATTCTTTGTGGTTCTAATTGCATTAAAGATTTGTTTACTGCATCCAGTAATGCAGGCAAGCTTGTCCCGAGGAATCCGCTTTGAATCCATTTCTATGATATCTGAAGGAGATTAAAAGAAACCAATTCCTAATTACAGTTTCCCAAATGCAACATAAAAATAAAAACACACTGTATCAACTGGTCTAACAATGTCAGGACTCCTACCATATTTTCAGTTATAAAGAATACACAATACCAAATGCCTTCCTATGATTTAAATCCACAATTCTAGCACCTTCTTAAACAGTTGGAGTCTTCTGGTAAACTGCTAATGGTGCTGTTCTCATCTCTGCAGGTCAAGTGCCCTTGGCTATATGAATACATATCTAATTTTCATAATCATTCACGGTTATTGAACTTGTCTTTTAAGAATTCTACCCAACCACCAAATGCAAAGTGATAAGTTAAATACTAACATCTTTCCCCATTACCGCGTTCTCTATTTGTGGATCTGTCCAGCGTCGCACAGCCTTTCTCCCAAAAACATTCCAGTTGGGTTCTCTTGACACGTCGCTGACCCATTCATTTCTATGGGTAAGCCATATTCCAGCCATCCTGCAGCTCAGTCACCCTTGTAACCTAACCCTGAGACAGTTTATTTATATTCATTTAAATACTAACCTGTTATAGCTTTTACAACCATATCTGACACTTCAGGAATATCTTCATTGACTGGAACACACAGCATCTGAAGAGTGACCCAATGTAAGGCCCTGAGGAAAAGAGCATGAAAGCATAAATTTAAAGTACACTGGCACTCAGTTTTGCTTCCTGGTCGTACAACCATTTCCATGAACCTCCAAATTGGAAGCCCATGGAAAGACTTGCTTTACAGTACATATCTTCCCAGGGTAGACTAGGGCAGGCTATCAACCAGTTGTTAAACAAAATTTACAGTGGATTTGGTTATATTTTAATATATAAAAAGTTACTGTAAATAGTTCTTATTTTTGCCATGTATACATATGAAGCTCACATTTACTCACTGTGCCTTTAGTCCCCTTTCACACGGATGGGCTGATCTGGTCTGCCTGTCAGTATTTTAGGCAGACCCAATTAGACCATCCATTGCCCTTTGTGGAGCAGCGGATGTAAATGGACATGTGTCTGTTTACACCGCCAACATCCGATCCCAGCCATCAAAAACAGATGGATAGGGACTCCGTTTCCCATCCGTCTGGCGAACAGACAAGTGGTCCATTTCCAGCAGACCCCCCATAGAGGAAAGTTAGCTGTGTCCATTCTGCATAAGCTGAGCGGGCACGGACCTGCCATCCTCCTGCTTAGCGGAAATCAGCGGACGGATCTGCTGGCAGAGTTCGCAATTCTGAAAGAGCCCTTACTTTCCAGCAGAAGCAAGAACCAAGGCATTTTCATGTATTAAATGTCTATTTGTATAAAAAAAGGCTTGTATACATATAAAAAACAATTAAAACAAAAATAAACTGAATTCTTTCCAGCACTCATGAAAAGTGGTGCCCCATTATCTCTGTTGCTGTGTGAATAGGCCACAGCCAGCTTTGTGACCAGTACTGGGGTCACATTAAAATATCCCTATTGGTTCCTAGAGACATTTTGACCAATCTGCCAATGGATTGAACACTGCATCTTTAGCCACACACAATTGAATTCTTGATATCCCCCTCACCTGATTCTCTTTTGCACAGCTAAATCTTTCTTTTCATCGTCTGTGGTTTCTGGACAGAACACATGCTTGTATAAGCGTGTCATGATAAACTTCTCAATTTGGTCCATGGCTTCCTCCACTTTATTAGGCGGCACTATTTTTAAAAATAATAAGAGCAATGAGGAAAACTTCACAAAAACAATAACACCACAAGTCTAAAGCACAAAACGAAGAACTTCGTAAAAAAAAAATAAAAAAAGGATCTCCATCTCACTCACACAGTACAGAAAAAGATATACATATATACTGTATATTTACAGCTCTTACTATACACATTTCACTGTATGCAAAGTGAAGAGACACTGTATGCACCGTCTTCAGTTGGGAGTGTATAGGATAATATACATGCAGATCATTAGCTGATTTTCAACATAACTATCTGATAAGATCAGAAATTGAATACTACCATTTCCAGCCATAGGAAGAAGGGAGGCCGCTTAAGTACAGTATATGGTTTGTGCATGCAGAGATCAGGGCACATCTTTGGCAAATGTGCTACACAAGATAAACATGAAAAACTAATATGAATGGCCCCAAGGGATGGTGTGGGCAGAGAAAAAAAGTGTCAGAATGGAGAGAAAAATGTATCAAAACTAGTATATATGTAAAAGTTTACAAAAAAAAGTCTTTTTATTAAATACAAAAAATAAATTTGTACACATCTACAAAAAATGAGCACATAAAAGAAGAAAACAAATACATAATATACCAACTACCAGAAAAGATTGCATGAAACACACTATAAATCAGACAGAAGTCGGATGCAAGTGTGAGTAACAATGGAACCCAACATGTTTCGGAAAAAATGAAGCCCAATGGGGCTAGATCAGGGGTCTCAAACTGGTGGCCCTCCAGCTGTTGCAGAACTATAATTCCCATGAGGCATTGCAAGGCTGACAGTTACAGGCATGGCAGAGGCATGATGGGACTTGTAGTTCCGCAACATCTGGAGGGCAGGTAGTTTGAGACCCCTGGGCTAGATTGATGTATCCATATCCTTCTTCAGGGGTTTGGTAATTGGCGTGTTGGTATTTTTCTGACAGACACACACACACACACACACACACACACACACACACACACACACACACACACACACACACATACATACATACAGTGTGTGTGTGTGTGTGTGTGTGTGTGTGTGTGTGTGTGTGTGTGTGTGTGTGTGTGTGTGTGTGTGTGTGTGTGTGTGTGTGTGTGTGTCTTTTAGAAAAATACCAACACGCCAAGTACCAAACCCCTGAAGGATATGGATACATCAATCTAGCCCAGGGGTCTCTACAAGTCCCATCATGCCTCTGCCATGCCTGTAACTGTCAGCCTTGCAATGCCTCATGGGAATTGTAGTTCTGCAACAGCTGGAGGGCCACCAGTTTGAGACCCCTGA